>CM047391.1:2987000-3023280 GCA_026123125.1 Chironomus striatipennis | reverse complement strand
CATAAAATTATTTGATGCAAAACCGAATCCAAAATTGAGTGTAATTAGATTTTCTTCCACTTTAGATGGCTGAATTTTAAACTCATTTATTAATTCTTGTACTTCAAAACTAGAAAATGCTATTTTTGTTGGTGAATTTCGAGCCTGTTTTCTATATTCGTGAAATAACTTTTGGATAAATGAAAAAATTTTCATATTAACTTCCACGCAAAGCGTGTAAGTTATTGTATTTGGGCAGGTTGC
Source organism: Chironomus striatipennis (assembly GCA_026123125.1). Classification (NCBI taxonomy): domain Eukaryota; kingdom Metazoa; phylum Arthropoda; class Insecta; order Diptera; family Chironomidae; genus Chironomus; species Chironomus striatipennis. The sequence goes on along the minus strand of CM047391.1, from coordinate 3,023,037 downwards.
AAAATTTCACTTTTTTTGATTTTGTGAGCAAACGGAAGCACCAATCATGACGTTTTTGGTCTCGTTCGATTGGTAATTTGAATATCTATCACCTAAAGCATGTTTGGTTTCGGTCACTTCCGTTATTATTTGGAACTAGACGCAAAAAACAAATTAAAAATCCATACTTTTGTATGGAAAATTTTTCAAGGAAGCATTTTTTAAGAATTTCTTTTATTTGATTTGATAGATCGTATCTAAAAACAAAATTGTGCTGAAAAAAATCTGGACTTTATGTCCATTAAGTGACCTAAAAATGCCAAAAACTGCAAATTTTGCAACAGTTGCGCCATTTTTGATACAGGCCAGGATTTTAACTGTTGGTAATGATAAGTGGCATAAAATTAAAGTTTAACATAAGAGCTACAAAAAATATAGTAGCAATTTTTCCTGAAAATGCTTCTATAAAAAGTTATAACATCATAAAGATTGACAAAAAATCTAAAAAATTTTTTTGTTTACGTTTTTATACGTTACGTAAAGTTTACGTTACGTAAAATTACGTAACGTGAAATTTGTATGAAAACAATCATTTGTAACAATTTAAAGACAGTACTAATCTTAAGAGTAACTAGAACATGCTTAATTAAGTCAAAAAGGAGTAAATACTTGCTGGATCTCATTTAATGATCATGAATGCTCGCTGGATCTCATTTTGTGATCATGAATTCTCACTGGATCTCATTTTGTGATCATGAATGCTTACTGGATCTCACTTTATGACCATAAATGCTCACTGGATCTCATTTTATGATCATGAATGCTCACTAGATCTTATTTTATGATCATGAATACGCACTGGATCTCATTTTATGATCATGAATGCTCACTGGATCTCAATTAATTACAATAAATGCTCACTAGATCTCATTTTATGACTATGAATGCTTACAAAATCACAATTTAAGACTATGAATGTCCACTGGATCTTATTTTATTTTATGATCATGAATGCTCACTGGATTATGAATGCTCATTCATTTTAAATGCACACTGGATCTCAATTTAGGACTTTGAATGTCCACTAGATCTCATTCTTTGATCATGAATATTTACTGGATATCATTTAATGAGCACGAATACTCACTGGATCTCATTATATGATCATTAATGCTTATTGGATCTCATTTAATAACCATGAATGCTTACTGAATCTCAATAAATGACAATAAATGGTCACTGGATCTTATTTTATGATCATAAATGTTCCTTGGATCTCATTTCATGATCATGAATGCTCACCGGAACTCATTTATCGGACACTCCTGTAATCTATGATAGTCGAACGGAACGAAGCGAAGCGAAGTGGAGTTCGACACTCCCTGCTGTCCTGAGTATTAGTCAGGCGGAACGAAGCGAAGCGAAGTGAATTTCGACTCACTCTATGTCCATGACAGTCGAACGGAACGAAGCGAAGCGAAGTGGAGTTGCGTATTCCTATGTCTGCCATGGTCGAACGGAACAAAGCTGAAGCGAAGTGGAGTTCGACGCGCTGCTGTCTATAATAGTCGAACGGAACGAAGCGAAGCGAAGTGGAGTTCGTACTCCCTATAATCTATGACGGTCGAACGGAACGAAGCGGGCGAAAGTGGAGTTCGACACTCCTGCTGTCTATGACGGTCGAACGGAACGAAGCGAAGCGAAGTGGAGTTCATTTCACTCCCTGTGATCTATAAAAGTCGAACGGAACGAAGAAGCGAAGCGAAAGTGGAGTTCATTACTCCTATAATCTATGACAGTCGGGCGGAACGAAGCGAAGCGAAAGTGGAGTTCGACACTCCCTGTAATCTATGACGGTCGAACGGAACGAAGCGAAGCGAAGTGGAGTCAGACACTCCTATCATCTATGACGGTCGAACGGAGCGAGGCGAAGCGAAGTGGAGTTCGACCTGCTCTGATGCTATGACGGTCGGTGGAGGTGGGCGAAGCGAAGTGGAGTTCATTTACTCCCTGTAATCTATGACGGTCGATCCGGAACGGGCGAAGCGAAGTGGAGTTCGACACACTATGATCTATAATAGTCGAACGGAACGAAGCGAAGCGAAGTGGAGTTCATCTATACATCGAAAACGAAGCGAAGCGAAGTGGAGTTCGCTACTCCTGTAATCTATGACAGTCGAACGGAACGAAGCGAAGCGAAGTGGAGTTCGAACTCTATAACAATAGTCGAACGGAACGAAGCGAAGCAGTTCGACTCCTGTAATCTTTGACAGTCGAACGATTCGAAGCGAAGTGGAGTTCGACACTCCTGTGATCTATAAAAAACGAACGAAAAGAAAACAAAATTAAAAATGTTCGAGCGAAGTTCGAACAACAATTAGTTTGAACGCAGTTCTAAACTTGGTTGGGCAAAAACTCTAAATTTTTACATCCTGAACGAAGCAAAGCGATTGAAAGTGCGAAAATATTTCCCAAAAAATCGTATAATATGTGAGCAGGACTATAAAGAGCATTGAAGTTGGATTTTAGCAGGATTTAAATTTCTATTCATATTTTATATTTTATTATATGAACTGTAATCTATCAGTTCAAATATCTATCAACAAGTGGCGTGGAAGTTCGTGGCTTTCTATGTAAGTCGTGTTTTTTGGTCTAAATTTAATTGGAAATGTTTTAAATTAGTAAAATATGTCGTAAAGAAAATCGATGAATTAGTTTCTTGACCTACCCGGAAATATCTTAAATAAATTAGAATCTAAAATGTTGTGGGTTACTACCCCCCATACTCTAGGTCAGTGGTGGCCAACCTTTTTTATGTCGCGGCACACATTGTGAGTAAGTCATGACTAAAACCGCACGCGGAACATGGCTCGTGGTATTTTTCGGAAAAAATTGGCACATTGGTGTGCCGTGGCATGCCGGTTGGCCATCACTGCTTTAGGTGTATACTCTTAGGTAAACCTTCTAATAGACAAAAGCTCATAGGACCGAAAGAATTTTCTGCAGAATTTGGCCGAATTTTTGGCAGAAAGGCACGCCCAATTTATTAAAAATTTCTGCTATTTCTTTTTTTTTTTTGAAAAATTGTTTTGATTTTTCTCCTGAATTTTCTGCCAAATTAAACAGAAAATTCATGCCATACTGGAATTTTTTAGCAGAATTTTAAAGCCGAATTTTCAGTCGAATTTTTTTTTATATTCGTTAAATCTTTCTTAAATTGTTAAAACTTTTCTATTTTTACACAAAATTGAAGAATATCAACAGTTGCAGAAAAAATTAACAAATTTACTGACATACTTTTACAAAAAGCTTTTGGAAAATTATCTTAGCAAAATTTGACGTATATAAGAAAAATTCGGCAAAAAATTTGAGAGATTTCGGCAGAAATTTCGGGAGAATTCGGCTGAAAATTCGGTTTTCAAATTCTACAAAAAAAAAAATCGGGTTAAAATTCGGCAGAATTCTGTTGAAAAATCCGTTGAATTCGGCAAAATTTTCTTCAGAATTCGGCAGAAAATTCGGGAAAAAAACCGGAAGAAATTTTCCGGAAGAAATTTTTGCCGAATTCGGCAGAATTTTATCGAAAAATCTGCAGAATTCGGCAGAAATTTCTGTCGGTCTTATGAGCCACAATCCTTCTAGGGTAGGGGCGTAGCCATGAAAAGGGGAGTCTAAGGAGGTACAGACTCCCCCTATTAACCTTCTTTACAAAATAAAAATTTGAACCCCTAGAAAAAATTTCTGGCTACGCCTCTGCTTTAGAGTATATCCTTTAACTCTTTAGTTGGTTTCTGGGGTAATATTGGCCACTTTCAGTTCATCACACTTCACTCAGTAACATCATGTCTATCTTATATCTGCTGAGTTCTCTGCTAGTTTTCCTTTGTGCAAAAGTCATTCCTGACATTTTATTGACCAATCGTCTTCCATTGTTATTTGCGTTGGGTCGTCATTATTGATACATTCCTTTTTTACGCATTGAATTTTAGAGATGGTAGTTTGTAAATTTTACCATTTTTAGCCTGATTGTGAGACTGTCACTTTTCAAGGTAGCAAGGTACAACAAGGTTATTTGGATAGGCTTTTAATCTACTCTTAAAATTTCTTATCCCGACACAGAGCTTGGTTGCCAGCGGTGTATTTAGCGATATCAGGAAATACCACAGGAAGATATACACTTGAAATTTGATTAGCTTTGGAGTAAGACTTCGGCTTTCCCAATTCCCCCACCCCTATAGAATTATAGAGTCCAAAAATGGTGCCCATACCCAAGGGATATATCCAAAAAGTATACTTGGGGTACTCTGTAGATTATTACCCTTAGTGAGTGTGGGATTTATATCTTATAATAGGGTGCATAGCTAAGGGTATATACTAGGCTATTTTTAGCTGTAAAAAAACTTAAGATAAACTCTAGAGTATGGGGTGTTCTTTACTTTCACCCTACTCTTCTTATATTTTCGTATTATAATTAAAAGTAGCTCAAGAAATCAACTTTTTAAATTTAAAATCATTTACCTCAGTTGTGTAAACCATTCCTCTTGAAATGCAATATATTTCTTCCTATACACCGTATAATTCATATCAATAATCTGTTGAATTGTCTTTTGGTGTCAGTTTACGTTTATCCGATATTGTGTTAATTCAAAAAGTACACCTTGATATGCAGTTCGAAATATTAAACAAAAAAATAATAAACATAATGAATAAAGACGCAAAGAAATCCATTATTTGGAATTCGAAGTTGTGAAATTCGAAAAAATGCTAACAACATTAAGTCCTGGTGTTTTAACATTACTGCAAATAATTATCTTTCGAACTACACGTGGTGATATTTTAGTAATTAATATAACGATATATGATAAACTAAATGTTGTGATTAAAAGATACCAAGTTGTAGTGTCAAATGGCATCAATAACTTCTCATATGACGTGTACAATTTTCCTGGTGTTGTAAAAAGTTGAAGTTTAATGGAATAAAGTGTTGTTGTTGTATGAAATGTCATATTGCGCTTAATATTTGGAAGAAAATCAAAAGCTACATTTATAAAGCTTTCATTTGAATGAATAAGTTTTGCTTTGAAATTTCCAGCTTGTGACAATAAATTAAAAATTTTAGTATGCAATTTATAATAATGTGCATCATTTTCTACTTTTGTTAAATTAAATGTCAAATTGCATCCGTAAAAGTTATGAAATTTTTTGAAATCTTTTAAATTCCATTTTTCAGTTGTTTTGTTCAAAGAATCAATTATTTTAAGTCGTGTATGATGTACGCATGTCATTTCGTTTATCCATATTATTGTCGCCAGAAGAACTTCATTTTTCAATTAATATGATAAAATATTCCATTTCATTAATAAATCCAGAACCGTGATATAAAATAAACTTTTCATTCGTATAACGCATAAAATTTTCCAATTTTCTTGGACTTGAATTTTTCATCAGAATCTTGTCTTCCTGGTATTTAAATAATTTTCATTTACTTTTAATCGATAATCAGCAGAATTATAATCTTGATGTGAAAAATTCATGACTAAGTATCAAAAAATTTTATGTCTTTTAAAACCCAAATTTTCTAGTGCCAGTTTATATAGTGAAATTCTCTTGTAATTTCAATTTGTTCGAAAAAGATTATTGCTGATTGATAAAATTTGGCCAGTCCCATTCTAATGGATCTGAAATTATTTTAATTTCATATGAATAGTTTTGTGTATTAAGTCACTAAATTTCTTTTAGCACGTCTTCCATAAAATCATGTTCGACTCCATAAAATACAATGTCAAACATTTGATTTTTTTGGACATAAAATATGTCAATAAAGTCTACAATAGCTTGTGTGATGTGTGAAGGAATTAAATAAACTTGTGGTATTGAGAATGTAAGGATTAAAAGTGAAAAATAAAATGAATTCATATTGACTTGTCGATGCTTGAACCAACGAATGAACACTGAATGAAAAACGTTTTTTTTTCGTTTTTGAAATCAATTTTTTGTCATCAAGTTTTTCTGATTTGTGTTTTTTGATTAGTCATCTATCATCTATATTTTGTCTTTTTTTAAAACTAATGTTGTAAAACCTTGGGCGTAGCCAGGAGGAGGGGGCAAAGGAGCCCGGCCCCCCTCTCTGAAAAATAAAATCCCATACAAAAATTGGAAAAATTTTCTGCGGTCTCACTTCACTCGACCGCTATAATAACTACATTTAAAAACTTTATAATTTTAGAGAAAGAATGAAAAATTAAAAGCAAAGTTATTTTTTTTGGGCCCCCCCTGTTAGCATAATTGCTAGTTCATCATAACAATAAATGAATTAGTATTAAGAAATTCCATCACAAATCATAAATTTCAATTTAACGGAATTTTTATATTTAAATTATTTTAAACCAAGAAAATTGTAATTTTCGATAGTTTTTTTCCCTTGTCTAATATAAATTAAGAAGAACGTGAAATTTTAATTTACCATAGAAAAAGTGATTAAATCTCGCGCAAGGAAATAAAGAAGGAAAGAAATAAAAGCTGAAAATTGAGAAAACAATAAGGAGAAATAAAAGGAGAATTTTTTGAGCATCAATTGAAGGAAATCATCTTTTTCCAGGAGATTTATTCATGAAGAAATGATGGTAAGTCGAAAGTTTTATATCGACACCCCCCCCCCCTTAAAAACATTTCTGGCTATACCCCTGTAGCCCTGTAAAACAGGCGATCAAATCAGTAGGGGGCCGTTCACTTAGGATGTTATGCAAAAACACGAATTTTTTTTGACCCTCTCTCTGCCCTTGTTGCGTTTTGAGACCCCCCTCCCACTTAAAAAGCAAACGTACTAAATGAACGGCCTCTAGGTGGTTTTAAACTAGTGAAGGCCAACCGGTGTGGCGCAGCACACTAGTGTGCTAAAAAAATTCAAAAAATTCCAACGTGCCACGAGCCGAGAGGGGTAAGGTCTAGGAATTTGTAACAGTTTGAACGAAAGATAAATTTTTTCATGCAAAAATTGTAACAAGAGGGGGGGGCGAGGGGGGTTCAAATTAACTTTGGTCATTGGTTTACGTAATGAACTAAATTATCGGAGTCTAACCTTTAGTTTGAGAAACACTAGTTCATATAATTTAAAAATAACTTTTAATTATTGTAAAATAAAGTTTTAACTAGTATAACGGTGGTCACTCGTGACCGACGAAAGCGCATTTTCCGCGATCAGTAAATACACAAAGAATTAAAAGCCCAAAAATACAAAGCCAGATATTTTACTATAGTATTACTTATTTACCCAAAATTTAAAATTGACTAAAACAAAAATCGATGAAAAACATTATGCAACATAGAACTAAAAAAAAAGCAAAAAGTATTTGGTCTCAAATTTTTAAAAAAATTTTCGGAAAAACTTGGAAAATTCGTGAAAATGGAAAATTATGACATAAATAATTATTAAATGTCATAAGAAATCAAAAAAGTAAAAAAGCGTAAAAAAAAGCAAAAAAATAACTTGCCGGAGGCTAGGATCGAACCTATGACCTCCACGGTATTAGTCGTGCGCTCTACCACTTACACCACCGCTGTTCATTTACTTGAAATATCAATATGACAATTTCGGTTATTTATATTGATGAGTTTTTCTTTTATGTAAATGTAAGTTTTTATAATTTTTCTTAAATTTTCTAGGAAAGCTATGAAAAATCCATGAAAATAGAAAAATTAAACAATTAAAATATCAAAAAAATAAGAAAAAGTAATAATCTATGAAAATTGTATGAAAATATTGAAAATTTTAACAAAAATCGTCGGAAAAACTCGGGAAAATTGTAGAAAATGAAGAATTATGACATGATTTAATATTATATGTCATTAAGTGAAATCAAAAAAGTATCAAAAAAAGCAAAAAAAAAAAAATTTGTTGTCATCGGTGGGATTCGAACCGCGAGGACAGCTAAGGTTTTGAAAAAGTCAACATTTTAATGCATTCGACCACAATAACACATACAAAGAAATGTCATTTTTGGAACTTTTTACGCTGGTTCCAACAGAAGAAGCAACTGTTCGTGCTGATTTTTGGTTACATGGTAGCCAGACTTATGTCACACACATTTAGCCAAAAACCGCATCAAAAAAGCTTAATCCCTAGGAGGAGATGCGATGACAGACAGACGGACAGACAGACAGACAGACAGACAGACAGACAGACAAAGTGCGGATAATAGCGTCCTTTTCCCAAGAGGAAAATGCGCTAAAAATTTTATTTTATTGATTTTAATAAGTTTGCAATAATTATGGAATGGAAAATAAAACGAGAATGAAGAAAAATATTTAATTGAGGATAATTTGAAAAAACACGACTTACATAGAAAGCCACGAACTTCCACGCCACTTGCTCATAGACATTTGAACTGATAGATTACAGTATATATAATAAAATATAAAATTCGAATTGAAATTTTAATCCTACTAAAATCCTACTTCATTGCTCTTTTAAAGACCTGCTCACAAATTATTATACAATTTTTTTTGGGAAATATTTTCACACTTTCAATCGCTTTGCTTCGTTCAGGATGTAAAAATTTGTGAGCTTCGTTCAACCAAGTTTGAACTGCGTTCAAACTAATTGTTGTTCGAATTTCACTCGAACATTTTTAATTTGTTTTCTTTCGCTTTCACTTCGTTCCGTTCGACTTTTTATAGATTGGGAATGTCAACTTCGCTTCGCTAAACTTCCGCTTCATTTCCGATAGACTGTCATAGACCCAGGAATGTCGAACTCGCTACCGTAAACTTCGTTCCGTTCATTTAATCATCAGACCCAGGAATGTCGAACTCACTTCCGCTGGCTTCATGAACCCGTTCATTCAATCATCGAATTCCCACGGGAATGTCGAACTTCACTTCGCTTCGCTACCGTTTCGTTCGACTGTCATAAAATTACAGGAGTGTCGATTTCCGCTGGCCTGGCTGGATTCCGTTCATTTGTCGTAGACCCGGGAATGATCGAACTCGCTGGCTGGCTTCGTTCCGTTCGACTTTTACCCGCCAGACCCGCAGGAATGTCGAAACTTCGCTGGCCTTCGCTTCGTTCCGTTCGACTGTCGCCATAAATTACAGGAATATCGAACTCCACTTCAGCTTCGCTGTTATTCCGTTCAACTATCTCCGATTACAGAAATGTCAGGCGCCACTTGGCTGGCACCGTTCCGTTCGACTGTCGCATAGGTGGGAATGTCGAACTCCACTTCGCTTCGTTCAATTCGACTGTCGCATCATTACAGGAAGTGTCGAACTCCGCTGGCTTCGCTTCGTTCCGTTCGACAATCCAGATTGCAGGGTGTCGAACTCCACTTCGCTTCGCTTCGTTGATTCGACTATTATAGATTGCAGGAATGTCGAGCTCCGCTGGCTTCGCTTCGTTCCGTTCGACTGTTATCGATTGCAGGAATGTCAGGCTCCACTTCGCTTCGCTTCGTTCCGTTCGACTGTCATAGATTGCAGGAATTTGTCGATCTCCACTTCGCTTCGCTTCAGAATTTCCGTTCGACTTTTATAGATTACAGGAATGTCAGACTCCCTTCGCTTCGCTTCGTTCCGTTCGACTGTCATAGATTGCAGGAATGTCGAACTCCACTTCACTTCGCTTCGTTCCGTTCGACTGTCATAGATTACAGGAATGTCGAACTCCGCTTCGCTTCGCTACCGTTTCCGTTCGACTGTCATAGATTGCAGGAGTGTCGAACTCCACTTCGCTTCCTTTGGTTCCGTTCGACTGTCATAGATTACAGGGAATGTCGAACTCCACTTCGCTTCGCTTCGTTCCGTTCGGCTGTCATAAATTACAGGAATGTCGAGCCCGCTTCGCTTCGCTTCGTTCCGTTCGACTGTCATAGATTACAGGAGTGCCGAACTCCACTTCCGCTTCGCTTCGTTCCGTTCGACTGTCATAGATTACAGGAATGTCGAACTCACTTCGCTTCGCTTCGTTCCGTTCGACTGTCGCCGATTACAGGAATGTCGAACTCCACTCCACTTCGCTAGATTTCCGTTCGACTTTTATGGAGTTACAGGAATGTCGAACTCCACTTCGCTTCGTTCCGTTCGACTGTCATAGATTACAGGAGTGTCGAACCTCCACTTCATCGCTTCGTTTCCATTCGACTATTATAGATTACAGGAATGTCGAACTCCACTTCGCTTCATGGTTCCGTTCGACTGTTATAGATTACAGGAATGTCGAACTCCACTTCGCTAGCTTCGTTCCGTTCGACTGTCATAGATTACAGGAGTGTCGATCTCCACTTCGCTTCGCTTCGTTCCGTTCGACTTTTATAGATTACAGGAATGTCGAACTCCACTTCCCCTTCCGCTTCGTTCCGTTCGACTGTCGCCGATTACAGGAATGTCGAACTCCACTTCCTTCGCTTCCGTTCCGTTCAGCTGTCGCCGATTACAGGAATGTCGAAGACTCCACTTCGCTTCGCTTCGTTCCGTTCGACTGTCATAGATTACAGGAATGTCGAACTTCACTTCGCTTCGCTTCGTTCCGTTCGACTGTCATAGATTACAGGAGTGCCGAACTCCACTTCGCTTCGCTTCGTTCCGTTCATTTATGTAGATTACAGGAATGTCGAACTCCACTTCGCTTCGCTTCGTTCCGTTCGACTGTCATAGATTACAGGAATGTCGAACTCCATTTCCTTCGCTTCGTTTCTGCGTTCGGCTTTTATAGATTACAGGAATGTCAGACTCCACTTCGCTTTGTTCCGTTCGACTGTCATATATTACCCGGAGTGTCGAACTCCACTTCGCTTCGCTTCGTTCCGTTCGACTATTATAGATTACAGGAATGTCGAACTCCGCCTTCGCTTCGCTTCGTTCCGTTCGACTGTTATAGATTGCAGGAATGTCGAACTCCACTTCGCTTCGCTTCGTTCCGTTCGACTGTCATAGATTACAGGAATGTCGAACTCCGCTTCGCTTCGCTTCGTTCCGTTCGACTGTCATAGATTACAGGAATGTCGAACTCCGCTTCCTTCGCTTCGCTGAACCGTTTCGACTGTCGCAGATTGCAGAAGTGTCGAACATCCACTTCACTTCGCTTCGTTCCGTTCAGCTTTTATGATTATAGGAATGTCAGAACTCCACTTCGCTTCGTTCCATTCGATTGCTATGGATTTCCAGGAAGTCAAACTTTACTTCGCTTTAGTTCCTCCGTTCAAACCTTTCAATATTAAGTAAGTCTAACAATACATAAAATGAGATTCAATGAGCATTCTTGATCATATAATGAGATCAAGTGAGAATTCATTATCATAAAATGAGATCAGTGAGCATTAATTGTCTTTAAAGCTAAGGATCTAGTGGGCATTGATGATCATAAAAGGGGCCAGTGAGCATTCATGATGATAAATTGAGATCCAGTAGACATTCATGATGATAAATTGAGATTCAGTGAGCGACATGGTCCAAAGTGAGATTTTGTAAGCATTTATGATCATAAAATGAGATCAGTGAGCATTAATGGTCTTGAAATGAGATCCAGTGAGCATTTATGGTCATAAAGTGAGATTTTATAAGCATTAATGATCATAAAGGAAGATCAGTGAGCATTCATGGTCATAAAGTGGTGAGATTTTGTAAGCATTAATGATCATAAAATGAGATCCAGTGAGCATTAATGAATGGCAGAAAATGAGATCCAGTGAGCATTGATGATCATGAAAGGAAGATCAGTGAGCATTCATGATGATAAATTGAGATCAGTGAGCATTCATGATGATAAATTGAGATCCAGTGAGCATTCATGATGATAAATTGAGATCCAGTGAGCATTCATGATCATAAAATGAGATCAGTGAGCATTCATGATGATAAGTTGAGATCCAGTGACATTCATTGTTGATGATAAATTGAGATCCAGTGAGCATTAATGGTCTAGAAATGAGATCCAGTAGGCATTTATGGTCATAAAGTGAGATTTTATAAGCATTAATGATCATAAAATGAAGATCCAGTGAGCATTAATGGTCTTGAAATGAGATCCAGTGAGCATTCATGATGATAAATTGAAGATTTAGCGAACATTCATGATGATAAATTGAGATCAGTGAGCATTTATGGTCATAAGAGTGAGATTTTGTAAGCATTAATGATCATAAAATGAGATCCAGTGAGCATTAATGGTCTTGAAATGAGATCCAGTGAGCATTAATTGTCTTTAAATGAGATCCAGTTAGCATTGATGATCATGAAAGGAGATCAGTGAGCATTCATGATGATAAATTGAGATCCAGTGAGCATTCATGATGCAGTTGAGATCAGCAGACATTCATGATGATAAATTGAGATCCAGTGAGCATTTATGGTCATAAAGTGAGATTTTGTAAGCATTAATGATCATAAAATGAGATCCAGTGAGCATTAAATGGTCTTGAAATGAGATCCAGTGAGCATTGATGATCATGAAAGAGGAGATCAGTGAGCATTCATGATGATAAACTGGAGATCCAGTGAGCATTCATGATGATAAATTTGAAGATCCAGTGAGCATTCATGATGATAAATTGAGATCAGTGAGCATTCATGATGCCACAAAATGAAGATCCAGTGAGCATTCATGATGATAGTCAGGATCCAGTGAGCATTCATGATGATAAATTGAGATCAGTGAAGCATTAATGTTCTTGAAATGAGATCCAGGCGAGAGCATTTATGGTCATATAGAGCGAATTTATAAGCATTAATGATCATAAGAGTGAGATCCAGTGAGCATTCTTGATCATAAAATGAGTCCAGTGAGGCATTCATGATCATAAAATGGCAGTAGCAACCAATTATGTCAAATGAGTAGGATCCATTAATCATTTTCTCATTTTTGATTACATTAAGCATGATCCAATTACACTTAAGTCTAACACTGTCTTTAAATTGCTACAAATGATTATTTTTCTATACAAATTTTACGTACGTAATTTTACGTAACGTAAAGTTTACATGTTACATAATAAACGTAAACAAAAATTTCTTAGATTTTTTGTCAATCTTTTTTATGTTATAACTTCTTACAGAAGCATCATAGAATGCATAAACATAGCCGAGATTTTTTTGTAGCTCTTATGTTAAACTTTGATTTTATACCACTTATCATTACTAACAATTAATATCCAAGCCTGTATCAAAAAATGGCGCAACTGTTGCAAAATTTGCAGTTTTTGGCATTTTTCGGTCACTTAATGGACATAAAGTCGAGATTTTTTTTTCAACACAATTTTGTTTTTAGGTACGATCTATCGAATCAAATAGAAGAAATCCTTAAAAAAATGCTTCCCTGAAAAATTTTTTCCATACAAAAGTATGGATTTTTAACGGTTTTTGCGTCTGGACCAACACAACGGAAGTGACCGGAACTAAACATGCTTTAGGTGATAGATATTTAAATTACCAAATCAAACAGGACCAAAAACATGTGATTGGTGCTTCCGTTTGCTCACAAAATCAAAAAAAGTGAAATTTGCAGAAACTTAAGTGAATACAATAACTTACACGCTTTGCGTGGAGACAAAAAAGAAAAAATGTTGTTTGACTCCGGCTACACCCCTGACATTTTATCCAAGAATATGCGTAAAGAGCCCACCCCAAACCCCTCCAAATACGTCTTTGTTTAAATGAAATTCAAAATTCATTTTTATAAACTATTTAAATAACTTTTTATTAAGACTGAAATAATTATGGAATGAATTAGCAACAAAATTAATTGATCGACTAATTATAGAATAAAATAATTTGATACAATAAAGCATATGAATAGATTAATCGAACATAATCAATAAAATTTGATGTGATTTTCAACTCAAAAAAAATATTTTTAATACTTTTAAAGTTAAAAACAAGGAATTTTTTCTTCTAAATTTCGTCAAAATTAAACAAAATTTAATTTTTCAGTAACGCAGGACAGAAATTATATTTTTTCAGCACCAAAATTTCAACTTTTTTACTTTGGTTTTTGGTAATTTTTGTGCAATTCTGGCTTAATTGCATAAAATCATCTAAAGCTTCCATAATGACCTTTTCTTCTTGTGTGTTTGCTGAGGCTGATGCATTTCATCAATTCTAGTTCTCGTATATTGATTTTGGCATTTGCCAATTGGTCCTTGCTACCGACGTGCTAAAAATGAAGGAAAAAGTTAGGTTAGCTTTTGGTTTTGTTAGAAAATTTTTGATTTTTTGGAATTTAAAAATAAATTGGATGAAAAAAAGTTTATAAATTTAAAAACCTTTTTTAACAATAAAAAAATTAATTTTAGATTTCATTTTTTTTAAAAATAAGTTTTGAATTGACAAAGACCAGTGTTTTTGCTAGGTGTGGGTTTAAGGAAAATTCAAAAGGGTATACTGTTTGGGGGTATACAATTAATCTTAGAGTCAAGACACATTTTTAATACTTAGTCAAGACACATTTTTAATAGCTTAGTCAAGACACATTTTGATACTTAGTCAGAATACATATTTAGTCAAGACACCTTTTTATTGTTTAGCTTGACACCAGAATTTTGTGTTGGCCAAGACACTGCTGTGTTGGCCTTGAGACACCTTTTGTGTTTAGCCAAGTACCTTTTGTGTTTAGCCAAAGACACCTTTTGTGTTTAGCTTGAACACCATACACGTATTTAGCCAAAGACGCAGCACGTATTTAGCCAAGACACCTTTTGTGTTTAAACAAGGCACAATATTTTTAATGGAAATTAAATATTTTATTGCGTGAAAAAACTGCAGAGAAATTCTAGCAACGGCAATTAGAACCAAAGCTAATAATAATCTAAAAAAAAATAAAAATAATTAATATATATTTTTTACAATTATTGATTAATAGCAGAAAAAATGTGACGTCATCAGTGACGAATTCAGTTTGAAATAAAAAAAAAATAAAAATTCACAAAATTTCTTAAATTGTCAAATTTCGTCAGCATTAGCACCAAAAAGTTGAATCAACTTACTAAAAATCGATCCTAAAAGCTCAAAACTGAAAAAGTCGCAGTCGTCTCTCAAAATTTATTTCAAACTCTTTTTTTTTTGTTTCTCACAACCGCTCATAATTTTTCGTGTCTCTGATTTTTTTTCAGATCATCATTCAGTCTGCGTTCAGCTCTCCGTGCGATCAGTTTGGAAAATAGAAACGAAAATTATTTTTTGCCGGTGATAAAAAAAAGAAGAAGAAAAAAAGTTTTTATTGTGTGAATGTTTTTGACTCATTTTGATGATTAAACAACGAAAATTGTGAAATTATTTAAATATTTTGTGATTAAAGAATCGGAAAAAAGTTGATTAAAATTATCAAAAAGTGAAATTAATTAAAATAAAATTGATAAATTTTAGAAAAAAACTAAAAAAAATTTACAAAAAATAAGAAAAAAGCAAAGTAAAAATTTACTTAATTGAGTGAATATTTTGTGGTTTGATGAAACTCCTTCGATGAATAACTAAAAGTTATCCACAATTATGGACGAGATTGACGTTATATGTTCGGAATTTAATGTGGTGATTTATTTTTTAATTTATTTTGTAGATTTTTTTGTCAATTTATTAGAAAAATTATAAAAGTCATAAAATCAACTTAAAAGTTGCGATTTTTAAAATTATAATAAATTTTATTTGAATTAAAAATTTTTAAAAAAATTAAAAAAATGATTTTTAAGTCATTCTCGGGTCAAATTATTCAATTTTTGATTTATGACAATTCTTAGCTTTATTTTTTTGACAGTCAGAATGACAATTAAATTAATCCTCAAATAAAGTTGAATCCTTAACAGGATTTAGGCACCGCTTTTTAAAATTCTTTTCCATTTATTGACAAAATCTTGCGTGAATTAATTAAATTTAAATAAAATCAAAGTTCCTCATGATTCAATCAGTTTGTAGATTAATAATATAAGAAAAAGAATAAAAAAGTGAATAAATTTATTAATAATTTTATAAGAAAATGTCGACGATCGTTATAATGTTGTGACTTAAATGCTTTGTGAATGTTTCAATGTTTTGTGTTTCAATGTTTTTTGGCGATCTTGTTGCAATGATCTGTGAATGTTTGAGTGAGTGATGCTGTGTCAATCTTTAGAGAACTGAAAAAAGCTTTTTTGGCTCTCATTTTTTAGCTGGCGGTGGAAAAATTAAAAAAAAAAGCTTTCGAGCTTTTAAACTTTTGAGTCTATTGTCATGAAAAATTATGACAGGAATTAAAAAAATAAGTAAAAATGCTGATTGATCAGCATAAATCTTTGTAGCGCTCTTCATGTGTTTGTCTGTTCGTCTGTCTGGCTGTCTTTTCACCTTTTCTTCATGATTTTTTTTTTTTTGATTCAGCTTTTTGCTTAAATTGTATGGCATGTCTGTCTATGATGATTTATGGGCTGGCAATTTGCTTGTTTTTCTCTCGGGATTGTCTTGATTTTTATTTTTGTAGATTTGCACTTGTCCCTGAAAAAAGCTTAAAATGTCCTGGTTTGTGAAACATCAGACAAAATTTTATTTTAAATAAATTTCATAAAATCTAATTTAATTTTGTGTAACCATCTGCGAGTATTTACAACGGACAGTCCCGCATTATTTAAAGACTGACTTTTTCCCGTAATTGCAGATTTATCTTTTATTTTCAAAAATTTCATACAAAAATTACTTTTTTATGGAATTTTTTTTTTTTAATTTAAATTTTATGTTTCTTTTTCACAAAAAATCCCTCAATTAATCGACAATTTCTCCTCAGGTTTAATAATAATAATAATAATAGTAATTTATTACCGATAGTTATTTTTAAGAACAAGATTAATACAAGCAAATTAAGATGTGAAGTAACAGTGAGTTTTTAGGTAAAGCTTTGAAAATTTCAAACAGTACAAATAAGCAATTGATCAATTATGCACGACATAGAGGCATCAAGTTTATTATTATGGACATGGTGTAAATTCTAAGCGACCAACGCATCACCAACACTTTTTCTTCGACGCCATTCAGCTAAAAGCACCCTCGAGAAGGTGGAACTTTGTGACTGATATTAGGCGCGCATGCATGTGGGTCTTTGAGACACAAATTCCACTTTGCAGCCTTCCTCACATTGCTCATGTATCCACTTAATCAACCTAGTGAACATTGAGGGTTCCGAGATCCTATCGATACGCTGGCTATATATAGTCTCTTACGCGACATGCGCCAGAGCACCTTAAAGCCAGGTGTAAGGATAAACCACTTTTACTTCAGAAATGACTAGTCACGTTTAAGCTTTTTTGATGTGGTTTTTGATTTAACTTTTTAATTTTTTTTACTGGATCTCATTTTATGGCTAAGAATGATAACTGGATCTCATTTAATTGCAATAAATGTTTACTATATCTTATTTATTGATCATGAATGGTTGCTGGCTTTTAAGATTTTTGTTTTTTAGATAAATGTGCTTTCATCGGTCACGAGTGACCAAGTCGTAGGTCGTAAAGCAGTTGAATACCGAAAGTTTTTGTCTCAAGCTTCTTACTGCAACTTCTGTTAGCTTCTTCTATGGTTGTTCTGCCTTCTTCTCTACAGTCATACGCAAAATGATTTTCATTCGTCAAGCAATCCATTTCCTTTTTCATTCCAAAATATTGATTGACTCGCCACTTCTGATTCATGTTACCTTAAATTGTGGTCGATTTATTCAAATTTTTGTTCTTTTAATCTCGATAACTTGTTGTCTTGTCATTTTGTATCAGAGTTGGAATCGTCTGATTTGGCGTCGGACGCCACTCGGCATCGGACGTTTTTGGTGTTTTGCCAACTCTGTCTTGTATACAACACAGAATTAATGCCACAAATCTTCCGCAGACATCTAACTTGAAGATAATTAGTAAAAGACTTTGTTACTTTCCAATTTTTACATCACTCTTAAATATAAGTGTCTTGTACATCTCCAATTTGGCATGTCTTGAGATTCTTTTGGAAGTAAGTAGATGCCTAATTGAAAAATATGCACGCTGTTCAGTCAAAATCCTTTGCTTAATCTCCAATGTAGTGTCATAATTGTTACTGATGATAGATTCAAGATATACAAATTCATCCACTACCTCAAATCTCTTATCACCGTTGACAAGTGTGTGCCTATGAGACTCTTGATATCTCAGATGCAGCGGTCATAAGAAGCTTTGTCTTGTCAACTGCAGTTCACCTGCAGCTCGATCTTGTTAGCTTCTCTTTCCATTTTGGAGTAAAGCGTTGGTAATTGACCTGATGTTTCTTTCAACAATGTCCACATCGTCAGGAAAAACAAGCAACCGAATTGACTTTGTAAAGATTGTTCCGTTACGTTCAAGTTCAGCTCTCCTGAATACTCCTTCAAATTGTGATGTTAAAAAGCTTAGTTGACAGCTCATCACAGCCCATCACAATCAATTGGGTCAGTATGCTGCACGAAATTCGATATGTGGGAAGAAGATGATGTGTCTCAATATTCATCTCATAGCTCTTCTGAGCTATTTGTCTGATATGCAGATTTTTTGATCAGATTTCTGCCTTCTAAACCCTGCATGATATTCCATTTAGAAAGTCTTCTGTTAAAGGCTCAAGTCAAGGGAGAGAATTTGCAGAGAGTATTTTATATGCCGATGGAAGAAGAGAAATTACACGGTGAGATACTTAGGCTGACTTTTTAAGCTGTTTTTGATTTAATAGCTCTTTCATGCTCCTTCTCACATGACTCTATAATTTTTTCTCAGTATCGGTATTTTCTTGATAGTAGCAGTTTAGCTGCAGGCGATGTTGCGTCCGTTTGTGCGTATATATATATATATATAATTAATCCCTCAGCAATAAGAACTAACAATGCTATGATTTAATATCGAATAAAAACACTTCTTTTTCTATGCTTAAATTAACAAAAAGTCAATATATATGTCAATATATATATATATATATATATATATATATATATATATATATATATATATATATATATATATATATATATATGTATGTATTGACTTTGTTGAACTTAAGCATGAAAAAGTGTTTTTAGCTAGAGTGTAATATATATATATATATATATATATATATATATATATATATTGACTTTTTGTTAATTTAAGCATGAAAAAGAAGTGTTTTATTCGATATTAAATCATAGCATTGTTAGTTCTTGTTGCTGAGAAGTTAAAGCTACCGTAATGCGTTGTGTGTTTCATTGGTCACATAGTCTACATATTTGCTTAATTGTCACTCTCTTGTCGATGATCATTCCTAGATATTTAGCTTCAGTTTTCCATTTATTTGATCTTTTCGTTGAGGAATTTAAAGTTGTTTTATGAAAGTTACTTTGGATATCGATTTGTGATGAATAAGGCTTTGTGATGTAAATAAAGGAAATCCATGTAATCTTTGAATGTCCTTATGATTAGAGACATTTCCATGAAGACGCAATCTTGGATACAATCATGGAAAAACGCAAGCTGTATAACTAATTCATATTAATTTTCATTCTTAGGGTACAAATATCAGCAAAGCTAATCCTCTAAAACCACCTGAAGTACATCCAATAATAACTGAAACATTCAAAGTTAAAACCTGAAAGCTGATGCATTAAAGCTTATCAACAAGCCAGTCACAGATCAAGCATTTCAAGTTCTCAAAATATACATCAACATTAAGGATGACTTTGATGGACTTGCCACAATAAATTTAAAAGAACTTCGAGAAAAATTCAAAAATCAGGCATTTGTGATCTTCATAACTGCAACTGAAAGTGTGGCACAAGATTCCACATTTATTGGAAGTCAAAAGACAGCCGCAAAGTTTTGTGTAAACCTTACAAAGGTTGCTTTTCTGAGCCCGACAAGGATCTTTGTCAATTTATTTGTTAACTTCCTGACTAATTGCCTTCAAAATGGACATTCAGGTGAGTCAAAGGCTGACAGCATCCAATTGAACACATTAATTAATATTGATTTATTTTTGTAGGAATTCAATCAAGTTTGGACATTTGGTCCCACAAATCGTCAAATTGAGCTTCACAACCTTGTTGATTCCCGAAACTACAACTTGCTGCTCCTCGCATCTGAATCTGGAAATGTCAAACTAGTCGAAGCATTTCTGGGGACAGAATCGAACCACGAATAAATTTAGAAAAAGAACAAGTCACTGCGCAAGGTCTGGCATGGCAAGAAAGTCATTCGAGATGTTTTATTAAAAAATTGTGTCAAGCAAATTTGCCATTTTCCATCCTCAATTGACATCAACAGATGTTCTGCGGAACTAAAAGCCTTCATTGAGACATGCCAGGAATTCCCTAAAAATGATCCAGGAAAAAAATAAAGAACAGACTTGATGAAATCCTGAGACAGAATCCAAAATTGCGATATTTTTATGATTTATCAAACAACTCAGCACTAAAAGCTTCGCTGGATCTGAAGTCATTCATGACATGTACAGGTTCCTGATCTCCAAAAATCTGCAATTTGGTCCAAATGAATACCCCAATGAGATTTGGAAAAATTTTGAAACAAAGAAAAAACGAAGTACGTGAAATTCATCTGAAATATTCAAAGAACATCGAAGAGAAGCACATCAATGTCCTCATGTCCAATACTTTCCTCAGTCACGATGATCCAGATGAAGATGCCAAAAGGAAATTGATTGTGCGAGCTTATCGAGCACTTAATGCTGATCCACGACTTAAGATCATTCTCAGAATTGTCGCAGCAACTAAAATCTTCAAAATTGTCTTCGACTTCCAACGTGACTCAACAGACAGAATTGATCCAACAACTAGTTCTGAGACTGGAGGAATTTGTTATTTCACAGGCAGAATCATTGTCGGTGCCAAGAAGTTGCTCAATCCAGACACAGAAAATGACGCATTTGGTGTTCTGGTCCATGAACTTTGTCATTATGCCATGGTTGCTGTGTACCAGAATAAAGCACGTCCATACACAGCTAGTGATCAACAAGCTAAAGAAGAATTTGACAGAATTGTCGAAAGATGCAAAGAGAATGCAGAAGGTGAGGAAATAATTGATTTAGTCTACAAATGTTATGCAGAAGCATCATTTCCAGTTGAGTTGATTGTTCGTCCAGCACACCTGATTGCATTGTACAGCAAGGTACCGGAGTTTTTGGCGATGGAGTAATTGAAAGTTTTAATGAACTTTGAGTATTACATAAATGTTGCTTGATTCCTGCAATGGAACAAGCACTGCCAGAGATTGAAGGTAGGTTAGTCTATAAGCCAACTCGCCATTATGCCAAGTTGTCCGATCAGGACAAGGAAGAAAGTCCAAAATGCTATTGTTAATTATAAAAATGTAGGTAAATTTGTTGAATTATTTCCTGAAAATTCTGATATTTTTGAGCTTTTAACTTCCGATCACATTTCATTAATGCTTGATAGTAAGGTTCTGAATTTTGATGAAGCACAGTTTCGGTATTTAGAGGAACAGATTAACTTGAAGTGGGAAAATTTGGCGGAAAAATTAAAAGAAAAATTTTTGGCTTCAAATTTAAATTTTCAAGGTGAAATTGTCAAGTTTAATGATTTATTTGAGTCATGTCCAGAAGCTTTTAATGCTTTGATTTCTCCAACTTAGATTGTTAATGTTTTGAGTGGAAAAGAACTTAAAATTGAGGGAAAAATTCGAGTCGGAAAATAAATTTTATGTTGAACGAAAATTCATTCATGAAGATGCAAAATTGATTGCTTTTGAGTGCGCATATGGACATGATTATGTTTATAATTATGAGACTCGTGCTGAACACGTCAAAAATAGAACAAAAAATAAAAGTTTTCAAGAATTTCATGAAGAATTTCTCAAAAAAGATTTCAATGAAATTTCACAAATTTATGAAAAAATTCAACAAAATTCTTATTTTAAAACACTTTATTATGATTTAAAATTCAAAAGGTTTTTCAATTCTTACACTAAAAACTTCCACAGAAACAGTCGAAGAAGCTCATAAAAGAAAGAATTTTGATTTTTATCATCCGAAGCAGGCGCAGGCCAAAACTGTCACTTTTTGAGGAGCTTGCGCAAGGAAATAAAATCAAAATTTCCCAACTTTTTGGGTTTCAAATACATCGACTTGCCAAAGTTCACAAGCTTGTATAAATCAGGCACAACTGCTGAAGATTTTATTGAAGCAAATTTTGAGGTTAAGTTCAGAAAAAAATGAATTTGAGGCCAAAATTTTTGAAGAAAGCTTCAAGTCATGAGCAATTTGGTTCTTTTTGTGGAACGCATTTGATGAAATTTCACCAACTTTTAATGAATTTGTCCTTAATGTCTTTAAATCCATCCACAAGACTTCCAAAAATGTCCAATTTGTATGCACAAAGGCCTTTATATTCTGATCAGTTGAGTAAGGCATTTAAAAGTTAGAACTTGGCAGTTGTTTGCCGTTTACTGAGAAAGATAAAAAATAAATTTTTGAGGGAATTTTTTAAATTTGAAAATGTTCCGAGCCTTGAGAAAATTGAGAAAAATATTAAAAAAAGTTGAAAAAAATTGTGGAAAAACTGCAATATAATAAAATGCCCCTTACCTATAGCTTACTCCAAACTCCGTTGATGCTTCGATTAATCGCTTTGAAATTCATGAAAATAAAAATCTTTTTTGAATCCGCGAATATTTTTGGGATTTTTTGGGCTTTTTGTGGAAAAAGAAAATTGAAATTTGGTTGGAAAAAAGTAAAAGTTCTAATTCAGCATTGCCAAAAAATTGCTTCTTGGCGGTTCTTTGAAAATAATTTTGCAGCAATTTGCGTTGTTGAATGAATTTCGATTATTTTTCTGGCACAACTTTGGGTTTTAAAATTGAGAAAATTGCAAATAATGCAAAAAGAAATTTCAAAAAGATTTTCCAATTGAAGAAATTTCTCAACTTGCGAATTTTATTTATTAACGGAAAAAATAAATTTTCAGATTTACTCATGACTTTGTCGGAATTTTCCGTTGCGTTTTATTTTATTGAAAATATATTTTGATGTTGACGGAAGATATGGTGAACAACGACAAGCTGAATTGAGACTTGAATTGTTCTTTCAATTATTAAAGGCTTATGGAGAAACTCAGCAAATAATCACAGACTTTATGTCCTCGTTACAACTTCAAGCAGCCACCCACAAAACCCAAAAAATTTAATTCAACAATTTCAAAACTTTTTTAAGAACAAAATTTAAGAATTTTTTTCATTTCGATTTTTGGACACAAATTACCCAAAAGTTTTGACTTTTTATTTGAATTTTTCAAACCTGATCACGACTTGCCTTTGTTGACTTGCTGCATGTCCACGAGAACCAGAAACATTTTTCACAGCAATTTCGTCAATCCAAATCACTTTGCGCTTTGTTCACCAAATCCTGAAAACATCAAAAAATTTGGCTCAAAATTCAGGTTTGACGGACGCGGAAATGCAAAAAATTCCTGACTGGAAAAAAATCCAAGAAAGGAAAAAATTTTATTCGGAATTCCATTTTTATGGCTTGTTGGGTGTTACTAAGGTCCATGATGAATTTAAGGATGAAATTGAGGAAGTTAAAGGCGCTTCTTTTTGGGAATTCTTTCCTAAGGTCAAAGACCAATTGACAGTTAAGGAACAAAAAGAACTTTTTGTGGCTGCGTTAAGTCCAAAAATTTATTTGTATTATGACAAAATGTTCAGCACTGCTGACTTTTCTGAATATGAAAAATTTTGGACAAATTTTGAAAATTTATTGACAAAAACTGAAATGCAAAATGCATTCGGAGATGCACTGCTGTTTTATTTTGAGATTTGTCCTGGTGATAAGAAAGATGCTGTAAAATTTTTAAATTTGTTGATTAAAAAAGCGGAAAAGTTTTTGTCAAATTCGCAAATTTCTGAAATGTTTTTGTTTAAAAATATTTTGCATGAAGCTCATTGGGATCCTCTAAGTTTTAAGATTTTGTGGAACTTCCTCAACAATCACACAAATGAGGATGAAAAAAGAAAAATTTTGCTTCAAGACGATTTTGATGACAAAAATTTTTATTTCTGGGCTTCATTTAATGAATTAAAGAAAAGTTATTCGAGTTATAAATATCAATATTACTATTATGACTTTACACCATCTGCTAAAATATTTCACGTTAGAGCTTTGATCTCCTCACTAAATTATGCTTTTGATTTTACAAAAAGAAATTTACGAAAAAACATTTCAAAAATCAGAAATTCAGGAAATAATTTTCAATTCAAATGATTTTCTTTATTATGTTTGTTGGAAAAAACAAAGAAGATCCTTTCAAGAAATTTGCTTTAGTTTTTAGAAGAAATTTTTACAAAGGAAATGAAAAAAAAGTTGAAGAAGAATTTTTAGAACGCGCAAAAAAATTGAGCCAACAAATTTGTCAGGTTTTTGAACTTGTTGAAGAAATTTTTCGAGGACTTCCTTATTCTCAACTCAAGATGGCTCAATAATCTTGAAAACTCTTACCGAAGCTTTATGAAAAAAAGGTAAAAATAATTAAAATCAATTTTTGTATTTTTATTGGAAATATTAATTAAAATTCAATTTTTGTCTTATTTTTATATTAAAATTGTCAAAAACTAATGCAAATATTTAAAAAAAATGTTAATAAAGTGGTTTTTTATATTTTATCTGCAAAAATTTTTTTTACTCTTTCCTGTATGGTTTAACTTAACAAAAACAATTTTACCTTTTTAGTGATTGAAATTTTCTACCAAAAATAATTCTAAACTTATCAAAATTCAATCCTACTACAAATTGTACAACTTTTTTCCAGACTTTTATATATAGCAACTCAACTATAAAAAGCATACAATTGAAACCGCACAGGCAAAAAGCCACAAAATAAATCCAAAACTTAAACTTTCAATTGTCATAACTTTTGGAACTTTTGTTAAAGATTTTCTAAAATCCAATTCTTCATAAAGTTGTAACAAGTGCTTGATGATTCCCATCGGTATTAACTTTCTCATCACATTTTCACATAAGCTATACATAAAATTATTTGATGCAAAACCGAATCCAAAATTGAGTGTAATTAGATTTTCTTCCACTTTAGATGGCTGAACTTTAAACTCATTTATTAATTTTCGTACTTCAAAAGTAGATTTTTGTGACACCATTTGTGTTTTTTGATTAGTCATTTATAATCTAAATTTCGTCTTTTTTTAAAAATTAATGTTGTAAAACCTTGGGCGTAGCCAGGGGGGGGGGGGGGGGCCAGGGGGCCCAGGCCCCCCTCTCTAAAAAATAAAATCCCATACAAAAATTGGAAAAATTTTCTGCGGTCTCACTTCACTCGACCGCTTTAACAACTGCTTTTAAAAACTTTATAATTTTAGAGAAAGAATGAAAAATTAAAAGCAAAGTTTTTTTGCCCCCCTTTAAAACATTTCTGGCTACACCCCTGTGTAAAACAGATGATCAAATCAGTAGGGGACGTCTTCTACTTAGTACAGTGTTGTCCAAAGCTGTGTGCCGCGAAAGCACTTTGGTGTGCCATAGAAGATGTCTAGGGGTGCCGCGGAAAATTTTGAAAAATCCTACAAAAAATAGTCTTGTTTTTTCAAAAATTTTCAAATTTTTCATACATTTTTTTATCGAAAAAACTGAAAAAAAAAAACTTATTTTTAGTATCGAAATATCGATAATTTATTAAAATAATTTTGATTTATTTGTTCAAGGATAAACTCTTTTTTGTAATTGTTACTATTTTTAACTAAATCAAAATTATAAGTGTGCCGTAGAAAAATTTTCGTGTGCCGCGAAAAAAAATTTTGAGTCAAGGTGTGCCGTGGCAAAAAATGGTTTGGACAACACTAAGTCTTAGTACGTAACGCAAAAAACACGAATTTTTTTGACCCCCTCTCTGCCCTTGTTACGTTTTGAGACCCCCCTTCCACTTAAAAAGCAAACGTACTAAGTGAACGGCTCCTTGGTAATTATAAACTAGTGAAGGCCAACCGGTGTGTCGCGGCACACTAGTGTAGCGAAACAAATTCAAAAAGGACCAAAGTACCACGAACTGTGTTACGCGTGCGGTTTTTGATCATAACTTACTCACAAGTTGTGCCACGGCGTTTTTTTTCAAAAATGGTTACGGATCTACCACTGTAATTTAAACCAATCAGGCAGTGTGCTAATAGCCAGAAGAATATTTTGATCCATAAATAGGAAATTTTCAAAATCGCAGTGAGTAACACTGCTCAAAATTTTCTCACGGGTAAAAATACCTTCCTGGCTATTAACTACATTGAAAAATCAGGTGTCGGTTTCTTGGGTTTTTCTTTTTTGTCTTAGGGTATAGTGCAAGTATAGTGCTTACATTAGGGCAGAGTTAATAAAAAAGTGCCTGAGTTTAAGCACTGCCTTTGATCTAGCAGAGTTTTTGCCTTTGCAAAGACACGAAAAAATTGTCATTTGCATGATCGATGCTTTTGCCTTTGAGTTTTCCTACATTTGCCTTTGGGGTCGTTCACTTAGTATGTTCGCTTTTTATAGGAGGAGGGGAGGGGGGTCTAAGATTTTGTAACAGATTAAAACAAATGAATTTTTATGCATAAAACGTAACGAAGGGGGAAAAAGGCCTAAAAAGTCATTTTTTTTTTTGCGTAACGTATTTTGTGAACGGACTTCATCGTTCGACTTGCATCGCGAAACACCGACTAAACAATCATCAATGAAAGCAAAATGAATCAATTAAAGCAAATTTAGGATAATAAAGACCATTAAAGTGTCTGACACCCTAAAAATTACAGCTCAACATGTATCTTAACTTTGTACATTAAAAAATAAATAAATTTAATAAATAAAGTTTAATTAAAAAAAAACTTTGTGAACTAAATGACCCACTTTGCCCAATCATTAAATTTGAAAATTCTTATTAAGTTTTATCAATTTTTGGAATTTTTTGGTAATTTTCTTTTTCTTCAAATGTAAAGATTTAAAGGCACCACGACAAAGCTTTGTCTTTGCAAGGCACATCAAAGGCAAAGGCAATTTTTTCTATGCCTTTGATATCAAGTTGCATACACATTGGCCCACCTTTTCAAAGGCATAAACTCTGCCTTATGGTTTATCCTTATTCATATATCTTGAGATAAATGCTCTTAAGTGGTAAGTATTGTTTATCCTAGAGTAAATTTAATGAACTAAATTTAAGAGGAAATTAAACTCTCTGTGTATTACACAGCAAATTTTCAGATAAGATATAATATTTCAAGGATAAAGTTAATATAGTAAATTTAAACGAATACACTTTGGGTATATTTTAATAATCAAAAAATGGTTCCAAATTAGCAAAATGCATTTTTCAGCATAAAAACGTAGTCCAATGTCCAACGATGAGTGTAAGCTGCCATGACAAGTTGAACGCACTGCGATTCCTATCGAAGACGAGTCTTTAGAAGCAGGTGCAGGTTTCTAGAGTATATCTCCAGTGTACAACCCATACCCTAAGGGTACAACCTAGGATCAACTCAAGAAACCAACCTCAGAACGAACAGACAAATGATGGAATATGCATGCATTATATTTTACGAATAAGGGGTCATTCCACTTAGTACGTTCGCTTTTTAGGGGGAGAGGAGGGTGGGGTCTAGGAATTTGTAACAGTTTGAACGAAAGATACATTTTTTTATGCAAAAATTGTATTTCTTAAGAGGGGGGGGAGCGAGGGGGGGTTCTAAAATGACTTTTGTCATTGGTTTACGCAATGAACTAAATTATCGGCGTCTAACCTTTAGTTTGAGAAACACTAGTTCATATAATTTAAAAATAAATTTTAATTATTATAAAATAAAGTTTTAAAAAATTTGTTTCAGCTTGATTTTTAATAAGTTTGCAATAATTATGGAATGGAAAATAAAACGGAGTAATGTGAAAGAAAAATATTTTTCTCAATTGAGGATACAATTTAAAAAAAAATGTTGTTTTGACTCCGGCTACACTGACGATTTATCCAAAATATACGTGTAAAATATAGCCCACCCCAAACCCCTCCAACATACTTTTTTAATTTTAAATAATTAAAGAAATTCATTTTTTAGTAAATCGTTATTTAATAGTTTTTTTATTAAGACTGGAAATAATTTATGGAATGAATTAGCAACAAAAATTAATTGATCGACTAATTATGAATAAAATAATTTGATACAATAAAACATATGAATAGATTAATCGAACATAATGAATAAAATTTGATGTGATTTTCAACTCAAAAAAAAAAAAAAAATATTTTTAATACTTTTTTAACAGGATTTTTTTTTTTTTCTTCTAAATTTCATCAAAATTAAACAAAATTTAATGTTTAAGTAGCGCAGGACGAAATTTTATTTTTTCAGCACAAAAATTTCAAACTTTTTACTTTGGTTTTTGGTAATTTTTGTGCAATTCTGGCTTAATTGCATAAATGTGCTCTAAAACTTCCATAATGAACTTTGATGCTTAGTCAAGACACATTTTAGTACTTAGTCAAGACACATTTTTAGTACTTAGTCAAGACACATTTTTAGTACTTAGTCAAGACACATTTTTAGTACTTAGTCGAGACACATTTTTAGTACTTAGTCAAGACACATTTTTAGTACTTAGTCAAGACACATTTTTAATACTTAGTCAAGACACATTTTTAGTACTTAGTCAAGACACATTTTAAGTTCTTAGTCAAGACACATTTTTAGTACTTAGTCAAGATATAATATTTTTAAAGGAGATGAAATATTTTATTGCATGAAAAATCTGCAGGAAATTCACACAACGGCAACAAGAACCAAAGCTAATAATAATCTTTAAAAACTAATCAGTGATGAATCCAGTTTGAAATAAAATTTCATGAAATTCCTTAAATTATCAAATTTCGTCAGCATTAGCACCAAAAAGTTGAATCAACTTACTAAAAATCGATCCTAAAAGCTCAAAACTCTGAAAAAGTCGCGATCGTCTCTCAAAATTTATTTCAAACTCTTTTTTTTTTTTTTGTTTCTCACAGCCGCTCATAATTTTTCGTGTCTCTGATTTTTTTCAGATCACCATTCAGTCTGCGTTCAGCTCTCCGTGCGATCAGTTTGGAAAATAGAAACGAAAAATTATTTTTTGTCGCTGATAAAAAAAAAGAAGAAAAAAAAAGTTTTCATTGTGTGAATGTTTTTGACTCATTTTGATGATTAAACAACGAAAATTGTGAAATTATTTAAATATTTTGTGATTAAAGTCAGAAAAAGTTGATAAAAATTATCAAAAAGTGAAATTAATTAAAATAAAATTGATAAATTTTGAAAAAAAGCTAAAAAATTTACAAAAAAATAAGGAAAAAAAGCAAAATTTAAGAATTTTTGAAGATAAAATTTAAGCAATTGAGTGAATGTTTTGTGGTTTGATGACTCATTCGATGAATAACTAAAAGTTATCCACAATTATAGACGAGATTGACGTTATATGTTCGTAATTTAATTATGGTGAGTTATTTTTAATTTATTTTGTAGATTTTTTTGTCATTTTATTGGAAAAGTTATGAAAGTCATAAACTACGCCTAAAAGTTGCGCTTTTTTAAAAATTTAATAATTTTTATTTGAATTGAAAATTCTTGAAAGGTTTAAAAAATTTACTTTTAAGTCATTTTCGGTTAAAATTATTCAATTTTTGATTTACAACAATTCTTAGCTTTATTTTTTTTGACAGTCAGAATGTAAATTAAATTAATCCTCAAATAAAGTTGAATCCTTAACAGGATTAAGGCACAAAAACTTTAAAATTCTTTGCAATTATTGACAAAATCTTGCATGGATTAATTAAATTTAAATAAATTCCAAGTTCCTCATGATTCAATCAGTTTATAGATTAATAATGAGAAGAATTAAATTTGAATAAATTTATTAATAATTTTATAAGAAAATGTCGACGATCGTTACAATGTTGTGACTTAAATGCTTTGTGAATGTTTCAATGTTTTTGGCGATCTTGTTGCAATATTTTGTGAATGTTTGAGTGAGTGATGCTGTGTCAATCTTTAGAGAACTGAAAAAAGCTTTTTTGGCTCTCATTTTTCAACTAGCGATAAAAAATTAAAAAGCTTTTTTCGAAAAACTTTTAAGCTTTTAAGACTATTGTCATGAAAAATTATGACAGGAATTAAAAAAATAAGTAAAAATGTTGATTGATTAGCATAAATCTTTGTAGCGCTTTTCATGTGTTTGTCCGTTCGTCTGTCTGGCTTTCTTTTCACCTTTTTTTCATGATTATTTTTTTTGTTCAGCTTTTTGCTTAAATTGTATGGCATGTCTATCTATGATGATTTATGGGCTGGCAATTTGCTTGTTTTTCTCTCAAGATTGTCTTTTGTTTTGTAGATTTGCCATGTCCTGAAAAAAGCTTAAAATGTCCTGGTTTGTAAAAAATCAGACAAAATTTTCATTTTAAATAAATTTCATAAAATATATTTTAAATTGTGGTGATCATCTGCAAGTTTTTACAACGGACAGTCCCGCATTATTTAAAGACTGACTTTTTCCCGTAATTGCAAATTTGTCTTTTATTTTCAAAAATTTCATATAAAAATTACTTTTTTATGGATTTTTTTTTTTTTTATTTTAAATTTTATGTTTCTCTTTTATAACTTTTTGTGAAAAGTCCCTCAATTAATCGACAATTTCTCCTCAGGTTTAAAAATAATAATAATAATAATAGTAATTTATTACCGATAGGTATTTTTAAGAACAAGATTAATACAAGCAAATTAAGATGTAAAGTAACAGTGAGTTTTTAGTTAAAGCTTTGAAAATTTCAAACAGTACAAATAAGCAATTGATCAATTATGCACGACATAGAGGCATCAAGTTTCTTATTATGGACATGGTGTAAATTCTAAGCGCTAGCCGCATCGCAGCACTTTTTCTTCGACGCCATTCAGCTAAAAGCACACCCTCGAGAAGGTGGAACTTTGTGAACTGATATTAGGTGCATGCATGTGGGTCTTTGGTTGGGACACAAATTCCACTTTGCAGCTTCCCTCATTGCTCATGTATCCACCTTCTAATCCAGCCCTGAAGTGAACATTGTGGAGGGTTCACGCGTGATCTTATCAATACACGCTGGCTATATAGTCCTTACGCGACATTTGTAATTTAAGAGCACCTTAAAAAGAAGCCAGGTGTAAGTGATCAAACCTTTTACCTCAGAAAATGAATTACAATAGTCACGTTTAAGCTTTTTGATGCTGGTTTTTGATTTAACTTTTTTAATTTTTTTTTGACTGGATCTCATTTTATGGCTAAGAATGATAACTGGTTCTCATTTAATTGTGTGTAATAAATGTTTACTATATCTTATTTATATTGATCATGAATGGTTGCTGGCATTTAAGATTTGTGTTTTTAGGAAAATGTGCTTTCATCGATCACGAGTGACCAAGTCGTAGGTCGTAAGTGGTAAAGCAGTTGATATGGTTTTTGCCTCAAGCTTCTTACTGCAAACTTGTGTTAGCTTCTTCTATGGTTGTTCTGCCTTCTTCTCTACAGTCATACGCAAGTGATTTTCCATTCGTCCAGCAATCCACATTTTTCCCTTTTACATTCCAAAATATTAGGATTGACTCGCAACTTCTTGATTCATGTTACCTTTAAATTGTGGTCGATTTATTCAAATTTTGTTCTTTAATCTCGATGACTTGTTGTCTTCTGTCATTTTGTATCAGAGTTGGAAATCGTCTGATTTGGCGTCTAACGCCACTCGGCGTCGGACATTTTTGGTGTTTTGCCAACTCTGTCTTGTATAGCTGTAACACAGAATTAATGCCTACGCAAATCTTCCCGCAGACATCTAACTTGAAGATAATTAGTAAAAGACTTTGTTTACTTTCCAATTTTTTACATCACTCTTAAATATAAGTGTCTTATACATCTCCAATTTGGCACCTCTTGGAGATTCTTTTTGGAAGTGAGAGTAGAAGTCTAATTGAAAAAAAAATATGCACGCTGTTCAGTCAAAATCTTCACTTAATCTCCAATCATTGTCATAATTGTTGCTGATGATAGACATTACAAGATATAAAAAATTCATCCACTACCTCAAACTTCTTATCACCAATTGACAAGTGTGTACCTATAAGACTCTTAGTCCTCTCAGATGCAGCGACCCATCTTTGTCTTTTTTTTGAACTTTGTCTTGTCAACTGCAGTTCTACCCGCAGCCCGATCTTGTTAGCTTCCCTTTCCATTTTTGGAGGTAAGCGTTGGTAATTGACCTGATGTTTCTTTCAACAATGCTCCACATCGTCAGCAAAATCAAGCAACTGAATTGACTTTGTAGAAAATTGTTCCATTGCGTGTCTACAGTTCAGCTCTTCTGAATACTCCTTCAATTGTGATGTTAAAAAAAAGCTTAGTCGACAGCCTTTCATCACCCTGCCTCGAAGCCTCCATCCTGCATTCAAACATACTCGATTTTGCATCCTGGAACTTCACACAGCACATGACCTTAGACAGTGTTGGGTTGCTTTTATCAACCTGATTAACTTGTGCGGGAAAGTGGAAACTCCGCCATGATACTCCACAGCCCTTCTCGATCAATTGAGTCGAATGCTGAACGAAAATCGATGCTGTAAAGAGATGATGTGTCTCTATATTCGTCTCATAGTTTTTTCCTGGAGCTATTTGTCTGATGCTGAATATTTGATCAGATTTTCTGCCTCTAAACCCTGCATGGTATTCTAATAAGGAATTCTTCTGTTAAAGGTTCAAGTCAAGGAGAGAAATTTAAAGAGTATTTTATATGCCGATGGAAGGAAGAGAAATTCCACGGTGAGATATCACTTAGGCTGACTTTTCAGTCTGTTTTTGATTTAATAGCTCTTTCATGCTCCTTCTTCTCTCTTGATTCTATCATCATTTTTTCTCCAGTATCGGTATTTTTTGATAGTAGCAAGAATTTAGCTGCAAGATCAGATCTGTTGCGTCCGTTTGTCTAGGCGGTCCGCTTTGTTGCGTTTAAGTCAAAGGTAAGGTAAAATGTTTTTTTTTTTTTTTTTTTTTTTTTTTTTCGTGCATAAAAGCTTTTTTCATGCAGTGTGTTTTTTTTTAAATAAGTAAAAAATTTCCCTTCAAAGAAAAAAAAAAAAGTTTGTGCTTTTTGTTAATTTAAGCATAGAAAAAGAAGTGTTTTTATTCGATATTAAATCATAGGGCCGAGGAATTGCTTTTTGAGGGATAAAATTTTTGAGGGAAAAATTATGAAGTAAAGTTTTTTTGAGGGAGAAATTTTTTTAAGGGAAAAAAGAATTTTTGAAGGAGATTTTTTGAGTGGAATTTTTTCAAGGGAGGAGAAATTATGAAGGAAAAAGATTTTAAAGGAGAAATTTTTGAAGGAAAATTAAATGAAGGAAAACTTTT
This sequence comes from Chironomus striatipennis, assembly GCA_026123125.1. NCBI lineage: Eukaryota > Metazoa > Arthropoda > Insecta > Diptera > Chironomidae > Chironomus > Chironomus striatipennis. The sequence goes on along the minus strand of CM047391.1, from coordinate 2,989,707 downwards.
ATAAGGGGAAAATATTTTTGAAGAAACGTTTTATTTCTCACATAAAGAATTGATAAAAAATTTGAAAAAAAGATAAAAGAAAATTTGATTTTTTTTTGTTTAAGGAATTAATAAGTCTCTTTATAAAAAAAGTTGTTAAAGAATTTGTTAATATGAACATCAGATTTTTTTTGATAGTCATTTTTCAATCAGATAGAGAGAGAAATAAAAAGAATAAGTAAATTATCAATGAAATACTGAAAAAGATTTATGGGTGAATTGGTGCTGATTAACTCTAAGACAGAAACTATTGTATTACACTTACTAGACCTAGTGGGAAGCTTAGCAGTGGGTTCCAAAATCACTTGGGATCTGGACCAATTAGAGAAACTCTGCACATTGCAAAGGCACGAGTTCATCTTAAGAACTTGATGTACCCTGCAATATACCTAGCCATATTTTGAAAGTGCGCAAGCATGCCGTAATGAAATCATTCAGAAATACTAGTAGATCGTTGTTAAAATTAACATAATTACTATTCATCAAAACATGTTTTTTGACTAGAATTCAATTGTTTTTTACATAAAAAAACTCATTTTGTATGTTGTAATATTCCGTAATATTAATATCTATCCTGGTAATAACTTATATATATTATTATTAGTATTAATAGGTATATATTAGCAAAAAGGAGGCACAATATGTGCTAGAATGGTAAAATGGAAAAAAAAAGTTTCTAAATTTTGATTAAATTATCTATCTTTGAAAACGAGATAACTTTTTTTATATACATTTCACAAGAGGATTTACTGAATACTTTTGTATGCAAAAAATAATAGTATATTTTTTGAAAGACACGATCTTAAACATTTTGATTATTCTTAGGGAATAAATCAATGATCTTCCATTTGGTTAAATGTGACCTTCCTAAGAAAAATATTTTCCAGTTGCAAAAGAAAGGTAAATTACAAAAAATAAGATCGAGCTTTCCTTTTTGATGAATTATGCTCTTTTAAAACAGTTTTTTCGTTGAAATTTTAAATAGAATTAAGTGAGATTTAAATAATCCCCATAATATCTCTCAATACATTGTAACGGTTTTCTCTTATTTTAGTACAAAAATTTGAATAAGGAATTTTTTAGTATTCCTTATTTTTTCCAGTACAAAGTTAATCCGTTAATTTTTACTAAAGAAATTTGACAAATTCTTAATTTCTGATTTGTTAAATAATTTTCCAAATGAATTTTTCCATAGAAAACTAATTTTCTTATTTGATAAATCTATTATGAATGTATCATCAATCAGAAATGTAAATTAAATTGAAGAAATTGGAATTTAATTTCTCATAGTTGTGTGTGTGTTTATATGTATTAGTGATGTTTATGAATTTGACCAATCAGAATTGATTTGTGTTATTTACTTAATTTTGAACCTTTTAACAAATTTTAAAACTATGGAACTGGTACAGCATCAATTAAATTCTAATGATAAAACATTTGGTAAATAAATATGAAAATATTTATTCGAAAATTAACAAAAGTAAAATTTTCTCTGCATTTGTATTAGTGTGAATTTTTCGTACACGCAAAGCATTCAAATTCAAATTTTTGTACAGAATAACGGAAAATATTGCTATTGAGAGTTGTTAGAAATAATCATGTATGCAATAATACATTGCAAGAGAAATATGTATCGTTTATGTATTTTTTTAAATGTTGAATCATACCATAGAATTAATAAATTCATAAACGGTTTTTATTAAAAATCCAAATCTTTATGAAAAAAACTAAAAGTTTCTGTCTTCAAAAAATCTTTCCCAGAAAAATAAATTCACTTTACAAATTTCTCCCTAAAAATATACTTTCCTTCTTCTTATTTCTCCTTCAAAATTTTTTTCCCTCAAAATTTCTCCTTCAAAGGCTTATATTTTCCTTCATAATTTCTCCCTTGAAAAAATTCCCTCAAAAAATTTTCCCTCAAATTTTCTTTCAATTTTCACTTTTACCAATCATGGCATTGTTAGTTCTTTATTGCTGAGGAGGTTCAAGCTGCCGTAATGTCGTTAACAACTATGTTTCATTGGTCACATAGTCTACATGTTGCTTAAGTGTCACTGCTGCTTGTCGATGATCAATTCCTAGACAGATATTTAGCTTCAGTTTTCCATTTTATTTGATTCTTTTCTGGTTGAGGAATTTAAAGATTGTTTTATGGAGGTTTGGTCCGATTGCCCATCACTGACGATTGCCCACTCCATTGTTTGCCCACTGATACTTTTGCCCACTAGTATTTTTTGCCCATTCATTATTTCCCCATTGATTACTTGCCCACTGATACGTTTGCCCATCACTGGTACATTTGCCCATCACTCATATCCCCACTCATTATTTTCCCACTCGTTACGTTTGATCTTTGATAATTTTGCAAAAAAATTTACCTATCACAGTATATAACTTTTTGTAAAAAAAGCAGATTTTGAACATTTTGATTTTGATATCTAGGAAAAATCCGTACAAAATTAAGAGGATATTCGAATTCCAGTATCATTTTACTTAAGTAGCAAGTAAACTTTTTAAACTTTCTTTATCACCTCGATGCAATTGTATGATGCAACTTCATCTGATGTTCCTCAAAAATTTTGTTAATTTTTGAAATCTTGCTTTTTAATTTTCTACGTTTGTATATATAAAAATTAATATAGTTCCAGCTTTAAATATATGAAAGAAA
>CM047391.1:2616500-2986500 GCA_026123125.1 Chironomus striatipennis | reverse complement strand
TTTTTGGGATCAAATTTAGATTTTCAAGGTCAAATTATCAAGTTTAATAATTTATTTGAGTCATGTCCAGAAGCTTTTAATGCTTTGACTTCTCAGCAGATTGTTAATGTTTTGAGTGGGAAAGAACTTAAAATTGGGGAAAAATTCGAGTCCGAAAATAAATTTTATGTTGATCGAAAATTCATTCACGAAGATACAAAAATGATTATTTTTGAGTACAAATATGGACATGATTATGTTGATAATTATGAGACTCGTGCTGAACATGTCGAAAATAGAACAAAAAATAAAAGTTTTCAAGAATTTTATGAAGAATTTCTCAAAAAAGATTTCAATGAAATTTCACAAATTTATGAAAAAATTCAACAAAATTCTCACTTTAAGCAGAAGTTTTATAACTTAAATCACGAAACATTCATTTTCTTGCTCAAAACTTCCACAGCAACAGTCGAAGAAGCTCAAAAAGAGAAAATTTTGATTTTATCATCCGAAGCAGGCGCAGGCAAAACTGTCACTTTTGAGAAGCTTGCGCAGGAAATAAAATCAAAATTTCCAACTTTTTGGGTTTCGTACATCGACTTGCCAAAGTTCACAAACTTGTATAAATCAGGCACAACTGCTGAAGATTTATTGAAGCAAATTTTGAAGTTAAGTTCAGAAAAAAATGAATTTGAGGCCAAAATTTTTGAAGAAAGCTTCAAGTCAGGCAATTTGGTTCTTTTGTGGAACGCATTTGATGAAATTTCACCAACTTTTAATGAATTTGTCCTTAATGTCTTTAAATTCATCCACGAAACTTCCAAAATTGTCCAATTTGTATGCACAAGGCCTTTATATTCTGATCAGTTGAGTAAGGCATTTAAAGTTAGAACTTGGCAGTTGTTGCCGTTTAATGAGAAAGATAAAAATGAATTTTTGAGGGAATTCTTTAAATTTGAAAATGTTCCGAGCGAGAAAATTGAAGAAAATATTAAAAAAGTTGAAAAAATTGTGGAAAAACTGCAATATAAAAATAAATTCCGATATAACTTTGAAACTCCGTTGATGCTTCGATTAATCGCTGAAATTCATGAAAATAAAAATCTTTTTGAATCCGCGAATATTTTTGGGATTTTTTGGGCTTTTGTGGAAAAGAAAATTGAAATTTGGTTGGAAAAAAGTAAAAGTTCATTCAGTATTGCCAAAAAATTGCTTCTTGGCGGTTCTTTGAAAATAATTTTGCAGCAATTTGCGTTGTTGAATGAATTTCAATTATTTTCTGGCTCAACTTTGGGTTTAAAATTGAGAAAATTGCAAATAATGCAAAAAGAAATTCCAAAAGATTTTCCAATTGAAGAAATTTCTCAACTTGGAATTTTATTTATTAACGGAAAAAATAATTTTCAATTTACTCACGCGACTTTGTCGGAATTTTCCGTTGCGTTTTATTTTATTGAAAATATTTTTGATGTTGACGGAGATGTGAACAGTGACGAAGCTGAATTGAGACTTGAATTATTTTTTCGCTTGACACAACAATACGGATATTATCAGCAAATAATCACAGACTTTATGTCCTCGTACCTTCAAGCACGGCCACAAAAATCCAAAAAATTTAATCCAACAATTTCAAAACTTTTAAGAACAAAATTTAAGAATTTTTTCATTCGATTTTTGGACACAAATTACCCAAAAGTTTTTGACTTTTTATTTGAATTTTTCAAACCTGATCACGACTTGCTTGTTGACTTGCTGCATGTCCACGAACCAGAAACATTTTTCACAGCAATTTTCAATCCAAATCACTTTGCGCTGTTCACAAATCCTGAAGACATCAAAAATTTGGCTCAAAATTGTTTGACAGACGCGGAAATGCAAAAATTCCTGATTGGAAAAAATCAGAAAGGAAAAATTTTATTCGGAATTCATTTTTATGGCTTGTTGGGTATCACTAAGGTTCATGATGACTTTAAAGATGTAATTGAGGAACTAAAAGGCGCTTCTTTTTGGGAATTCTTTCCCAAGGTCAAAGACCAATTGACAATTGAGGAACAGAAAGAACTTTTTGTGGCTGCGTTAAGTCCAAAAATTTATTTGTATTATGACAAAAAAATGTTCAGCACTGCTGACTTTTCTGAATATGAAAAATTTTGGACAAATTTTGAAAATTTATTGACAAAAACTGAAATGCAAAATGCACTCGGAGATGCTCTGCTGCTTTATTGTGAGATTTGTCCTGATGATAAAAAAGACGCTGAAAAATTCTTAAATTTGTTGATTAAAAAAGCAGAAAAGTTTTTGTTAAATTCGCAAATTTTTGAAATGTTTATGTCCAAAAATATTTTGCATGAAGCTCATTGGGATTCTCTAAGTTTTGAGATTTTGTGGAACTTCCTCAACAATCACACAAATGAGGATGAAAAAAGAAAAATTTTGCTTCAAGACGATTTTGATGACAAAAACTTTTATTTCTGGACTTCAAGAAATGAATTGAAGAAAAGTTATTCGAGTTATAAATATTCTTATTACTATTACGACTTTACACCATTCAAAATATTTCACAGAGCTTTGTTAATTGGTAATCCTGACACATTTGATTTTACAAAAGAAATTTACGAAAAATATTTCAAAAAATCAGAAATTCAGGAAATAATTTTAAATTCAAATGATTTTCTTTATTATGTAATTGGTTATGAAGATGAAGATCATTTTAAGAAATTTGCTTCATTTTTAGAAGAAATTTTTGAAGGAAATGAAAAAAAGTTGAAAGAATTTTTAGAACGCAAAATTGAGCCAACAAATTTGTCAGTTTTTGAACTTGTTGAAGATTTTCGAGGACTTCCTTTTCCTGATCCTGACTGGTTCAATAATCTTGAAACTCTTACGAAGCTTTATGAAAAAATTAAGGACAATTAAAATCAATTTCTTATATTTTTATTGAAACATTAATTAAAATTAAATTTTTGTCTTATTTTTATATTAAAATTGTCAAAAACTAATGCAAATATTTAAAAATGTTAATAAAGGTTTTTTTATATTTTATTCAAAAACTAGTGTTTAGGGCCCGTCACGGGCCCGTTGCATTTGTCTAAAAGCTATCGGACATCTCATTATTAAAAAAAACTTAAAATTTTCATTAAATTCAATCCTAGAATCTTTTAAGAGTGTTTTAATTTTGGTGATAAAAAGTTAGATTTTGAAAAAATCAAAAATTTTACTAATGACTTTTACTTTTTCGTCCGATTTCATAAAATACTTATTATTAATCGTGAATTGAATTCAAAGTGCATGAAATTGCACATTCAAGACTTCTCTCAAAAGTGCAATTTTATGTATATTAAAATTATTAAGTAAAAGAGTGAGTTATATGATTTTGGAAATATCGAATTTTTGAAAATTCATTATTTGAGATTATACTGGGTTAAATACATAAAGATTAGAAAAAATTTCATTAAGATTAATCAAATTCAAAATTCTAAAAATTTAATGGAAACTAACCCGTATAGCACAGATCGGCGTGCCGTAAAAATTGCCGTTTCGTCGACGTGGCGGCGACCTGACGTCTGATAAAGTTCCACTTTAATACGAAATGCGGCGAGCCAGAAAATTGGCGACATGACGGCGACATAGCGGTGCCGTTGTGCTATTCGGGTAATGTAATTTTCCTCAACACTACAACGGTATGATTTTGTTCCACAATATTTTTACTCCAAAAAATTCCAAAATTAAAATTTTTTTAACCATAATCTTAAAATTTGCGAAAAATTCAGAGTTTTTCAAGAGGTTTCATTATTTTAAAATGACAAAATTTGAATTGATGCAAAAATTTTTGTTGTTCTTTGGAAAATAAAATTTTCACAAAAAAATAAAATCAAAGAAACTTCAAAAAAAAAAAAATTAAATCTAAAATAACAGGTAAAACTGTGAGCTTACAACGATTTGAGCGTTAGAGCCAACGCGAAAATTTTAGACCCCTTAGAATTATGATATGAGAAAATTCTACATAAAAAAGTTAAAATTAGCATTTTAATCTCAAATTTCAAAAATAATTTCAAAGCTTCTACAACTCAATAAATTAGTATTCTAACCTCAAATAACCTCAAAATCCAAAATGACTATACAATCTTTCTAATTATCATCCACATGTCTTACATGCCAAATTTTAGCTCAAAAAACCTTAATAGCTCACCACCACAACTAAAACAAAAAGGCAAAAAACCGTCACTTTAGAGGTTAAATCAAAGCTACCCTAACCTCAAAGTTTTCAAAAAAAAATTTTTTTTGCATGCGCTAATCATGAAAAGACAATTCCCACAATATAATATCAAAAAAGCTTCAAAAAGAACGAAATCGAAAGTAACCGTCAAAAAATATTCAAACTTATTGAGCGTTAGCACGAACGCGAAAATTTTTTCAACCTTTAATAAACACAATTTTACAAATGAAACTACTGAAGATAAACTAATATTGCAGAAACAGTCAATTAAAACTCAAAAGTTAAAATCAAAAATAGCGCCCAAAAATTTTTCGAATTTTATGATTTGAGAGTGTAACGGTCACGAAAAATTTTTTTAAAGCATGTTCTGACTATGCATTTTGCACAAAAAGACAATTTTCAAAGCGTAAACTCAAAAAAATTCTAAAAAGAATAAATTTGAAAATTTGTAACGGAAAAAAATATTTGAATTTTATGATTTCACAGCGTTAAGATTATCGAAATTTTCAATGAATATGTTCCTATAAAGTCAGTTTTTATAGCAAAACTCATGAAATTAAGAAAAAAGAAGGTCAAAAATAACGGTCAAAAAGTATTCAAATTTAATGATTAAACAGCTTAACGGTCAAAATTTTTTTTGAAAATTATGTTTTCATGACCCATTACATACATAAAGTCAATTTTAAAAATCCAAAACTCTAGAAATTGCGAAAAGAAAAATGACGAAAAACGGCCAAAAAAACATTTAAATTTGTTTATTATACAGTTTAACGACCACGTGATTTTTTTGAAAATGTGTTTTCACGTATTGCTATGCATGAGTAGTCTAATTATACACCCCAAAAAGAAAAAAAATTAAATAGAAGAAAATTCAGAAAAAACCGTCAAAAAAATTTCAAATTTCGATCACGGAATCACGCAATCACGCAATCAGGCAGAATAACTTTATTTTATAATATAGATTAAATTAATTAAAATTAAATTTTGTCTTATTTTTATATTCATATTGTCAAAAACTAATGCAAATATTTAAAAATGTTAATAAAGGTTTTTTTTTATATTTTATTCAAATTTTTACTCTTTTCTGTATGTTTAACTTAACAAAAACAATTTTACCTTTTAGTGATTGAAATTTCTACCAAAAATAATTCTAAACATCAAAATTAATCCTACTACAAATCGTACAACTTTTTTCAGACTTATATATAGCAACTCAACTATAAAGCATACAATTGAAACCGCACAGGCAAAAAGCCACAAAATAAATCCAAAACTCAAACTTTCAATTGTCATAACTTTTGGAACTTTTGTTAAAGATTTTCTAAAATCCAATTCTTCATAAAGTCGCAACAAGTGCTTGATGATTCCCATCGGTATTAACTTTCTCATCACATCTTCACATAAGCTATACATGAAATTATTTGATGCAAAACCGAATCCAAAATTGAGTGTAATTAGATTTTCTTCTACTTTAAATGGCTGAACTTTAAACTCATTTATTAATTCTTGTACTTCAAAACTAGATTTTTGTGACACCATTTGTGTTTTTTGATTAGTCATCTATTATCTAAATTTCGTCTCTTTTAAAAATTAATGTTGTAAAACCTTGGGCGTAGCCAGAGGGGGGCAAGGGAGCAAGGCCCTTTACTTTGAAAAATAAAATTCCATACAAAAATTGGAAAAATTTTCTGCGGTCTCACTTCACTCAACCGCTTTAATAACTCCTTTTAAAAACTTTATAATTTTAGAGAAAGAATGAAAAATTAAAAGCAAAGTTTTTTTTTGACCCTTCCCCCCTTTAAAAAATTTCTGGCTACTCCCCTGTGTAAAACAGATGATCAAATCAGTAGGGGGGTTGTTCACTTAGTACAGTGTTGTTCAAACTGTGTGCCGCGGCATACTGGTGTGCCGTAGATGTCTAGGGGTGCCGCGGAAAAATTTTGAAAATCCCAAAAATAGTCCAAAAAATTTTCAAATTTTCAAATTTTCATACATTTTTATCGAAAAAACTGAAAAAAAACTTATTTTTAGTATCGAAATATCGATAATTTATTAAAATAATTTTGATTTATTTGATCAAGGATAAACTCTTTTTTGTAATTGTTACTATTTTTAACTAAATTAAAATTATAAGTGTGCCGTAGAAAAATTTTCGTGTGCCGCGAAAAAAAATTTTGAGTCAAGGTGTGCCGTGGCCCAAAATAGTTTGGACAACACTAAGTCTTAGTACGTAACGCAAAAAACACGATTTTTTTTTACCCCCTCTCTGCCCTTGTTACGTTTTGAGACCCCCCTCCCAATTAAAAACCAAACGTACTAAGTGAACGGCTCCTTGGTGGTTATAAACTAGTGAAGGCCAAGCGGTGTGTCGCGGCACACTAGTGTAGCGAAACAAATTAAAAAAGGACCAAAGTACCACGAACCGTGTTACGCATGCGGTTTTGATCATTACTTACTCACAAATTGTCGGCGCGGCACAAAAATGGTTGATCACCACTGTAATTTAAACCAAACAGGCAGTGGCATAGCCAGAAGAATATTTTAATCCATGTCCATAGAAATTTTCAAAATCGCAGTGAGAACACGGCTCAAAATTTTCTCACGGGTGAAAATACCCTCCTGGCTACGCTATTGCAATCAGATGTGGTTTCTTGGGTTTTTCTTTTTTGTCTTAGGGTATGGTGCAAGTATAGTGCTTACACTAGGGCAGAGTTAATAAAAAGTGCCTGAGTTTTGGCACTGCCTTTGATCTAGCAGAGTTTTTGCCTTTGCAAAGACACGAAAAAATTGTCATTTGCAAGATCGATGCTTTTGCCTTTGAGTTTTCCTACATTTGCCTTTGGGGTCGTTCACTTAGTATATTCGCTTTTTATAGGAGGAGGGGGGGGGCCTAAGATTTTGTAACAGATTAAGCAAAACAAATGAATTTTTATGCAAAAAACGTAACGAGGGGGGAAAGGGGCCTAAAAAGTCATTTTTTTTTTTGCGTAACGTATTTTGTGAACGGACTTCATCGTTCGACTTGCATCGCGAAACACCGACTAAACAATCATCAATGAAAGCAAAATGAATCAATTAAAGCAAATTTAGGATAATAAAGACCATTAAAGTGTCTGACACCCTAAAAATTATAGCTCAACATGTATCTTAACTTTGTACATAATTATATTCTAAATTTAATAAATAAAGTTTAATTAAAAAAAAAAACTTTGTGAACGGCCCCTTTGCAATCATTAAATTTGAAATTTTTTAAGTTTTATCAATTTTTGGAATTTTTTGGTAATTTTCTTTTTCTTCAAAGGTAAAGATTCAAAGGCACCACGACAAAGCTTTGCCTTTGCAAGGCACATCAAAGGCAAAGGTAATTTTTCCTGTGTCTTTGATATCAAGTTGCCTACACCTTGGCCCACCTTTTCAAAGGCATAAACTCTGCCTTATGGTTTATCTTTATTCATATATCTTGAGATAAATGCTCTTAAGTGGTAAGTATAGTTTATCCTAGAGTAAATTTAATGGAATAAATTCAAGAGGAAATTAAACTCTGTGTAAGTATAACCAGCAAATTTTCAGATAAAATATAAAATTTCAAGGATAAAGTTTATAGTAAATTTAAACGAATACACTTTGAGGATATTTTAATAATCAAAAAAATGGTTCCAAATTAGCAAAATGCATTTTTCAGCATAAAAATGTAGTCCAATGTCCAACGATGAGTGTAAGCTGCCATGACAAGTTGAAGGCACTGCGATTCCTATCGAAGACGAATCTTTAGAAGCAGGTGCAGGTTTCTAGAGTATATCTCCAGTGTACAACCCATACCCTAAGGATACAACCTAGGATCTACTCAAGAAACCATCCTCAGAACAAACAGACAAATAATGGAATATGCATGCATTATATCTTACGAATAAGGGGTCGTTCCACTTAGTACGTTCGCTTTTTAGGGGGAGAGGAGGGTGGGGTCTAGGAATTTGTAACAGTTTGAACGAAAGCTACATTTTTTCATACAAAAATTGTAACAAAAGGGGGGGGGCGAGGGGGGTTCTAAATAACTTTTGTCATTGGTTTACGCAATGAACTAAATTATCGGCGTCTAACCTTTAGTTTGAGAAACACTAGCTCATATAATTTAAAAATAAATTTTAATTATTATAAAATAAAGTTTTAAAAATTTTATTTTATTTTATCGAATAAGTTTGCAATAATTATGGAATGGAAAATAAAACGAGAATGAAGAAAAATATTTAATTGAGGATAATTTGAAGAAAAATGTTGTTTGACTCCGGCTACACCCCTGACATTTATCCAAAAATATACGTAAAGAGCCCACCCCAAACCCCTCCAAATACTTTTTTAATTTTAAATAATTAAAAATTCATTTTTATAAACTATTTAATAGCTTTTAATTAAGACTGAAATAATTATGAAATGAATTAGCAACAAAATTAATTGATCGACTAATAATGGATAAAATAATTTGATACAATAAAACATATGAATAGATTAATCGAACATAATCAATAAAATTTGATGTGATTTTCAACTCAAAAAAAAAAATATTTTTAATACTTTTTTAACAGGATTTTTTTTTTCTTCTAAATTTCATCAAAATTAAACAAAATTTAATTTTTAAATAGCGCAGGACGAAATTTTATTTTTTCAGCATCAAAATTTCAACTTTTTACTTTGGTTTTTGGTAATTTTTGTGCAATTCTGGCTTAATTGCATAAATGTGCTCTAAAACTTCCATAATGACCTTTTCTTTGTGTGTTTGTAAGGCACGATGCATTTCATCAATTCTAGTTCTCGTATCGGCGTCGATTTTGGCAACTTAGTCAGGACACATTATAGTATTTAGCCAAGACACATTATAGTATTTAGCCAAGACATATTATAGTATTTAGCCAAGACATATTATAGTATTTAGCCAAGACACAATATAGTATTTAGCCAAGACATATTATAGTATTTAGCCAAGACACATTATAGTATTTCGCCAAGACACATTAAAGTATTTAGCCAAGACACATTATAGTATTTAGCCAAGACACATTATAGTATTTAGCCAAGACACATTATAGTATTTAGCCAAGACACATTATAGTATTTAGCCAAGACACATTATAGTATTTAGCCAAGACACATTATAGTATTTAGCCAAGACACATTATAGTATTTAGCCAAGACACATTATAGTATTTAGCCAAGACACATTATAGTATTTAGCCAAGACACATTATAGTATTTAGCCAAGACACATTATAGTATTTAGCCAAGACACATTATAGTATTTAGCCAAGACACATTATAGTATTTAGCCAAGACACAATATAGTATTTAGCCAAGACACAATATGGTGTTTAACCAAGACACAATATGGTGTTTAGCCAAGACACATTAAAGTATTTAGCCAAGACACATTAAAGTATTTAGCCAAGACACAATATGGTGTTTAGCCAAGACACATATTTTTTGAAGATAATATATTTTAAACCGCAAAAATCCTCACAACGACAATCCCAGCAAGAACCAACAACTTACAATCTTATCAAAAGTTTAAAGATAACAAAAATAAATTTTCACAAATGTTGATTAAATTTTAGTTTTTATTCTTCTCGCGTCGTGGTAAGTTGAAAATAAATTAAAGTCTTGAATTTTTGTGAAAGAAAAAAGAAAGAAAAAAAAATATTTGATAAGATAAAAAAGTGAATTTTGAGTCGATTTTCGAAGACTTTATTGAATTTTTTGTGGAATTTATTTAATTGTGTTAATAACTTTTGAGATATTTTGTGGAATTTTGTGCATAATTTTGGATATTTTTGGACATGATTAATAAATCAAAATGGTAAGTTCTGAAATTTTTTAAATTATTTCAAAAAAAATCAGAAAAATTTTTGATATTGTTAAGAAAATAAAATTTAGATTAAAAATTGAATTAATTTACAACAATTTTTTTGGTGAAATAAATTTTCTTATTTTTTTTTCTACTTTGAACTTACCAAACTTATCATAAAATGACTCATTGGAGTGAAGTCGACGGCTCAAAATTCTAATCTAGAAGTGAAAATCTTATCTTAATTAGCGCATTTCTGATAATAAAAAATCACCAAAAAATTAATTTTGTCACTTTGTCAATGAAATTTTTTAATTTTTTATAATCTTTGTGATTTTCTAATTGTTAAAAAACTTTTTTTTTTATTTTTTTTTCATACATTTTATTTTATATTTTTAATTATTCAAGAATTTTCAGTTTATATTCATTTTGTTCCGCCATATTTTTTGTTGATCGTATAAATTGATATTTTTATTTAAACTAAAACTTAATTTGAATAATTTTTGACAAAATTTGTTTTTATTTTGACATATTTATATCAAGAAATTTAATTTTAAAATCTCTTAAAAATTTTCAACCCAAAAAACCTTAAATCATAAATTATACATTTTAAAATTCCACAACCAAAATCCCTGCTCAAATTTTTTCAAAAAAATGCGCTTTAAACTCAATCAAACGCGATTATTTTTGTACTTTTTCCAATCTTAATCCTTTGATAAGCCTTGCCAGCAATAAATGATGTCATTAAAAATCCACAACCAAACATTTCTTTACAATTATCAGCGATAAAATTTTATTCGATAACAAATAATTTAATCCTTATCAATTTTCTTATTTAACTTGTCATTGACACATTTTTACTTATTCTGATAAAAATTTAATCAACAACCTTGGCCTTAGGTGCAATAACTTTGGAATAAAAATTAAAAAAATAATAATAATTACTTATAAAAATATTTTTTAAATCTTTTTATGTACAAAATTTAATTAATTTTCATTCTTAGGGTAAAAAATTCAGCAAAGCTAATTCTCTAAAACCACCTGAAGTACATCAAATAATAACTGAAACATTCAAAGTTAAAACACAAGCAGATGCATTGAAGCTTCTCAACAAGCCAGTCACAGATCAAGCATTTAAAGTTCTCAAAATATACATCAACATTAAGGATGACTTTGATGGACTTGCCACAATAAATTTAAAAGAACTTCGAGAAAAATTCAAAAATCAGGCATTTGTGATCTTCATAACTGCAACTGGAAGTAAAGGCACAAGATTCCACATTTATTGGAAGTCAAAAGACAGCCGCAAAGTTTTGTCACTTAAACCTTACAAAGATTGCTTTTCTGAGCCTGACAAGGATCTTTGTCAATTTGTTGTTAACTTCCTGACTAACTGTCTTCAAAATGAACATTCAGGTGAGTCAAGGCTGAATTTCTAGTAACTCAAATGACTAACTTTTGATTTATTTTTGTAGGAATTCAATCAAGTTTGGACATTTGGTCCACAAATCATCAAATTGAGCTTCACAATCTTGTTGATTCCCGAAACTACAACTTACTGCTCCTCGCATCTGAATCTGGAAATGCCAAACTAGTCGAAGCATTTCTTAAGGACGGAATCGAACCACGAATAAATTTAGAAAAAGAACAAGTCACTGCACAAGGTCTGGCATGGCAAGAAAGTCATTCAGATGCTTTACTAAAATTATGTCAATCAAATTTGCCATTTCCATCCCCAATTGACATCAACAGATGTTCTGCGGAACTAAAAACCTTCATTGAGACATGCCAGGAATTCCACAAAATGATCCAGGAAAAAAATAAGAACAGACTTGATGAAATCCTGAAACAAAATCCAAAATTGCAATACTTTTATGATTTATCAAACAACTCAGCACTAAAAGCTGCGCTGGAGCAGAAGTCATTCGACATGTACGAGTTCCTGATCTCCAAAAATCTGCAATTTGGTCCAAATGAAGATCCTAATGAGATTTGGAAAAATTTTGAAGCAAAAGAAAAACGAAAATTGCGTGAAATTCATCTGAAATATTCAAAGAACATCGAAGAGAAGCACATCAATGTCCTCATGTCCAATACTTTCCTTAGTCATGATGATCCAGATGAAGATGCCAAAAGGAAGTTGATTCTGCGAGCTTATCGAGCACTTAATGCTGATGCACGACTTAAGATCATCCTCAGAATTGTCGCAGCAACAAAAATCTTCAAAATCGTCTTCGACTTCAATCGTGACTCAACAGATAGAATTGATCCAACAACCAACTCGGGGACTGGAGGAATTTGTTACTTATCAGGCAGAATCATTGTCGGTGCTAAGAAGTTGCTCAATCCAGAGACAGAAAATGAAGCATTTGGCGTCTTGATCCATGAACTTTGTCATTATGCCATGGTTGCTGTGTACCAGAACGAATCCGATCCATTTGCAGCAAACGACCAAGAAGCCAGGGAAGAATTTGACAGAATAATTGAAGTTTGCAAAGAAAAAGCACAAGAGGAACCAGTCATCGATTCAGTTTTTGAGCATTATCCAGTAGAACATCAACCATCGGAACTGATTGTCCGTCCAGCACAGCTGATTGCATTATACAGCAAGGTACCGGAGTTTTTGGCGGGAG
Source organism: Chironomus striatipennis (assembly GCA_026123125.1). Classification (NCBI taxonomy): domain Eukaryota; kingdom Metazoa; phylum Arthropoda; class Insecta; order Diptera; family Chironomidae; genus Chironomus; species Chironomus striatipennis. The sequence continues at coordinate 2,973,839 of CM047391.1, read as the reverse complement.
TAATTGAAAGTTTTAATGAACTTTTTAATTATTACATAAATGTTGTTATTCCTGCAATGGAACAAGCACTGCCAGAGATTGAAGGTAGGTTAGTCTATAAGCCAACTCATAATTATGCCAAGTTGTCCGATCAGGACAAGCAAAAAGTCCAAAATGCTATTGTTAAGTATAAAAATGTAGAAATTAAATTTGTTGAATTATTTCCTGAAAATTCTGATATTTTTGAGCTTTTAACTTCCGATCACATTTCATTAATGCTTGATAGTAAGGTTCTGAATTTTGATGATGCACAATTTCGGTATTTAGAGGAACAGATTAACTTGAAGTGGGAAAATTTGGCGGAAAAATTAAAAGAAAAATTTTTGGGATTAAATTTAAATTTTCAAGGTCAAATTGTCAGTTTTAATGATTTATTTGAGTCATGTCCAGTAGCTTTTAATGCTTTGACTTCTCAGCAAATTGTTAATGTTTTGAGTGGGAAAGAACTTAAAATTGGGGAAAAATTCGAGTCGAAAAATAAATTTTATGTTGAACGAAAATTCATTCATGAAGATGTAAAATTGATTGATTTTGAGTTCCAATATGGACATGATTATGTTGTTAATTATGAGACTGTAGATGAACATGTCAAAAATAGAACAAAAAATAAAAGTTTTCAAGAATTTTATGAAGAATTTCTCAAAAAAGATTTCAATGAAATTTCACAAATTTATGAAAAAATTCAACAAAATTCTAATTTTAAAATATATTTCGCAGACTTGAGTAATGAATATTTTATTTCTTTGCACAAAACTTCCACAGAAACAGTCGAAGAAGCTCAAAAAGAGAAAATTTTGATTTTATCATCCGAAGCAGGCGCAGGCAAAACTGTCACTTTTGAGGAGCTTGCGCAAGAAATAAAATCAAAATTTCCAACTTTTTGGGTTTCGTACATCGACTTGCCAAAGTTCACAAACTTGTATAAATCAGGCACAACTGCTGAAGATTTATTGAAGCAAATTTTGAGGTTAAGTTCAGAAAAAAATGAATTTGAGGCCAAAATTTTTGAAGAAAGCTTCAAGTCAGGCAATTTGGTTCTTTTGTGGAACGCATTTGATGAAATTTCACCAACTTTTAATGAATTTGTCTTTAATGTCTTTAAATCCATTCGCGAAACTTCCAAAAATGTCCAATTTGTATGCACAAGGCCTTTATATTCTGATCAGTTGAGTAAGGCATTTAAAGTTAGAACTTGGCAGTTGGTGCCGTTTAATGAGGAAGATAAAAATGAATTTTTAGGGGAATTTTTTAAATTTGAAAATGTTTCGAGCAAGAAAATTGAGAAAAATATTAAAAAAGTTGAGAAAATTGTTCAGAAATTTCAGATTGACGATAACTCATTTGAATATAATTTTCAAACTCCTTTGATGCTTCGATTAATCACTGAAATTCATGAAAATAAAAAACTTTTTGAATCCGCGAATATTTTTGGGATTTTTTGGGCTTTTGTGGAAAAGAAAATTGAAATTTGGTTGAAAAAAAGTAAAAATTCATTCAGCATTGCCAGAAAATTGCTTCTTGGCGGTTCTTTGAAAATAATTTTGCAGCAATTTGCGCTGTTGAATGAATTTCGATTATTTTCATCCACAACTTTGGGTTTAAAATTGAGAAAATTGCAAATAATGCAAAAAGAAATTCCAAAAGATTTTCCAATTGAAGAAATTTCTCAACTTGGAATTTTATTTATTAACGGAAAAAATAATTTTCAATTTACTCACGCGACTTTGTCAGAATTTTTCGTTGCGTTTTATTTTATTGAAAATATTTTTGATGTTGACGGTTCTGTGGACATTGACGAAGCTGAATTGAGACTTGAATTATTTTTTAAATTGTCCCAGTCTTATTTAAACAATCAGCAAATAATCACAGACTTTATGTCCTCGTACCTTCAAGCACGGCCACAAAAACCCAAAAAATTTAATCCAACAATTTCAAAACTTTTAAGAACAAAATTTAAGAATTTTTTCATTCGATTTTTGGACACAAATTACCCAAAAGTTTTTGACTTTTTATTTGAATTTTTCAAACCTGATCACGACTTGCTTGTTGACTTGCTGGATGTTCACGAACCAGAAACATTTTTCACAGCAATTTTCAATCCAAATCACTTTGCGCTGTTCACAAATCCTGAAGACATCAAAAATTTGGCTCAAAATTGTTTGACGGACGCAGAAATGCAAAAATTCCTGACTGGAAAAAATCAGAAAGGAAAAATTTTATTCGGAATTCATTTTTATGGCTTTTTGGGTGTCACTAAGGTCCATGATGAATTTAAGGATGAAATTGAGGGACTTAAAGGCGCTTCTTTTTGGGAATTTTTTCCAAAATATTTAAAACCTCAAAAAAATTTCCTCAAAAAGCTTTTTACTAAGAATAAAGAACAAAAATTGACAGTTGAGGAACAGAAAGAACTTTTTGTGGCTGCTTTAAGTCCAAAAATTTATTTGTATTATGACAAAAAAATGTTCAGCACTGCTGACTTTTCTGAATATGAAAAACTTTGGACAAATTTTGAAAATTTATTGACAAAAACTGAAATGCAAAATGCACTCGGAGATGCGCTGTTGCTTTATTTTGAGATTTTTCCTAATGATAAGGAAGACGCTGAAAAATTCTTAAATTTGTTGATTAAAAAAGCGGAAAAGTTTTTGTCAAATTCGCAAATTTTTGAAATGTTTTTGTCCAAAAATATTTTGCATGAAGCTCATTGGGATTGTCCAAGTTTCAAGTTTTTGTGGAACTTCCTCAACAATCACACAAATGAGGAAGAAAAAAGAAAAATTTTGCTTCAAGACGATTTTGATAACAAAAATTTTTATTTCTGGTTTTCAAGAAATGAATTAAAGCAAAGTTATTCTAGTTATAAATACCGTTATTACTATTATGACTTTACACCATTCAAAATATTTCACAGATCTTTGATCCTTACTATTTCATACACAATTGATTTTACAAAAGAAATTTACGAAAAATATTTCAAAAAATCAGAAATTCAGGAAACAATTTTAAATTTGAACGATTTTCTTTATTATGTTGTTGGATATGAAAAAGAAGATCCTTTCAAGAAGTTTGCTTCATTTTTAGAAGAAATTTTCGTGGAAAGTGAAAAAAAGTTGAAAGAATTTTTAGAACGCAAAATTGAACCAACAAATTTGTCAATTTTTGAATTTGTTGAAGATTTTCGAGGCCTTCCTTTTTCCAAGTCAAAATGGTTCAATAATATTGAAACTCTTATGAAGCTTTGTGAAAAAATTAAGAATAATTAAAATCAAATTTTTATATTTTTATTGAAATACTAAGGTTTTGGGGCCCGTCACGGGCCCCGTTGCGGGCCCGTTGCATTTGTCTTAAAGCTATCGGACATCTCATTTATAAAAAAAAAATACTTCAAATTTTCATTAAATTCTATCGAAAACAACTTTTTAACAGTTTTTTAATTTTGATGGTAAAAGGTTAGTTAATCAAAATTCTTCAAAAATATTAATTCAATATCCTTAATTTTAAAGAAATGACAATTTTTGAGCACCCCTATAGTAGTAAGAAAACTTTAGATCTTTCAATACCTAGCTAAGTATTTTATATTTTACCAATGACGCTTACTTTTTCGTCCAATTTCATAAAATACTTATAGTTCATCTTGAATTGAATTCAAAGCACATTAAATTTCATTTTTAAAGCAATGCAAAGATTCAAGACACATTCAAGATACATTCAAGACTTTTCTTAAAAGTGTTATTTCGTGCAAATTAAAAATTTTAAAGTAAAAGAGTGAGTAATATAATTTTCGAAATTTCAACTTTTTGAAAACTCTTTATTTGAGGTTATACTGGGTTATATACATAAAAATGACCAAAAATTCAATTAAGATTAATCAAATTCAAAATTCTAAAAAATTAATGATAACTAAAGTAGTTTTTCTGAACACTACAACGGTGTGATTTTGTTCCAAAACTTTTCTACTCCAAAAAATTCCAAATATTAAAAGTAAAAAGTTTAAATGATTTACAGCCTAAATTCTAATTTACATTACCTTATCATAACAATACAAAAAATAAAACAAATGATAAAAAAATCAATATTTAAACTTCAACATTAAAATTTTTTCAACTGACTCAAAAAACTGAGTCAAAATAAATTTTAATTTTTAATTTTTTTTAAATTTTCTTTAATTTGTTTTGTTCAATATTTTTCGGAAATGAAAACTTTTTTTGCTCAAATATAAGATTACTTAAAATTATTTAAATTTGCTTACCAAAAGTTTTGTCAGAGCTTTTTTTGAAATCTATGAGCCGCTTTCACTAAGGTGGATAATCTTATCCGAAGATAATCCTCTTTTTTGATCAAAGGAAAATCCACAAAATTTTTTCACGTTTAAAATTTCATGAAAAAAAAAATTATGGATTAATGGATTTCACTAAAAAAGATTACCCATGGATAAGGATTATTCTGGATTATCCATACTGAAAATCGAAAATGTTAAACTTGGTCTCTCCTAAGTTTTACATTTTCAGGATAATCCACTGGATAATCTCTGGCCACTTTACTGTTTCTATGAAATCTAAAATAGCAGTCAAAGATTTCAATATTTCAATGATTTGAGCGTTCGCGCGTCAGCGCGAACGCGAAAATTTTAGATTATTAAGAATTACGTATTTGAGAAGAATTCACATGATTCATCATTCACATGATCCACTACCCAAATTTTGGCCAAATTTTATCCACATGCCAAACTTCAGTTAAGAATACTTTAACAGCTCGGTACAGGACAAAAATTACGTATTCTAACCTCAAATAACTTCAAAATCCAAAAGAAGGAATGCTGACTATTTACTCACTATCCATATGACCCACAACTCAAAAATCAGCTCATAAGACCTCAGCAGATCACTACAATTGCTAAAATTGCGATTCTAACCTCAAACAGCATCAAAATTCAAAAGTAGGTATACGGCCTATTTACTCATCACCCAATCGTTCTACATGCCAAATTTTAGCTCATAAGACCTTAACAGTTCACTGTAACACAAAAAATACACATTCTAACCTCAAATAATCTAAAAATTGAAAAATAGATATACAGTCTATTTACTCATTCTCCACATAACTCACATGCCAAATTTGAGCTTTTAAGACCTTAACAGCTTAATAAAATAGAAAAAATACTGATTCTAACCTCAAATAACCTCAAATTCCAAAATGACTACACAGTCTTTTTACTTGCTACCCATATGATCCTCATGCCAAATTTCAGTCCAAGATACTCTAACAGATCACTGTAACACAAAAAATACGAATTCTAACCTCAAATAAACTCAAAATCCAAAATGACTATGCAGTCTTTTTAATCATCATCCACATGTTCTACATGCCAAATTTCAGCTCACAAAACCTTAATAGCTCACCACCACAACAAAAAGAAAATGTCAAAAACCGTCATTTTTGAGGTTTAATTAAAGCTATCCTAACCTTGAAATTTTCGAAAAAAATTTTTTTTTGCATGCGCTTATCATGAAAAGTCATTTCCCACAATATAATATCAAAAAAACTTCAAATAGAACGAAATCGAAAATAACCGTCAAAAAAAATTTAAATTTTGATCACGCAATCACGGAATCAGCATTTTAGGTTTTTATAGTATTGATTAAAAATTAAAAAACACGACTTACGTAGAAAGCCAGGAACTTCTACGCTACTTTCTGATAGATTTTTTTACTGAAAAATTACAGTTTATGCAATCAGTTAAGCTATAATCAAAATCTCCATATCAGGGTTGGAAATTGGCGGTCCAGTCCATAGTTCTTGTCCTCGGCGGCCTCTTGGTTCAGGCGGCCAGTGTCCAAGGCGGCCTCTTGGAAATATGGGCCTATTTAGGAATTTCGGCGATGTTCCGTTCGACTTTTATAGATTACAGGAGTGTCGAACTCCACTTCACTTCGCTTCGTTCCGTTCGACTTTCATAGATTACAGGAGTGTCGAACTCCACTTCACTTCGCTTCGTTTCGTTCGCCTTTTATAGATTACATGGTGTCGAATTTGATTTCCGCTTCGCTTCGCGTTCCGTTCGACTTTATGGGTGATTACAGGAGTGTCAAATGAACTCCACTTCGCTTCGCTTCGTTCGACTTTATAGATTATAGGTGTCGAACTTCACTTCGCTTCGCTTCGTTCCGTTCGACTTTATAGACAGTTACAGGGTGTCGAACTTCACTTCGCTTCGCTTCGTTCCGTTCGACTTTTATAGATTACAGAGTGTTGAACTCCACTTCGCTTCGCTTCGTTCCGTTCGACTTCATAGATTACAGGGTGTCGAACTTCACTTCGCTTCGCTTCGTTCCGTTCGACTTTATAGTTACAGGGAGTAATGAACTCCCACTTCGCTTCGCTTCGTTCCGTTCGACTTTTATAGATTACAGGAGTAGCGAACTCCACTTCGCTTCGCTTCGTTCCGTTCGACTTTTATAGATTACAGGAGTGTCGAACTCCATTTCGCTTCGCTTCGTTCCGTTCGACTTTTATAGATTACAGGAGTGTCGAACTCCACTTCGCTTCGCTTCGTTCCGTTCGACTGTTGTAGATTACAGGAATGTCGAACTCCACTTCGCTTCGCTTCGTTCCGTTCGACTGTTATAGATTACAGGAGTGTCGAACTCCACTTCGCTTCGCTTCGTTCCGTTCGACTGTTCTAGATTACAGGAGTGTCGAACTCCACTTCGCTTCGCTTCGTTCCGTTCGACTTTTATAGATTACTGTTTCGATAGTTTTGCAACTTCCGCTTCGCTCCAGTTGCTGCTCCGCGGTCAGTAAATTCAATAGATCAGACTTTTATGTATGATTATCTTTGTTAGATAAGACTTTAACATAGATTACAATCTCTTTAGTTTTGCAACTTCCGCTTCGCTCCAGTTGCTGCTCCGCGGTCAGTAAATTCAATAGATCAGACTTTTATGTATGATTATCTTTGTTAGATAAGACTTTAACATAGATTACAATCTCTTTAGTTTTGCAACTTCCGCTTCGCTCCAGTTGCTGCTCCGCGGTCAGTCTATTCATGAGACCAGATGGTGTAGGTTTTATATTCAGACGTAGCCAAGGAACCTACATGCCAAATTTCAGTTCAGTATGACCTTATCCCACCTTATCAAGCATCAGAATAAGTGTACACCTTTTTAAAAGAAACACGTGATTTTCTTAGTAGCATGCCCCTCGGATCTTAGTATGATGTTGGTTCCATATTTAGGCATGTCCAAGGAACCTACATGCCAAATTTCAGCTTCCCTGGACCCAATCAAGCATCAAAATAAATGTATTCTTTTTTATATAGAAACACGTGGTTTTCTTAGTAGCATGCCCCTCGGATCTTTGCATGATGTTGGTTCCATATTCAGGCATATTCAAGGAATCTACATGCTAAATTTCAGCTTCCCTTGACCTAATCAAGCATCAAATAAGTGGATTCTTTTTTATATAGAAACACGTGATTTTCTTAGTAGCATGCCTCTTGGATCTTGATATGATGTTGGTTCCATATTTAGGCATGTCCAAGGAACCTACATGCCAAATTTCAGCTTCCCTGGACCCAATCAAGCATCAAAATAAATGTATTCTTTTTTATATAGAAACACGTGGTTTTCTTAGTAGCATGCCCCTCTGATCTTGGTATGATGTAGGTTCCATATTCAAGCATGTCCAAGGAACCTACATGCCAAATTTCAGCTTCCCTAGACCTAATCAAGCATCAAAATAAGTGTATTCTTTTTCATATAGAAACACGTGGTTTTCTTAGTAGCATGCCCCTTGGATCTTGGTATGATGTAGGTTCCATATTCAGGCATGTCCAAGGAACCTACATGCCAAATTTCAGCTTTCCTGGATCCAATCAAGCATCAAAATAAGTGTATTCTCTTTTATATAGAAACACGTGGTTTTCTTAGTAGCATGCCCCTCGGATCTTGGTATGATGTTGGTTCCATATTTAGGCATGTCCAAGAAACCTACATGTCAAATTTCAGCTTCCCTAGACCTAATCAAGCATCAAAATAAATGTATTCTCTTTTATATAGAAACACGTGGTTTTCTTAGTAGCATGCCCCTTGGATCTTGGTATGATATTGATTCCATATTTAGGCATGTCCAAGGAACCTACATGCCAAATTTCAGCTTCCCTGGACCTAACCAACCATCAGAATTCAAAAAAATGTGTTTTCAACTTCCTCTCAGGTTTAGAGGTTAAACACTAACTTAACCTCAAAATCACGCTAAGCGCACCAATTTCCCGAATGATTCACTGCTTGCCTGATAAAATGGCATCAAAACCTCATCGAAATATATTAATCTCGAAGCTGTAGGCCTGTGGACAAAAATTGATGTTTTTTTAACATTTTTGTTTCCCCCCGGGGGGCCACTGGGGGGGACCACCGGAAAAATGAGTTACACCATTCGACGCGTAATTAAATTCCGACAATTTGATGACCACGTTATATGGGGTAAAAATGCTTAGTTTTCTCAAAAAATGCGAAAAACGTAAAAAAGGGGCAAAAGTAAAACCAATAACTTATACGCTTACGCGTAGAAGTTAATTAATTAAAATTCAATTTTTTGTCTTATTTTTATATTAAAATTGTCAAAAACTAATGCAAATATTTAAAAACATTAATGAAGTTTTTTTTTTATATTTTATTCAAAAATTTTTTTTTTTTACTTTCCTGTATGCTTAACTTAACAAAAACAATTTTACCTTTTAGTGATTGATATTTCTACCAAAAATAATTCTAAACATCAAAATTAATCCTATTACAAATCGTACAACTTTTTTCAGACTTATATATAGCAACTCAACTATAAAGCATACAATTGAAACCGCACAGGTAAAAAGCCACAAAATAAATCCAAAACTCAAACTTTCAATTGTCATAACTTTTGGAACTTTTGTTAAAGATTTTCTAAAATCCAATTCTCCATAAAGTCGCAACAAGTGCTTGATGATTCCCATCGGTATTAACGTTCTCATCACATCTTCACATAAGCTATACATTTGATGCAAAACCGAATCCAAAATTGAGTGTAATTAGATTTTCTTCTACTTTAAATGGCTGAACTTTAAACTTATTTATTAATTCTTGTACTTCAAAAGTAGATTTTTGTGACACCATTTGTGTTTTTTGATTAGTCATCTATCATCTAAATTTCGTCTTTTTTAAAAATTAATGTTGTAAAACCTTGGGCGTAGCCAGAGGGGGGCAAGGGAGCCCGGCCCCCCTCTTTGAAAAATAAAATCCCATGCAAAAATTGGAAAAATTTTCTGCGGTCTCACTTCACTCACTTTATTTTTTTACCCCCCCCCCCCCTAAAAAACATGTCTGGCTACACCCCTGTGTAAAACAGATGATCAAATCAGTAGGGGGACGTTCACTTAGTACAGTGTTGTCCAAACTGTGTGCCACGGCATACTGAAGTACCGTAGAAGATGTCTAGGGGTGCCGCGGAAAAATTTTGAAAATCCCAAAAATAGTCTGTTTTTCAAAAATTTTCAAATTTTCATACATTTTTATCGAAAAAACTAAAAAAAAAAAACTTATTTTTAGTATCGAAATATCGATAATTTATTAAAATAATTTTGATTTATTTGATCAAGGATAAACTCTTTTTTGTAATTGTTACTATTTTTAACTAAATTAAAATTATAAGTGTGCCGTAGAAAAATTTTCGTGTGCCGCGAAAAAAAATTTTGAGTCAAGGTGTGCCGTGGCCCAAAATAGTTTGGACAACACTAAGTCTTAGTACGTAACGCAAAAAACACGAATTTTTTTTGGCCCCCTCTCTGCCCTTGTTACGTTTTGAGAACCCCCTCCCACTAAAAAAGCAAATGTACTAAGTGAACGGCTCCTTGGTAATTATAAACTAGTGAAGGCCAACCGGTGTGTCGCGGCACTAGTGCGTAGCGAAACAAATTCAAAAAGGACCAAAGTACCACGAACCGTGTTACGCGTGCGGTTTTGATCATGAGTTACTCACAAGCTGTGCCGCGGCACAAAAATGGTTGACCACCACTGTAATTTAAACCAACCAGGCAGTGGCATAGCCAGAAGAATATTTTCATCCATAGAAATTTTCAAAATCGCAGTGAGAACACGGCTCAAAATTTTCCCACGGGTGAAAATACCTTCCTGGCTACGCTACTGAAATTAGGTGTCAGTTTCTTGGGTTTTTCTTTTTCTTCTTAGGGTATGGTGCAAGTATAGTGCTTACATTAGGGCAGAGTTAATAAAAAGTGCCTGAGTTTTGGCACTGCCTTTGATCTAGCAGAGTTTTTGCCTTTGCAAAGGCACGAAAAATTGTCATTTGCATGATCGATGCTTTTGCCTTTGAGTTTTCCTACATTTGCCTTTGGGGCCGTTCACTTTGTATATTCGCTTTTTATGGGGGAGGGGGGGGGTCTAAGATTTTGTAACAGATTAAAACAAATGATTTTTTATGCAAAAAACGTAACGAGGGGGAAGAGGGGCCTAAAAAGTCATTTTTTTTTTGCGTAACGTATTTTGTGAACGGACTTCATCGTTCGACTTGCATCGCGAAACACCGACTAAACAATCATCAATGAAAGCAAAATGAATCAATTAAAGCAAATTTAGGATAATAAAGACCATTAAAGTGTCTGACACCCTAAAAATTATAGCTCAACATGTATCTTAACTTTGTACATAATTATATTCTAAATTTAATAAATAAAGTTTAATTTAAAAAAAAGCTTTGTGAACGGCCCCTTTGCAATCATTAAATTTGAAAATTTTCAAGTTTCATCAATTTTTGGAATTTTTTGATAATTTTCTTTTTTTTCAAAGGTAAAGATTCAAAGGCACCACGACAAAGCTTTGCCTTTGCAAGGCTCATCAAAGGCAAAGGCAATTTTTCCTATGCCTTTGATATCAAGTTGCATACACTTTGGCCCACCTTTTCAAAGGCATAAACTCTGCCTTAGGGTTTATCCTTATTCATATATCTTGAGGTAAATGCTCTTAAGTGGAAAGTATTGTTTATCCTAGAGTAAATTTAATGGAATAAATTCAAGAGGAAATTAAACTCTCTGTAAGTATAACCAGCAAATTTTCAGATAAGATATAATATTTCAAGGATAGAGTTTATAGTAAATTTAAACGAATACACTTTGAGGATATTTGAATAATCAAAAAAATGGTTCCAAAATAGCAAAATGTATTTTTCAGCATAAAAACGTAGTCCAATGTCCAACGATGAGTGTAAGCTGCCATGACAAGTTGAAGGCACTGCGATTCCTATCGAAGACGAGTCTTTAGAAGCAGGTGCAGGTTTCTAGAGTATATCTCCAGTGTACAACCCATACCCTAAGGGTACAACCTAGGATCTACTCAAGAAACCAACCTCAGAACGTACAGACAAATAATGGAATATGCATGCATTTTATCTTACGAATAAGGGGTCGTTCCACTTAGTACGTTCGCTTTTTAGGGGGAGAGGAGGGTGGGGTCTAGGAATTTGTAACAGTTTGAACGAAAGCTACATTTTTTCATACAAAAATTTTAATAAGAGGGGGACGAGGGGTGTTCTAAATAACTTTTTTCATTGTTTTGCGTAATGAACTAAATTATCGGCGTCTAACCTTTAGTTTGAGAAACACTAGCTCATATAATTTAAAAATAAATTTTAATTATTATAAAATAAAGTTTTAAAAATTTTATTTAATTGATTTTTAATAAGTTTGCAATAATTATGGAATGGAAAATAAAACGAGAATGAAGAAAAATATTTAATTGAGGATAATTTGAAAAGAAAAATGTTGTTTGACTCCGGCTACACCCCTGACATTTATCCAAAAATATACATAAAGAGCCCACCCCAAACCCCTCCAAATACGTCTTTAATTTTAAATAATTAAAAATTCATTTTTATAAACTATTTAATAGCTTTTTATTAAGACTGAAATAATTATGGAATGAATTAGCAACAAAATTAATTGATCGACTAATTATGAATAAAATAATTTGATACAATAAAACATATGAATATATTAATCGAACATAATGAATAAAATTTGATGTGATTTTCAATTCAAAAAAAAAAATATTTTTAATACTTTTTTAACAGGATTTTTTTTTTTCTTCTAAATTTCATCAAAATTAAACAAAATTTAATGTTTAAATAGCGCAGGACGAAATTTTATTTTTTCAGCACCAAAATTTCAACTTTTTACTTTGGTTTTTGGTAATTTTTGTGCAATTCTGGCTTAATTGCATAAATGTGCTCTAAAACTTCCATAATGACCTTTTCTTTGTGTGTTTGTAAGGCACGATGCATTTCATCAATTCTCGTTCTCGTATCGGCGTCGATTTTGACAGCTTAGCCAAGACACAATATGGTGCTTAGCCAAGACACATTATAGTATTTAGCCAAGACACATTTTAGTACTTAGTCAAGACACATTTTAGTACTTAGTCAAGACACATTTTAGTACTTAGTCAAGACACATTTTAGTACTTAGTCAAGACACATTTTAGTACTTAACCAAAACACTATTTGGTAATTAGTCAAGACACAATATTTTTGAAAGAGGTGAATTTTTTTTTGCGTGAAAAAGCTCCAAGAAATCCTCACAGCGGCAATTAGAACCAAAGCTACAAATAATCTTTTAAAAAAAATGAAAAATAATAAATATGTTTTTTTACAATTATTGATTAATAACAGAAAAGTTGTGACGTCATCAGTGATGAATCCAGTTTGGAATAAAATTTCATGAAATTTCTTAAATTGTCAAATTTCATCAGGGGCCGTTCACAAAGTACGTTACGCCAAAAAATGATTTTTTAGACCCCCCGCCCCCCTTGTTACGCTTTGTTTATAAAAATTCTTTTGTTTTGTTTAATCTGTTACAAAATCTCAGACCCCCCCCCCTAAAAAGCGAACGTACTAAGTGAACGGCCCCTCAGCATTAGCACCAAAAAGTTGAATCAACTTACTAAAAATCGATCCTAAAAGCTCAAAACTCTGAAAAAGTCGCGATCGTCTCTCAAAATTTATTTCAAACTCTTTTTTTTTTTTGTTTCTCACAACCGCTCATAATTTTTCGTGTCTCTGATTTTTTTTCTGATCATCATTCAGTCAGCGATCAGCTCTCCGCGCGATCAGTTTGGAAAATAGAAACGAAAAATATTTTTTGCCGGTGATAAAAAAAAGAAGAAAAAAAGTTTTCATTGTGTGAATGTTTTTGACTCATTTTGATGATTAAACAACGGAAATTGTGAAATTATTTAAATATTTTGTGATTAAAGTCAGAAAAAGTTGATTAAAATTATCAAAAAGTGAAATTAATTAAAATAAAATTGATAAATTTTGAAAAAAGCTAAAAAAATTTACAAAAAATAAGAAAAAAAGCAAAATTTAAGAATTTTTGAAGATAAAATTTAAGCAATTGAGTGAATATTTTGTGGTTTGATGACTCATTCGATGAATAACTAAAAGTTATCCACAATTATAGACGAGATTGACGTTATATGTTCGGAATTTAATCATGGTGAGTTATTTTTAATTTATTTTGTAGATTTTTTTGTCATTTTATTAGAAAAATTATAAAAGTCATAAATTACGCCTAAAAGTTACAATTTTTAAAAATTTAATAATTTTTATTTGAAATAAAAATTCTTGAAAAATTTAAAAAAATGATTTTTAAGTCATTTTCGGGTCAAATTATAAAATTTTTGATTTATGACCATTCTTAGCTTTATTTTTTTGACAGTCAGAATGTAAATTAAATTAATCCTCAAATAAAGTTGAATCCTTAACAGGATTTAGGCACAAAAACTTTTAAAATCTTTGCAATTATTGACAAAATCTTGCGTGGATTAATTAAATTTAAATAAATTCCAAATTCCTCATGATTCAATCAGTTTATAGATTAATAATGAGAAGAATTAAATTTGAATAAATTTATTAATACTTTTATAAGAAAATGTCGACGATCGTTACAATGTTGTGACTTAAATGCTTTGTGAATGTTTCAATGTTTTGTGTTTCAATGTTTTTTGGCGATCTTGTTGCAATGTTTTGTGAATGTTTGAGTGAGTGATGCTGTGTCAATCTTTAGAGAACTGAAGAAAGCTTTTTTGGCTCTCATTTTTCAACTAGCGATAAAAAAATTAAAAAAGCTTTCGAGCTTTTAAGCTTTTAAGTCTATTGTCATGAAAAATTATGACAGGAATTAAAAAAATAAGTAAAAATGTTGATTGATTAGCATAAATCTTTGTAGCGCTTTTCATGTGTTTGTCCGTTCGTCTGTCTGGCTGTCTTTTCACCTTTTCTTCATGATTATTTTTTTTTGATTCAGCTTTTTGCTAAATTGTATGACAAGTCTGTCTATGATGATTTATGAGCTGCCAAATTGCTTGTTTATGTTTGCTCGGGATTGTCTTGTTTTTTATGTAGATTTGCGAATCCTGTAAAAAGCTTAAAATGTCCTGGTTTGTAAAAAGCAGACAAAATTTTATTTTAACTAAATTTCATAAAATCTAATTTAATTTTGTGTAACCATCTGCGAGTTTTTACAACGAACAGTCCCGCATTATTTAAAGACTGATTGTTGTCCCGTAATTGCAAATTTTATGTTTATTTTCAAAAATTTCATACAAAAATTACTTTTTTATGGAAATTTTTTTCATATTCACACCGTTTCACGGCGTGAATATATTGTTTTTACTACACTCTCAAAAACCGTTTTTTGCGTTTTTCTCTTAAATTAAGCATTTTTACGCTTTATACCCTAATTACATAAAAGTTAGGCCTTGGAATTCTCTACAAAATGCCGCAAACCCCGTGAAAATTGGTTGCGATTGTTTTCGAGAGAAAATCGCGAAAAACTGTTGATGTTAGCACTGCCCATGGACTATGAAAAGTCGGCCAAATTCCGGGAAAACAGGAAGCGAGAGTTGAGGACTTCAAATATGGACCAAAATGTGTGTATTGGGCTCCGATGAATTGCCACGAAACTTCTTTGGTAATGATTCATGCAGCGTAGTTCCGGGAGAAGGCGTCAACGAAAAACTGAAAAATTATAGCCGATGTTATTACGCATACAACACTTTTTCCGAAAAACGCTAGAAATTTTACGTTACGTAAATTTTTCTTTACGTATACCGTATTTTTTTACGTAGAGAACAGATTTTTTATGAAAAATTTATTAATGGAATGATTACATGAAAACCTACTAAATACTTACTGGATCTCATTTTATAGTTCTCATAAATAGTTCACTGGATCATACTTAATGTCCTTGAGTGTTACTGGGATCTCATTTTATGGCTATGAATGCTTACTGGATCTCTATTTTATGGCCATGAATGACCAGTTGCTGGATCTCTACATTTGGAGGCCATGAATGCTTACTGGATCTCATTTTTAGGGGCCAAGTGAATAGCTTTACTGGATCTTCACTTTGTATGGCCATAAATGCTTACTGGATCGTTGCCATTTATGGCCATGAATCATTACTGGATCTTACTTCCTTATGGCCATGAATGCTTACTGGATCTCATTTTATGGCCATATAATCATTATATTGAATCTGGCTGCCTTTTTAGCCATGAATGCTTACTGGATCTCATTTAATGGCCATAACATCAGCCGCTTCACTGAATCTCATTTTTATGGCCATGAATAAGCTTACCTGGATCTTTACTTTATGGCAGCACTGAATGCTTACTTGATCTCATTTTATGGCCAGCCGAAATGCCAATTGCTGGATCTCCCACTTTTATGGCCATAAATGCTTCACTGGAATCTCATTTTATGACCATAAATCATTACCGGATCTCACTTTATTAGGCCATGAATGCTTACTGAATCTCATTTAATGGCCATAAATGCTCCAATGGATCTCACTTTATGGCCATGAATGCTTACTACAGATCTCATTTGTATGGCCATGAATACTTACTGGATCTCACTTTATGGCGACATAGATATCATTACTGGACATCTTTACTTTATGTCCAAGAATGATTGCTGGATCTCACTTTTTATCCATGCCATGAATAGCTTCCTGGATCTCTACTTTATGGCCATGAATGCTTACTGAGATCTCATTTTATGACCATGAATGCCTGCTCAATGGATCTCACTTTTATGGCCATGAATGCTTCACTGGATCTCACTTTATGGCCATGAATGTTTTACTGGATCTTGATTTTCATATTGTGGCCATGAATGCTTACTTGATCTCATTTTATGGCCAAGAATGATTTGCTGGATACTCACCCTTTATGGCCATAAATGCTCACTGATCTCACTTTAAATAGCCATGAATGCTTACTGGATCTCACTTGTTATGGCCATTAGTGCTATACTGGATCTCACTTTATGGCTTATGAATACTCTACTGTGTCTCATTAATTGAACTTAAATGCTTACTGGATCTCATTTTTGAAGGGCATATAATGCTTGCACTGAATCCGACGATTTACCTAATTTAGGATTTTGTACATCTTTGGTTTTTAAGTTTTGGTCGGTTTACTAAACGCGGAAATTGCGCTTTAGTCGGTCACGAGTGATCACTGTCTCATGGGACTAGAATCAATATATAATTGTTTTTATCAAGCGAAAAATGAATCCATGCTGAGCTATAAATGTTGATGATAGAATTGCAATACATTTTACACATAGGAAAATTCATACTTATTTAAAAAGGTTTTAAGCATTGATATATTAAATTTTTCAATGCTTCCAACATGGAAAAATATGTGAAATTGAAGGAGTGTTAAGCATTGTCATTATTTTTTCGATGCATTTTAAAGATGAGACTTAATATGGGTGGAATTCAAAGGGTTTTTGAAGAAGTCGAACGGAAACGAAGAGAAGCGAAGTTGGAGTTCGGAAAATACTCCTGTAATCTATGTAAAGAGTCTGAACGGAACGAAGCGATGAAGTGGAGTTCGACACTCCTGTAATCTATAAAAGTCGAACCCGGAGCAAGACGAAGGAAGCGAAGATGAAAGTGAGTACGATTTTCACTCCTGTAATCTATAAAAGTGGGCGAACGGAACGAAGCGAAGTGGAGTTCGATTCATTGCCTCCTATAATCTATAAAAGTTCGAACGGAACGAAGCTTGAAGAGCGAAGTGGGAGTTCGACACTGCCTGTAACAATCTACCTTAATAGTCGAACAGGAACGGAAAGCAGAAGAGCGAAGTGGAGTTCGACACCCTGCTCTAATCTATAAAAGTCGAACGGAACGAGTCGAGCAAGACGGCAGCGAAGTGGAGTTCGATTGCACTCCTGTAATCTATAAAAGTCCGAACGGAACGCAAGAAGCTGAAGGAAAGTGGAGGTTCGATTTACTCCTGTAATCTATAAAAGTCGAACGGAAACCGAAGGCAGGCGAAGTAAGTGGAGTTCGACACTCCTGTAATCTACCTAATAGTCGAAGACAGGAACGAAGCGAAGCGGGAAAGTGGAGTTCGACACTCTTTAGCCATGATCTGCCTAATAGTCGAGACGGAACGAAGCGAAGCGGAAGTGGAGTTCGATTCACTCTTGTGATCTATAATAGTCGAACGGAACGAAGCGAAGCGAAGTGGAGTTCGATTAATACTACTTGTGATCCTATAATAGTCAGCGAACGGAACGAAGCGAAGCAGGAAGTGGGAGTTCGACACTCTTGTGATCTACCTAATAGTCGAACGGACAGCGAAGCGAAGCGGAAGTGGAGTTCTGAAACACTCTAACAAACTACTGCTAAAAGTCGAACGGAACGTGAAGGAAGCTGAAGTGGAGTTCGACACTCCTGTAATCTATATAAAAGTCCCGAAGCAGGAAGCTGAAGCGGAAGCAGTGGAGTTTCGACACTCCTGTAATCTATGGCAAAGTCAGACGGAACGAAGAAGCGTGTGAAGTGGAGTACGACTACTCCCTGTCAATCTATAAAAAGTCGAAGCAGTGGGAATGAAGCGAAGCGAAGTGGAGTTCGACACCACTCCTGTAATCTATAAAAGTCCGAACGGAACGAAGCGAAGCAGAGAGTGGAGTTCGACACTCTGTAACTCCATAATAGTCCGAAGGCGGAACGAAGCGAAGCGAAGTGGAGTTCGACACCCTGACTAATCTATAAAAGTCGGAACGGAACGACAGCGAAGCGAAGTGGAGGTCCTTCGACACTGCCTGCTAACTCTATAAAGTCGAACGGAACGAAGCAGGAAAGCAGAAGTGCGGAGTTCGACACTCCTGGTAATCCTTATAAAAGTCGAACGGAACGAAGCGAAGCGAAGTGGAGTTCGACACTCCTGTAATCTATAATAGTCCCGAACGGAACGAGAAGCTTGAAGGCGAAGTGGAGTTCGACACTCTTGTGATCTATAATAGTCGAACGGAACGAAGCGAAGCGGAAGTGGAGTTCGACACTCTTATGATCTATAATGAGTCGAACGGAGACGAAGCGAAGAAGCGAAGTGGAGATTCGACACTCTTGTCGATCTACTAATAGTCGAACGGAACTGAAGCGAAGCGAAGTGGCAGGTTCGACTTTACTCGTAACAAACTTCATAAAAGTCGAACGGAACGAAGCGAAGCGGAAGTGGAGTTCGACACTTGCCTGCACTATAATCTCGAAGTCGAACGGAACGAAGCGAAGGCGAAGAGAGTTCGACACGCTCCTGCTTAATCTGCACTAATAGTCGAACGGAACGATTGGCGAAGCCTTTGAAGTGGAGTTTAAAAATAAGTGTTCGAGTACCGGAAGCGAAACAAAGTTTAGTCAGCGAAAGTTTGAACGTATGTTCAACTAGAGTTGAAGCGAAGCTCACAAATTTTACATCACTGAACGAAGCAAGAAGCGAGTGAAGGTGTGAAAAATTTTCCCACAGCTACGTCCTCGAGACTTTGAATTCACTTGATAAGGTAAAATGTAAAGTGTTAAAAGCGAAGCTCGAACTTACATGAAGTTTGAACGTAGTTCAAATCTAGGTTGAGCGAAGCTCACAAATTTTTACATCCTGAACAGTAAGCGAAGCGAGTGAAGGTGTGAAAATTTTCCCAATATGTCCTCAGACTTTGGATTCATATAGGTAAAATGTATGTAAAGTGTTCGAGCAGGCAAGCTCAAGCATTACGAAGTTTGGAACGTAGATTCAAACTAGAGATTGAGCGAAGCTCGCCACACAATTTTACATCCTGAACAGAAGCGAAGCGGCAGTGAAGAGTGTGAAAATTTTCCCACATACGTCATCTCACATAGACTTTGAATTCATAAGGTAAAATGTAAAAAGTGTTCGAGCGAAGCTCGAAATATTGCCAAGTTCCCGAACATAGTTCAAACTAGATTGAAGCAGAGAAGCTCCACAAATTTTTACATCATCTGAACGAAGCCGAAGCGAGTGAAGGTGTGAAAATTTCCCCACATGTCCTCATAGACTTTGGATTCATCAAGGTAAAATGTAAAAGTGTTAAAGCAGAAGCTCGAACACATGTAGTTTGAACGTAGTTCAAACTAGGTTGAAGCGAAGCTCACAAATTTTTACATCCTGAACAAAGGAAGCGGCGAAGTGGGAAGGTAAGTGTGAAAATTTTCCCAATATGTCCTACCAGACTTTGATTCATAAGGTAAAACTGTAAAAGTGTTCGCTGAGCGAAGCTCGAACACATGAAGTTTGAACGTAGATTCAAACTAGGTTGAAGCGAAGCTCACAAATTTTTACATCCTGAACGAAGCGAAGCGAAGTAAAGGTGTGAAAATTTTCCCAATACGTCCTCAGACTTTGAATTCATAAGGGTAAAATAAAAAGTGTTCGGGAGCAGAAGCTCGAGCACATGAAGTTCTGAACATAGTTCAAACTAGATTGAGCAGAAAGCTTTCACAAATTTTTACCATCCTGAACGAAGCGAAGCGAGTGAAGGTGTGGACAATTTCTTCAATATGATCCTCAGACTTTGGATTCATAAGGTAAAATGTAAAAGTGTTCGAGCCGGTGTTTGAATGACTCCCTTTACATCAAGTCGTTGTAACGTAGTTCAAACTGAGTTGAAGCGAAGCTCACAAATTTTTACATCCTGAACAGAAAGCGAAGCTTGAGTGAATTCTAGAGTTTTTTGGTCATTTTCAAAAAGCGTGTTTTTTATGAAAAGTATTTTTTATACATTTTTTATCTATCATCAAAGATAATCAAACATGAAAGTCTGATCTACAGAATATAGACTGACCGCGGAGCAGCAACTGGAGTACGAAGCGGAAGTAAAAAATAACAGATATTATTTTATCTCAAGTTATTGTTAATCTGTACTCTGCATTCTGAAATTTGTTGCATCTAATCTTCTGTTTTTATCAGTTTTATAACACAGAAAAGATGTTTTCAAATTAATCAGCGTTATTTGGAAACGGTGTGAATATCTCCATGAAGCGTGAACCGCTTCATAACTAGTTTAAATTTAAATTTTATGTTTCTTTTTTATAACTTTTTGTGAAAAGTCCCTCAATTTATCGACAATTTCTCCTCAGGTTTAATAATAATAATAATAATAGTAATTTATTACCGAAAGGTATTTTTAAGAACAAGATTAATACAAGCAAATTAAGATCATATAAAATGTAACATGTGAGTTTTTATGATGTAAAGCTTTTGAAAAATTTCAAACAGTACAAATAAGCAATTTGATCAAATTATGCACGACATAGAGGCATCAAGTTTCTTATTATTATGGACATGGTGTAAATTCTAAGCGCTAGTCCGCATCGCATGGCACTTTTTCTTCTGACGCCATTCAGCTAAAAAGCTTTAACCTCACGAGAAGGTGGGAACTTTGTGACTGATATTAGGCGCATGCCATGTGGGTCTTTGAGACAGCACAAATTCCACTTTGCAAAGCTTCCCTCATTGCTCATGTATCCACTTAATCCAGCCTAGTAGCGAACATTGAGGGTTCCGCGATCTATCTGATTACGGTTAGCTCAATATATAGTCGCTTACGTGATTTATGCAGGTACTTAAGAGCACCTTAAAGCCAGGTGTAAGGATAAACCTTTTACCTCAGAAATGACAAGTCACGTATAAGCTTTTTTGATGTGGTTTTTGATTTAACTTTTTTAATTTTTTTTGACTGGTTCTCATTTAATTGCAATAAATGTTTACTATATCTTATTTATTGATCATGAATGGTTGCTGGCTTTTAAGATTTGTGTTTTTTAGGAAAATGTGCTTTCATCGGTCACGAGTGACCAAGTCGTAGGTGGTAAAGCAGTTGATATAGTTTTTGCCTCAAGCTTCTTACTGCAACTTCTGTTAGCTTCTTCTATTGTTGTTCTGCCTTCTTTTCTACAGTCATACGCAAAGTGATTTTCCTTCGTCCAGCAATCCATTTTCCTTTTACATTCCAAAATATTGATTGACTCGCAACTTCTGATTCATGCTTCTTTAAATTGTGGTCGATTTATTCCAATTTTTGTTCTTTCAATCTCGATGACTTGTTGTCTTGTCATTTTGTATCAGAGTTGGAATCGTCTGATTTGGCGTCGGACGCCAATCGGCGTCGGACATTTTTGGTGTTTTGCCAACTCTGTCTTGTATACAACACAGAATTAATGCCACAAATCTTCCGCAGACATCTAACTTGAAGATAATTAGTAAAAGATTTTGTTACTTTCCAATTTTTACATCACTTTTAAATATAAGTGTCTTATACATCTCCAATTTGGAACGTCTTGAGATTCTTTTGGAAGTAAGTAGATGTCTAATTGAAAAATATGCACGCTGTTCAGTCAAAATCCTTAGCTTAATCTCCAATGTAGTGTCATAATTGTTGCTGATGATAGATTCAAGATATACAAATTCATCCACTACCTCAAACTTCTTATCACCAATTGACAAGTGTGTACCTATAAGACTCTTAGTCCTCTCAGATGCAGCGACCATCTTTGTCTTTTTTTTTTGAACTTTGTCTTGTCAACTGCAGTTCACCCGCAGCCCGATCTTGTTAGCTTCCCTTTCCATTTTGGAGTAAGCGTTGGTAATTGACCTGATGTTTCTTTCAACAATGTCCACATCGTCAGGAAAAACAAGCAACTGAATTGACTTTGTAAAGATTGTTCCATTGCGTTCCAGTTCAGCTCTTCTGAATACTCCTTCAAGCGCGATGTTAAAAAGCTTAGTCGACAGTTCATCACCCTGCCTTAAGCCTATCCTGCATTTAAACATACTCGATTTTGCATCCTGGAACTTCACACAGTACATGACCTTAGACAATGTTGCTTTTAGCAACTTGATCAGATTATGTGGGAAGTGAAACTCTGCCATGATGCTCCACAGCCCATCTTGATCAATTGAGTCGAATGCTGCACGAAATTCGATAAAGAGATGATGTGTCTCAATATTCATCCCATAGCTCTTCTGAGCTATTTGTCTGATGCTGAATATTTGATCAGATTTCTGACTCCTAAACCCTGCTTGGTATTCATTTAGAAAGTCATCTGTTAAAGGCTCAAGTCAAGGAGAGAATTTTAAAGAGTATTTTATATGCCGATGGAAAAAGGAAATTCCACGGTGAGATACTTAGGCTGACTTTTTAAGCTGTTTTGATTTAATAGCTCTTTCATACTCCTTCTCACATGATTCTATCATTTTTTCTCAGTATCGCTATTTTCTTGATAGTAGCAATTTACCTGCAGAAATATATACATTGACTTTTTGTTAATTTAAGCATAGAAAAAGAAGTGTTTTTATTCGATATTAAATCAAAGCATTGTTAGTTCTTATTGCTGAGGGGTTCAAGCTGCCGTAATGCGTTGTGTGTTTCATTGGTCACATAGTCTACATGTTGCTTAAGTGTCACTCTCTTGTCGATGATCATTCCTAAATATTTAGCTTCAGTTTTCCATTTATTTGATCTTTTCATTGAGGAATTCAAAGTTGTTTTATGAAAGTTACTTTGGATATCGGTTTGTGATGAATAAGGCTTTGTGATGTAAATAAAGGAGATTATTTGAGATCCATGTAATTTTGAGAATGTCTTTATGATTAGAGACATTTCCATCAAGACACAATCATGGATACGATCATGTAAAAACGCAAGCTGTATAACTAATTCATATTAATTTTCATTCTTTCATTCTTAGGGTAAAAATATCAGCAAAGCTAATCCTCTAAAACCACCTGAAGTACATCCAATAATAACTGAAACATTCAAAGTTAAAACACAAGCTGATGCATTAAAGCTTCTCAACAAGCCAGTCACAGATCAAGAATTTAAAGTTCTCAAAACAATATACATCAACATTGAGGATAACTTTGATGGACTTGCCACAATCAATTTAAAAGAACTTCGAGAAAAATTCAAAAATCAGTCATTCGTGATCTTCATAACTGCAACTGGAAGTAATGGCACAAGATTTCACATTTATTGGAAGTCAAAAGACAGTCGAAAAGTTTTGTCACTTAAACCTTACAAAGATTGCTTTTCTGAGCCTGACAAGGATCTTTGTCAATTTGTTGTTAACTTCCTGACTAACTGCCTTCAAAATGGACATTCAGGTGAGTCAAGGCTGACTTTCTAGTAACTCAAATGACTAACTTTTGATTTATTTTTGTAGGAATTCAATCAAGTTTGGACATTTGGTCCACAAATCATCAAATCGAGCTTCACAACCTTGCTGATTCCCGAAACTACAACTTGCTGCTCCTCGCATCTGAATCTGGAAATGCCAAACTAGTCGAAGCATTTCTTAAGGACGGAATCGAACCACGAATAAATTTAGAAAAAGAACAAGTCACTGCACAAGGTCTGGCATGGCAAGAAAGTCATTCAGATGTTTTATTAAAATTATGTCAATCAAATTTGCCATTTCCATCCCCAATTGACATCAACAGATGTTCTGCGGAACTAAAAACCTTCATTGAGACATGCCAGGAATTCCACAAAATGATCCAGGAAAAAAATAAGAACAGACTTGATGAAATCCTGAAACAAAATCCAAAATTGCAATACTTTTATGATTTATCAAACAACTCAGCACTAAAAGCTGCGCTGGATCTGAAGTCATTCGACATGTACGAGTTCCTGATCTCCAAAAACCTACAATTTGGTCCTCATGAAGACCCAAATGAGATTTGGAAAAATTTTGAAGCAAAAGAAAAGCGAAAATTGCGTGAAATTCATCTGAAATATTCAAAGAACATCGAAGAGAAGCACATCAATGTCCTCATGTCCAATACTTTCCTAAGTCATGATGATCCAGATGAAGATGCCAAAAGGAAGTTGATACTGCGAGCTTATCGAGCACTTAATGCTGATCCACGACTTAAGATCATCCTCAGAATTGTCGCAGCAACAAAAATCTTCAAAATCGTCTTCGACTTCAATCGTGACTCAACAGACAGAATTGATCCAACAACCAACTCGGGGACTAGAGGAATTTGTTACTTATCAGGCAGAATCATTGTCGGTGCCAAGAAGTTGCTCAATCCAGAGACAGAAAATGAAGCATTTGGCGTCTTGATCCATGAACTTTGTCATTATGCCATGGTTGCTGTGTACCAGAACGAATCCGATCCATTTGCAGCAAACGACCAAGGAGCCAAGGAAGAATTTGACAGAATAATTGAAGTTTGCAAAGAAAAAGCACACGAGGAACCAGTCATCGATTCAGTTTTTGAGCATTATCCAGTAGAACATCAACCATCGGAGCTGATTGTCCGTCCAGCACAGCTGATTGCATTGTACAGCAAGGTACCGGAGTTTTTGGCGGGAGTAATTGAAAGTTTTAATGAACTTTTTAATTATTACATCAATGTTGTTATTCCTGCAATGGAACAAGCACTGCCAGAGATTGAAGGTAGGTTAGTCTATAAGCCAACTCATAATTATGCCAAGTTGTCGGATCAGGACAAGCAGAAAGTCCAAAATGCTATTGTTAAGTATAAAAATGTAGAAATTAAATTTGTTGAATTATTTCCTGAAAATTCTGATATTTTTTTTAAGCTTTTAACTTCCGATCACATTTCATTAATGCTTGCTAGTAAGGTTCTGAATTTTGATGATGCACAGTTTCGGTATTTAGAGGAACAGATTAATTTGAAGTGGGAAAATTTGGCGGGAAAATTAAAAGAAAAATTTTTGGCTTCAAATTTAAATTTTCAAGGTCAAATTGTCAAGTTTAATGATTTATTTGAGTCATGTCCAGTAGCTTTTAATGCTTTGACTTCTCAGCAGATTGTTAATGTTTTGAGTGGGAAAGAACTTAAAATTGGGGAAAAATTCGAGTCGGAAAATAAATTTTATGTTGAACGAAAATTCATTCCAGAAGATGCGAAATTTATTGTTTTTGAGTACGACTATGGACATGATTATATTGATAATTATGAGACTCGTGCTGAACATGTCAAAAATAGAACAAAAAATAAAAGTTTTCAAGAATTTCATGAAGAATTTCTCAAAAAAGATTTCAATGAAATTTCACAAATTTATGAAAAAATTCAACAAAATCCTTCTTTTAAGAAAAAGTACTACAATTTAAATCACGAAACTTACATTTTCTTGCACAAAACTTCCACAGAAACAGTCGAAGAAGCTCAAAAAGAGAAAATTTTGATTTTATCATCCGAAGCAGGCGCAGGCAAAACTGTCACTTTTGAGGAGCTTGCGCAGGAAATAAAATCAAAATTTCCAACTTTTTGGGTTTCGTACATCGACTTGCCAAAGTTCACAAACTTGTATAAATCAGGCACAACTGCTGAAGATTTATTGAAGCAAATTTTGAGGTTAAGTTCAGAAAAAAATAAATTTGAGACCAAAATTTTTGAAGAAAGCTTCAAGTCAGGCAATTTGGTTCTTTTGTGGAACGCATTTGATGAAATTTCACCAACTTTTAATGAATTTGTCCTTAATGTCTTTAAATCCATTCGCGAAACTTCCAAAAATGTCCAATTTGTATGCACAAGGCCTTTATATTCTGATCAGTTGAGTAAGGCATTTAAAGTTAGAACTTGGCAGTTGGTGCCGTTTACTGAGAAAGATAAAAATGAATTTTTGAGGGAATTTTTTAAATTTGAAAATGTTCCGAGCGAGAAAATTGAGGAAAATATTAAAAAAGTTGAGAAAATTGTGGAAAAACTGCAATATAAAAATTTAAATGCATACAAATTTGAAACTCCTTTGATGTTTCGATTAATCGCTGAAATTCATGAAAATAAAAATCTTTTTGAATTCGCGAATATTTTTGGGATTTTTTGGGCTTTTGTGGAAAAGAAAATTGAAATTTGGTTGGAAAAAAGTAAAAGTTCATTCAGCATTGCCAAAAAATTGCTTCTTGGCGGTTCTTTGAAAATAATTTTGCAGCAATTTGCGTTGTTGAATGAACTTAATTTATTTTCGACCACAACTTTGGGTTTAAAATTGAGAAAATTGCAAATAATGCAAAAAGAAATTCCAAAAGATTTTCCAATTGAAGAAATTTCTCAACTTGGAATTTTATTTATTAACGGAAAAAATAATTTTCAATTTACTCACGCGACTTTGTCGGAATTTTCCGTTGCGTTTTATTTTATTGAAAATATTTTTGATGTTGACGGTTCTGTGGACAATGACGAAGCTGAATTGAGACTTGAATTGTTTTTCCGTATAACACAGATTTATGGCAGTAATCAGCTTATAATCACAGATTTTATGTCTTCGTACCTTCAAATGAGGTCACAAAAACCCAAAAGATTTAATTCAACAATTTTAAAACTTTTAAGGACAAAATTTAAGAACTTTTTCATTCGATTTTTGAACACGAGTTACCCAAAAGTTTTTGAATTTTTGTTTGATTTTTTTAAACCTGATCATGACTTGCTTGTTGACTTGCTGCATGTTCACGAGCCAGAAACATTTTTCACATCAATTTTTAACCCAAATCACTTTGCGTTGTTCACAAATCCTGAAGACATCAAAAATTTGGCTCAAAATTGTTTGACGAACGCGGAAATGCAAAAATTCCTGACTGGAAAAAATCAGAAAGGAAAAATTTTGTTCGGAATTCATTTTTATGGTTTGTTGGGTGTCACTAAGTGCCATGATGACTTTACGGGTGAAATTGAGGAACTTAAAGATGCTTCTTTTTGGAAATTCTTTCCTAAGGTCAAAGACCAATTGACAGTTGAGGAAGAGAAAGAACTTTTTGTGGCTGCGTTAAGTCCAAAAATTTATTTGTATTATGACAAAAAAATGTTCAGCACTGCTGACTTTTCTGAATATGAAAAACTTTGGACAAATTTTGAAAATTTATTGACAAAAACTGAAATGCAAAATGCACTCGGAGATGCGCTGCTGATTTATTTTGAGACAGCTCCGGATCGATTTAAAGACGCTGAAAAATTCTTAAATTTGTTGATTAAAAAAGCGGAAAAGTTTTTGTCAAATTCGCAAATTTTTGAAATGTTTTTGTCCAAAAATATTTTGCATGAAGCTCATTGGGATTGTCGAAGTTTTAAGATTTTGTGGAACTTCCTCAACAATCACACAAATGAGGAAGAAAGAAGAAAAATTTTGCTTCAAGACGATTTTGATGACAAAAATTTTTATTTCTGGGCTTCATTTAATAAATTAAAGGAAAGTTATTCGAGTTATAAATATCAATATTACTATTATGACTTTACACCATTCAAAATATTTCACAGAGCTTTGATCCTCATAAATTATGCTTTTGATTTTACAAAAGAAATTTACGAAAAATATTTCAAAAAATCAGAAATTCAGGAAAAAATTTTAAATTCAAATGATTTTCTTTATTATGTTGTTGGATATGAATTTGAAGATCCTTTTAAGAATTTTGCTTCATTTTTAGAAGAAATTTTTGAAGGAAATGAAAAAAAGTTGAAAGAATTTTTAGAACGCAAAATTGAGCCAACAAATTTGTCAGTTTTTGAACTTGTTGAAGATTTTCGAGGACTTCCTCTTTCTCAGCAAAAATGGTTCAATAATCTTGAAACTCTTACAAAGCTTTATGAAAAAATTTAGTTGGGACCCAAAATTACTTCAGGATCATCAAGATCATTGGGATTATTTTGCTTGATTTTTGTATTTTTAGCTTTCTTCGTCATGAAAAATTATTTTTTTTTCTAATTTGATAATTTTTTTTAACTTATTAATAATTTAATACAATCACTTTATTACGGTACCATAACCTTTATCTGCTAGAGATTTTAAACATTTTTTTTTTGTATTATTCAAGAAAAATTATAATTTTAAATAATTCCAAAAATCCTTGCATAAAAATTGGAGCTCTTATTAACCATTCTACACATCATGATACCTAAAATACCCGTTTTTTATTTTACTATATTCCTTACTATTTTTTAAGAAGATGCATTATTTGCAGGAGTTTTTAAATTTAGTCTACAAATGATTACAAATATTATTATCAATGTCATTTCTCGGCCGCGATTTTTTTAAAAAGCAGATTTTACAATTTTAATTTTTAATATTTTTAATATTTTTTTATTTATTTAAATATAAAATTATGCGTATAAGGGAAGTAATGGATGTGGTAAAAGGGTCAAAATGTAAAAACGCATCATGATGCGTAATATTCAGATTTTTTTGGATTATTGGACTATTTAACTTTTATTAATAATCTACACCAATTAATTTTGTTTTTTAATAATTATTATCGAAATAAACTTAGAAAATAAAGTCTGTAGTTACTTATTTATTAGTTTAAAAATATTTCAAGAGTTTTCGACAAAAGTATCGGAAATATTTTGTATTAATCCTAATGCATTATAATGTCAACATTTTGAAAATAATTAAGAATAATTAAAATCAATTTTTATAATTTTTTGAAACATTAATTAAATTTTAAACTTTTTTATATTTTATTCAAATTGTCAAAAAGTAATGCAAATATTTAAATATGTAAATAAAGATTTTTATATATTATTCAGAAATTTATCTGTTTTGTTTTGGTATCGTTCATTTATTACGTAACAAAATAACGGTCATATTTCAAAAAAGAACAATGGAATTCTCAGAAACTCTATTGTTCTCCTCTCGACCCCTCCTGCACAACGTTACGTAATTAGTGCATTAGACGAACCCTTTTTTATTATTTTTTTTATTATGAGTTTTTTTCTTAAATTTTAGATTTTAGAAAATTTGCTATGAAAAACGCATATTAACTAGCTTTTCAAGTATGTGGAATAATAATTTAGGAATGTAATAAGGAGGAGCCCATTGAAAAACTTATTACAACGCAAAATCAGGTTTACCCCCCCTGCGTAAACGTTTTAACAAAAGAATCAGGTGCGAAAACAATAGAGCCGTAACAAACTTTCTCGACCCCCTTCCCCCTCAGAGCGCATTTACATAATAGAGATGAACGGCCCCTAACAAAATATTGAATTATTGTGTCAATTTTTTTAGTAGTAAATATAAAACCTATTTATGCGCTAATTTTGAAAAAAAAACAAGGTTGTAAAAAAAATATATGTTGAATCTTTCTGAAGGATTTGCATGATGCTTTTTGAATCCATTTATGACGAAAATTTCTCTCTTTAAATAATTAATTATATTAATAAATTAATTATTGCTTTTCATTGAGTTAATATTTTTATTTCTGAGAATTATTTAATATTAAAAATTAAATTAATAATTCATATTGTAAAACAAAAAGTCAGCAGAATATAATTCTTAATATTTTTATGTATTATGACACTTAAAGCTTTTATATGTAAAAAGTTTGTAGTTTTCAAAATATTAAGAATAGTAAATTTCTTAATGTCATAAGGAAGTCACATTAAAATTATTTTAAACTTGACGGACATAAAAATTTGATGCAAATAATTGGAGTTGATGTTCTTGGAATTACAGAAATTGCTAGCATGTTGGTGTGTTTTGAGTATTAAATTATTTCTTCTATAAATCTAGAAAATTTAATTTTTGTAGATTTTTTGAAAATTAAAAAAAAATTGCCAACAAGAATTGCATGATGACAGGCAGGTAAAATTGCGCAAGCTAAATGGAAAGTTTTGATAATTTGAATGATTTTGTTACAAAAAATCTTCGAGAAGATATCAAATAATTGTATGGTTCGTGTACTCTGCGTAAAATTACTCTATACCCATGCAAATCTGAACTACAGATGATGTCTATAATTATGGAGAGTAAAGAACACAAAAAATAAAATATTCAATTGATTTAAATTTTTATTTTTATTAATTTTTACATATTTGCTAACATCTTTTTCCGATTTTACCGAAATATATAAAAATTCCAAATTCTTTTAATAATTTTTCTGAGCCGAATTAAAATTCTACACAAAATTTTTCTACAATGTTTTAATTTAATTTATTTTTCATTTTGTATCAGAATAAAAAGCCACAAAAGTCTCATTGACTGATCATCAGTCCACAAATATTATAAAAATAAAAATTAAATGTTAAGTAATAATCTCGTTCCATGAAAAATAGCTAATATGTTAATCAAGACTCATGAAGACAAATTCATAGTGCGGTCTAATAAAACTTGCCAAGGTACATGAAGGAAGCTGAACTCTAAAGTGCAACAAGGACTGCACAATTCTGATGATAAAAAAGTTCTTTGCAGATTTATTCTGAAGAATATTTTCAATTTTCTGTATTAAAAAAAAATCAAATTTTGTGGTATTAAAATTTCAATTTTTTAAAGACCAAATTCTAACACAACTGGCACCATCAATCAATCCTTCTCCTTTAACATCATTAAGTTTTAGCACTCCAACAACAAACACGCTTTTCCTTTTGCACACAACTTTCTATTAATCTTATTAATCAATCCCGCCATAGAATATGGAAGCTTCTCCAAAATAAACATAAGCTTGTGCAACAGTAAAGTAAATGCTGCGTCAAATCGCTTGGATTCGAGCTTATTTATTCGTCTCATATCTCTCTTGAAAAATTGACCTCAATTTTACTCAATGTCAACGCTGAATATGAGGATATTTTTTCCCGAAATTTATCATTTAATTCCTTTTTTAAGGTCCGCTTGTCGAACATAATCAATGACGCACTTGTAAAGTAGCTCGTGAAGGTAAAGTGTACGATAAATCGTCCAGCTGATAATTTCCATAAAGATGCACTCTAGCAGGTCAGCTGAATAAAGGTTCATCATCAACTTCATCAACACTTTGACTAATGTAACCGGATCATTCACACTTGATTTCTGAGAACTAATGTGTCTAAATGTTTAGTCGCGGTGATGTCACTAATAAAAAAATTAGCTTAATAAATTAAAAAATATTAAAATTATTTATTCTTTTACCGGAACTTTAGCTCCGCTTCCACTAATAGGCTTTGACGGTACCAAAGATGACCATTTTAAGAACAACATTCCAGCTTACAACCAATCCATCTAATCTCCTTTCAATTCCTAACAAAAAATTAAATGAAAAAGGATCACCAAATATTGGTTGATTTTCAGCAGTACTTGACATTGGTTACTCGATGTTGATGTCTGACGTCTTCGTCCACCACTTCCACGCACATCTAATTTTTGCATTGCACTTCATTTGTGTATTGCCACTTGTTGATGTTCGTCTTTACGGAATTGGAATTATTGAAAATAACAATACAATGGCTTCTGATGTGTTGATAATGCAACGAGTTTTTGCTCGATTGTTCAGGCAATGTCTCGTTACATAATGCAGCAATGGTGATGTTGGCTCGTGAGATGTGAACACATTTCATTACCCAGGATAAAGGATTCGATGCTGGATGCTATATAGCATTGTTTCGGGAAATTGTGTTGATAACCTACAATCACAAGTACCATAAAGCCTTTTTACAGTAGCAATGCTTGACCTGACGTTCGGTTATAATAATTGTTTCATTCGAAACTTGCCTTGATGGTTCTGCAAAAGAATATTGAAAATGTAATTGTATTGGTGGTATTATATTACTTTGTTAAAAAACACATTATAGTAATTATGGTCAAGACACATTTTTGTACTTGTAGATCCAAGACACACTTTATTGTACTTAGTCAAGACACATTTTTGTGTGAACTATAGTCAAGGAACCACATTTGTACTTAGTCAAGACACATTGTTTAGTACTTAGAATCAAGACACATTTTTGTACTTGCGCATGATCAAGAAACATTTTTTACTTTAGTCAAAAACATTTTTTGTACGATCAAGACACATTTTAGTACTTGAGTCAAGAACACATTTCTACAGTACTTAGTCAAGAGACATAATATTTTTAATGGATGATGAAACTTTTTTGCGAAGGTGACCGATTAGGCTTTCCCGATGCCTGGGACCGAAGGACCACCATTAATTTCCAGGAAATCCCGGTCCAGTCCCGTCTCGATCCCAGATTTTTACTGCAGGACAGGGACCGGAACTCAAGATTTAACTTTTTACAATTTTTTACCATTTTTCTTTCTTTGATTCAAAGATTTTTTATTTGTTTTATTATTGTTGAGAATTGAAGGAAACTAATTACCTGCAAGAGAACTGAGCTTAAAAAATATTTTTCTACCTGAAACGCTATTTTTATAGGGAAAAAATCTTGATTTTGGTCATTTTCTCATTTCACAAAGTACCCGTAGCAATTTTCTCTTGAGCTGCTTCATTTAAACTTGTTGAAGCCTATGTTAAAAATATCACCCAAGGAACCGATATTTTTTTTGGCTGAAAAAATTAGTATTGGCAACAGACTTTCCGTTTTCAAGTTACAGCAACCTTTAATGATAAATCTTGAAATTGCGCTCAAAAAAATCTTAAAATTGATCAAAAAAAAAACTTGAAAGTGGTACATTTTTTACTGGAAGTAACAACTTAATATATCTCGTCAACGAAACAAAAAACTTATTATTTTTCACTTAATATACAAATTAAGCACATTGTTTAGGATTAATTTTTTTTTTAATTTTTTTTTAAATAACAGTATGAGACAGTCCTTGTCTATACAACAAAAAACCGATTAAAAATGTTTTTTTGTTTGCATTAACTTTAAAAATTGAAGTCAAAAATCATGACATACCACGACAAAAAAGTGTTGCCTGCAATAATATAAGGGAAAAATAGACAGCTATAAAAAGGAGCGTAAATTTGAAGGTCATCTTGTTTTCAAGATTATGAAGCAATGGTGAAGTTTAAAAATATATGGAGCATAATTATGTATTCCATAATTGTTAATCCATAATTATGTATGCTATGATTAAAATTACAATAAAAAAAAGCGTGTAAAAATAAATTAGTTAACTCATAATATTATCTAAAGTAATTTAAAATTTTCAAATATTTCCCAAGGACCGGGACGGTGATCCGTGGTCCCGAAAATGTTCCGGGACCGGGAAATCGGGAAAGCCTAGTGACCATTAAAGTGTCTGACACCCTAAAAATTACAGCTCAACATGTATCTTAACTTTGTACATAATTATATTCTAAATTTAATAAATAAAGTTCAATTTAAAAAAAATTTTTTTGCGAGAAAAAGCTCCAAGAAATCCTCATAGCGGCAATTAGAACCAAAGCTAATAATAATCTTTTAAAAAAAAATAAAAATAATAAACATATTTTTTAACAATCATTGATTCATAACAGAAAAGTTGTGACGTCATCAGTGACAACTTTGATTAAAGTCAATCCAGTTTGGAATAAAATTTAATAAAATTCCTTAAATTATCAAATTTCGTCAGCATTAGCACCAAAAAGTTGAATCAACTTACTAAAAATCGATCTTAAAAGCTCAGAAAAACCTTCGAAAAAAGTCGCGGTGATCGTCTCTCAAAATTTATTTTTCAAGCTCTTTTTTTTGTTTCTCACAGTCGCTCAAATTTTTTTTGTGTCTCTGAATTTTTTTCAGAATCATCATTCAGTCTCTGCGTTCAGCTTTCTCCGTGCGATCAGATTTGGAAAAATAGAAACGAAAAATATTTTTTGCCGGTGATAAAAAAAAAAAAAGAAGAAGAAAAAAAGTTTTTATTGTGTTGAATGTTTTTGACTCATAATTTTTTGATGATTAAACAACGAAAATTGTGAAATTATTTAAATATTTTGTGATTAAAGTCAGAAAAAGTTGATTAAAATTATCAAAAAGTGAAATTAATTAAAATAAAATTGATAAATTTTGAAAAAAAAAGCTAAAAATTCTACAAAAAATAAGAAAAAAGCAAAATTTAAGAATTTTTGAAGATAAAATTTAAGCAATTGAGTGAATATTTTGTGGTTTGATGACTCATTCGATGAATAACTAAAAGTTATCCACAATTTTGGACGAGATTGACGTTATACAGTATGTGGCCAAAATATTGTGTAGTTTTTTAAAAATCAGTATTTTGAACCTGCTGCTCTTAGTTTAACAGATAGCCACATACTGTAAAGGCAAGAAATGTTCTAATCTTGATGCTCTATCTGATGATGTATAATGTTTAGGACATAACTTCACGTGTTTTACATATCCACATTACTTTTTCAACAATAATGCTTGAGAAGATATGTATGAAAAATTACCCTTTTTTGGACATTTTCATCAGTATATTTCTATAGTCAACTTTGTCCAAATGCTTTGAAACTTTTACAAGAATCATTGATACTGTATTAGACATTAAATAAAACATGTTGTTTCAAATTTTTTGAAGGAACCATTGTTGTATTTGAAAACTTCCGTACCTAGAAACTCGGCCCTTGGTATAAAATTTTTAAAATTTGATTATTCTAATTATTCCTAAATGTTATTAATGATTATTGTAATATTGATCGTTCTGAAAGTATTATTTTTGAATTTACCTTTCATTTTGATGTATATATACCAATGCATATGCATAAGTAACTTAAGAAGAAATCAATCAAAATAATGTTCAAAGATGGCAGCTAATTTTGCACTTAATTTTTCAGAAAAATCGCTTGATATTTTCAAATCATCCCAACATGATACAATTGTTAGTTTTTTGCTTGATTTGTAATCTTTAGATAGTTTAGAAGAAAATCATACATATATCTATGTTTATTACAATCTTAATAAGAAACTCAACACGTACACGCGCTTAAATATGGTAAGAATTTTCCGTTAAATTCGAAAATTTTTGTATAGTGAAAAATAAATTTCAATTTTTTCAATAAAACAACTTTTAAACTGTGTAGAATAAGTTTATTTTTGCAATAAATATGCTCAATAAACAATTTTTACACATCAATTCATATGCTTATAGAAGCTCTTAATAGAAATTTACAGTTTTCACTATTAATAAAAAATTTTCGAGATTTGGAAATCTTACTGCATCTTTATAGCGCGTTGAGTTCTATTAAAGATTAAATAAAATGATCCATATGACATGATTTCTTCTAAACTATCTAAAGATTTTGTCAAATCAAGCAAAAAACTAACAATGTTAATATTTATCAGCGATTTTCAGTAAGTGCCAAGCCAACTTATATATGTTGACTGATTTCTCTTGAGATTACTTATGCACTATGCATTGTATAATAAATATAAATCAAATGAAAAAATGAAATTCAAGTAATACTCAGAATCAATATAACAATCATGGTAATAACATTTAGGAAAATAATTAAATAATCAAAATTTTAAAGGTACAGGCAGTTCAACAACAATGCCTTCATTTGAAACACATGTTTACTTAATGTCTAATACAGTTAATCAGGAACTTATTTAAAGTAATGATGCTTTTTGTAATGAGAATCGTCTGTATAGGAAAGAAATGCCTGTTGTTCGTGTAAAAATCAAAATATATGTCCTTTTTATTTGTATTGTTCCTTGTTTTATTGCATAAATATTATAATTTGATATGAATTGGATCGCTGGATAGGTTGGTTGCTTGTATCGCTGTGGTTATAGGAAATACAAGATGGCTGGATGGATTCAAACACCTAACAGTTTAAAATGTGATTAGTTAAGGTGTGAATGTATAAAAATATTGAATGAAAATCTCACTTTTAATGGGCAAATTATAAAATGCGTCAATGACAGGGTTCAAAGAAGTTTTGATTGGAAAGAAAAGAAAAAATATATGTCGGATCTGAGGGGCAAACTAGCTTTAAAACTTATCGAAGATATAACAATTCGAATAATATTCAAAAAATGATCGTTAATTAGAAAAATGATAGAAAATTGATCGAAATTTATAAATATTTAAATAAATTGACTAAAAAACTTAACGGTAATTTAGCCAACACTCCGGCAACACAAAAAGAGATGGAAGTGATGATGAAATATCTCTGATGATGACTCAATGTGTCTGACCTGATGATGTGAGTTGTTGAATCTTGAGTTAGCCCGGATCTTGTTCGAGTTGTTTGAATCTTGATGTGAGTTGTTGAATCTTGATGTGATGTTGTCGATTGATACTGCTGATGGTAACTTCCTTCAGACTTGTGTAACACCCCTTAAATAAAACTTCATATCTAATGAGATAAATAATACGTGAACTTATTTTGATTATTATGCAGTCTCACTTTATGATCTTCTTTGATCTTGGATTTTGTTTTGAGATCTTTCTGATCTAATGTTTCTTTTTCAATTTGTTTATAATGTGTCAATGCACAAGAAAAAAGTATTTTTGAAAAATTTTGTTGGGAAGTGTAAATGTATAATTGAATTGATCAACTATATAATTGGATGATGATCTGCACTGGATCTTAATAAATGATTCCCACAAATTGAATTTGAATTTAATGTAATTTGAATTATGCAATTTAAATTATTTGCTTGCAGGAATTCATGACAATTCCAATGATCATGAAATGTAAAATAATGTAATGTGATCTAAATTGATGACCTTTAAAAGATTATGACAGTGGTTAATGGATTAAATGTAAATAGTGATTACTTCAAAATTTTTCCATCAATTAATGAATGGATCAATGCAAGTTGAAAATTGATTCAAAAACTAAAATCTATGTTTGCTAGATGAGGAAGGTTGATTCCTCAAATATTATTAATGAATAATTGGAAGTTGATTCCTTTATAAATAAATTAGTTGGAAAGTTGATTCCTTAATAGAATTGACAATTAGTTGGAAATTGATTCCTCAGTGGATGTTTGGAAATTGATTCCTCAGTTGTGGATGTTTGAAATTGATTCCTCAGTGGATGTTTTGGAAAATTGATTCCTCAAATAATTTATATAAATATAATTCTTTGCATGTATCTATGCATAATATATCGATGTCATAACTGCTCGTTGTCTTTCTTCGACTAATTAAATCACGGAATGTTCTGGTTAGAACTATAGGAAATCTATTCTCTCGTTAGAATATGGTGATGAGCTTTGAAAACTATCTATATATGATATGTGTATGTTATCACATATTTTGTAGAAATTGATTCACTAAATTTTTCAAATTAAAATTTAAATAATGATTTAAATGTTGTGCCAAATGATTATAAAATTTATGATTATTAAGCCAATTGGAATGTCGATTGATTATTATGATTGAGATTAATGTGAAAGTCTTTTAAACGAGATTTGATCTCCTATAAGATTAAATGAGATGGTGTATTGGGCAATCTAAGGCCAATATTTCTCCGGCAATACGGAATGGTGATGAACTTCCTTCGTTTCTATCTATACCTTTATTAAGTGTACTTGGATTCTCGATGATAATTTCATCTTTTCAATAGATGAATCTGAGATTTCGACTTATTATGTTGTGTGTTATGAAGAATAATTATGATGGGAAAATAAACTAGCTGTATTGCATATTCGTTCACTTATAATTATTATATGACATCGTATCACCTCTCATGTGACTACTTCTCCTGTACTTCAGAATTAATTAAAATTGCACTTAAATTATCAGATTCTTTATTATTTTACCATTGCTTTTTTCTGAATTGGAACTACTCATGGCTATTTTCATTCATCTTTTCTACCCCTTTTCTTGTTACTTGGCAGAATAATAAATATGATGATTCTTATTACAATCTCTATTTTACATTCTAAATTTATGGCATTAGCATTGTGAAGTCCTTGATTGACCACAGCATATACAAATATTATTAACTTTAAGCTAATCTACTTGCTTCTTTTCCCCATTTATTGACCATAGCTTATTGCATTTAAATGGAAGAATGATTTTTAGATACCTTATGCAAACCAACAAAATGAATGGCTAAGTTAGTAAATGACTTTCGGAGAATTGATATGGAGCTACATGAATGGATAACGAATAGCTTTGAATTTTAGAATATTCATCTTCTTGTTGTGTTGAATTGTTGCTGTCATCCTTCCACATGGATCAATTTCTTCAGATAAAATCTTGGAATTAATATGTGAGACTTGCGCGTGGATTAAATAATTGAAAGCTATGTCTTTGATTTGAAACTTAGCTTTATTATGTTTCTCAAGTTTTCGATTTATATGTGGGGTATGCCAACTTCTTTATTTAATGTATCCAAAGGCATCACATTAGCAATATATGATATTATTCTTTCGATCAATCTTATGTTTCTCTCTTGCTTTATATTTCTCAACTACATTACTGTGATTCACAATTTTATTAATGAAATTCAAAATATCACTTTACTACTGCAATTATCATTTAATTTTACACAACTCAATAATCTCTCTTGTTTCCTTTATTTATTAAATTAGTATTGAGATGACAAATTCTCTCCATCAATAAGCTACAACTATCTCCAAAAATATGTAAGTGGGATTTAAATATAAATTAATTCCACCAATTATCTAAAATCTCTTTTGCAGTGTAATTGATTTTTGGATTCTTAAAACATTCTCAGCATGTCACTACAAATAATTTATGTGTAGATTGCTTGTGAAAAAGATCAAAAAAATATTATTACTTTCAAATTGTCAATACAATCAACAATTGGCAATGATTCCAAACTTCGACTTCTTACGATCATGTCGCGTGGCAACTTATACAAATTAAGTATGGCTTTTGATGTTGAGATACTTTCATCATCATTGTGCACTTAAAATTAAGAGCTATCACTGTATGTCTTAATGCATTTCTTTTTTGACTTTTTATTCTTGAATAGGAATACTTCAGAGCATGGCGGTTAAATCTTCTGAACACTAATTGATATCGTATGAACAAGAGCTAAACTTCTTACGTCGATTATTTTTACGAGATTTAGATTTAATTTTATCGTTATTGACTTTTTCTTGCTTACATGTCTTATCAAGAAAAATGATTTATTCTCCTTATTGAAGCATAATCTGTTTTTAATCAATGCAATCTAAATGATGATAAATTTCCCTACACGCATGGGGCAAATAATTATACGATCGATGAAGGTATCGAATGACCTTTCGTTGCATACTCTTCTTCTTACGCCTACAAAATATGAAAATGTCGTTGATTTAATTCAATGATCTCTAGATACTATCTTCTGGATCTTGT
Source organism: Chironomus striatipennis (assembly GCA_026123125.1). Taxonomy (NCBI): domain Eukaryota; kingdom Metazoa; phylum Arthropoda; class Insecta; order Diptera; family Chironomidae; genus Chironomus; species Chironomus striatipennis. The sequence goes on along the minus strand of CM047391.1, from coordinate 2,934,458 downwards.
GGCAATTCTGGATGTAAATCATCCATGTTGATGTTGGATACAATTAATTCAATTATAATTTGTTTAAAGAAATTGTAAATATGTAATTAAGACTTTAAGTTAATTTATTTCAAAATAATGGCAACACACTAAATTTAATTTCAATATTTTTTATCAATTTTTATTCATCTACGTGAATTTATTCAATCAAATTTTAATATGTATGCATAAAGCATCATAAATGTTGACATCAGACGTATCTGTATCCAAAAAATAATTGTAAATTCGACATACCATGTCCTTTTGTGTAGCTTTTTGTTAACTGGATCTTCTCATTTGTTGTGTCTTCATCTTGTCTGTATCATCTTTCGTCTTGATGTCCACAACTTGTCAGATCTTCTTGACAGCAGTTTCATCCAATTGTCTTAATTGTTTATTTCTGTATTTTAATTCACTGACTAAATTTTAACTTAATGTCTTTTGTTAATTATTTTCAATAGTTTATATTGATTTATTTTAATTCGTGAGTCTATTTTATTGTCTTTAATTCAATTTAATGTCACTATATACTTTTTGATTTCAATTCACTGCTTTGTATTTATATTGTCTTTAATGTATTTCAGATTTTGTGTCTAATTAATTTTATTTTTAATATATTTTAATTGAATGTCACTTTTTGTTTTAAATGAAATTATTCTAACTTGAGACCCCCTACTGCCTATCGGCTCAAAAATTTTTCAAGTTTCTCATCGGTTTTGAACGTTTCTCGTCTCGATGAAATTTTTTATTTAAATGTCTCAAAAATTAGCCTTAACGGTTTTCAAAATTTTAAATTTCTTTTTTTTCCTGACTTTTGTGGAATTTTATCATTTTTTTGACAATGACTTCACTTTTTGACTATATATATCACTTTCTCTCACTGTAATATTGTACTTTTTACCTTCTGACTGTTATTTGCATGTTTCCATACAGATTTGTGCTGCCTTTTCATGTCTGCAAATTTTCCACGTGTTGATCACTGGATGTTGCATTTTTGTTTCTGGATGTTGATTTTTACTTTTCTGTTGCCTTATTTGATTCTCTTTTAAAGAATTGACTGTCCTTTTGACCATTTCTGATCATTTGTCTGTCCTTTTAATGTCTAATTTATAAATTTTTTAATAAATTTAACTTTTTCGAATTGAATCGCGACTTTTCACTTTAGCTTCTTTTTTGACACTTAATGTTTGTGACTGTTTTTGTCTTATTGTCCAACTATTAAATTTTTACTTAATTTCACTGTTTAGTCTTAACTTAATCGATTTTAACTCGCGGACTATTCACTACTTTTTTATCATTTGACTTTTGCACACACTTTAATTGTTTTTTCAGGTTATGACACTTTTTTGATTGTTTTTGTTCTTTTTAATTGTTTTTTAATAATCTTGACTTCAAAGCACTGTAAAAGTGTTTTAATGATTATAAAAGTGTTTGAATGATGTCGGACTTATTTAAAAATGATGCTTTCCTGTAATGAGAATCGTGTATAAAATGCCTGTTGTTCGTGTAAAAATCCAAAATGTCCTTTTTATTTGTATTGTTCCTTGTTTATTGCATAAATATTGTAATTTGATATGAATTGGATCGCTGGATAGGTTGGTTGTATCGCTGGTTGGAAATAAGATGGCTGGATGGATTCAAACACCTAACAGTTTAAATGTGATTAGTTAAGGTGTGAATGTATAAAATATTGAATGAAATCTCACTTTTAATGGGCAAATTATAAAATGCGTCCGACAGGTTCAAAGGTTTGATTGGAAAGAAAGAAAATATGTCGGATCGAGGGGCAAACTACTTTAAAACATCGAAATATAGTCGAATAATATTCAAAAAATGATCGTTAATTGAAAATGATAGAAAATTGATCGAAATTTATAAATATTTAAATAAATTGACTAAAAAACTTGGCAATTTAGCCAACAACAGTATCAATATTCTGAAAAAGTTTCAAAGCATTTGGACAAAGGACTATAGAAATATCGATGAAAATGTCCAAAAAAGTGTAATTTTTCATACATTCTTCTCAACATTAAGTTGAAAAAGTAATGTGGACAGTAAACACGTGGAAGTTATGTCCAACATTATACATCATCAGATAGAGCATCAAGATTAGAACATTTCTTGCCTTTACAGTATGTGGCTATCTGTTAAACTAAGAGCAGCAGGTTCAAAATACTGATTTTTAGAAAACTACACAATATTTTGGCCACATACTGTATGTTCGCAATTTAATCATGGTGAGTTATTTTTAATTTATTTTGTCCATTTTTTGGACATTTTTTTTTTTGTTTGATTTAAAAATTCTTGAAAGGATTAAAACAATTTACTTTTAAGTCATTTGCATTCAAATTATTCAATTTTTGATTTATGACAATTCTTAGCTTTATTTTAACAGTCAAAATGTAAATTAAATTAATCCTCAAATAAAGTTGAATCCTTGACAGGATTTAGGCACAAAAACTTTTAAAATCTTTGCAATTATTGACAAAGTCTTGCATGAATTAATTAAATTTAAATAAAATTAAAGTTCCTCATGATTTAATCAGTTTATAGATTAATAATAAGAAGAATTAAATTTGAATAACTTTTTTGATACTTTTATAAGAAAATGTCAACGATCGTTACAATGTTGTGACTTAAATGCTTTGTGAATGTTTCAATGTTTTGTGTTTCAATGTTTTTTGGCGATCTTGTTGTAATGTTCTGTGAATGTTTGAGTGAGTGATGCTGTGTCAATCTTTAGAGAACTGAAAAAAGCTTTTTTGGCTCTCATTTTTTAGCTGGCGGTGGAAAAATTAAAAAAAAAGCTTTCGAGCTTTTAAGTTTTTAAGTCTATTGTCATGAAAAATTATAACAGGAATTAAAAAAATAATAAAAATGTTGATTGATTAGCATAAATCTTTGTAGCGCTTTTCATGTGTTTGTCCGTTCGTCGGTCTGGCTGTCTTTTCACCTTTTTTTCATGATTATTTTTTATTCAGTTTTTTGTTAAATTGTATGGCATGTCTGTCTATGATGATTTATGGGCTGCCAATTTGCTTGTTTTTATTTCTTCGGGATTGTCTTGTTTGTTTTTTATGTAGATCTACCGTGTTTTGAAAAAAGCTTAAAATGTTCTGGTTTGTAAAAAATCAGACAAAATTTTGTTTTAAATAAATTTCATAAAATCTAATTTAATTTTGTGTAACCATCTGCAAGTTTTTACAACGGACGATCTCGCATTTTTTTAAAGACTGACTTTTTCCCGTAATTGCAAATTTGTCCTTTATTTTCAAAAAGTTCATACAGAAATTATTTTTTTTTTTTCATGCAAAAATTCTCATAAAAATATTAAATTTTATGCTTTCTTCCTTAAAAAGTGTCACTCAAATTTTTCCAAGGTTTTATCTTCAGTCCAAGTTTAATTAGGGTAATCATCTAAATTTTGTGAAAATATGGGAAATCTCCAAAATTTGGCTAAAATACGGGACATTACGGAAATTTTCAAGAAAGAAATATGAGATCAGGAACAAATTTCAAAAATTTTATACGGGACAGCTGTGAAAATTCGGAACTGATTGTTGTAAATACTAGCAGATGGTCACCCTTGGTTTGATTCAAGCCAAATACTTACTAAACATAGTTTTTTTTGTTAAATTTTACAGAAATTGCAAAGATTTGATTTAAAATTTTAAGCTTTTTTGTTCTTTCGTTTTAATTTTCTTTCTTCTTGTTCCTAAAATTTTATTATTTTTTTTTTTTTGTTACATTTGTCTTTTGTGTTAGGTGTACTAGGAACTTAAGCTAAAGTTAAAGTGATAACTTTATTCAATTGATAAATGCACATAATAATAAAGAATTATTACATTGAAAAAGGCAAACAATTACGTGTCTGTGAAGTTGGCTGGAATGGGTTCTCCAAATGAGCTGAAACTTTGCCAGAATTACGTCCATATTACGTCCATTTTCGTCCCATAATTAAATATTTTCGTACCCTCAACTGGAACTGGATATAGCGTATTCAAAATTTGGGTATCTTTCCGGCCAACTTCACTTTTTGTATCTGGAAAGTTTTGAGGAACTAAGTTTTATAGACAAGTTATATATCAAAATTGATCTAATAATTACGTCCAATTTCGTCCCGTAAAAATTTTTGGAAACGGAAGTGACCATCAAAAGTTATGTGCTGTAGAAGTTTAGTACCGGACCAAAATTTTTTTCTTCAAAAAATAAAATTAATGTAGCATGTGATATATCAAATCATATCTATTTTTCACAAGCAGTTCAAATGTAGGAAAAGGTTTAAGTAAAACCAAAAGTTTAGGACATATGGCACTTCCAATTCTACCTGGCTATTCAGTACAAAGTTTCAAAAATTTGGTCAAATGCATGTTATACATCAAATTACATCTATTTTTCCTCAGTAATTCGAATCTCTGCAAATTATTTATCTTAAGATGGACATTTTGGAGTTACGGAACTTCCATTTTTTTAACCGTACCTCAATATCAATGAGATTTTTTTTAGATCAAATTTTTATACGTAATATGGACGTAATTCTGGCAAAGTTTCAGCTCATTTGGAGAACCCATTCCAGCCAACTTCACAGACACACAATTACACCAGGGGGAAAAGTAATTGTTTTAAAAAAAATTTAGTGCAAAAAAAGTGTAAATTTTACATCTTTTTACAGTTTTTTACAGTTTTTTTACATCTTTTTACATCAAACTATAAAATTTTACATCAACTTGTTCTTGAAAAATCGCTTTTCCGATAAGTTTTTCATCCTAAATAAGAAAATCGAGGCAAAAATCGGCTTTCTATAGAATTTTTTATTTCAAAAAATAAAAGAGAACGAAATTCTTTATGCCATTTTGGTGTAGAAATGTAAAATTTTACATTATTTTACGCCAAAAGTGTAAAATTTTACACTAAAACTGTAAAGAACTGTAAAAAACTGTAAATAATGTAAAACTGTAAAGCGATGTAAAACTTATACAACAAGTACTTTACTAAAATACTAGATAAAGACTCATTATATTACTTAGTCAAGACACATTTTAGTACTTAGTCAAGACACATTTTAGTACTTAGTCAAGACACATTTTAGTACTTAGTCAAGACACATTTTAGTACTTAGTCAAGACACATTTTAGTACTTAGTCAAGACACATTTTAGTGCTTAGTCAAGACACAATATTTTTAATGGAAATTAAATATTTTTGCGTAAAAACTCTTCAGAAAATTCACACAACGAAGAGTTTGGAATATCATCAGTGACGAATCCAGTTTGGAATAAAAATTCATGAAATTCCTTAAATTGTCAAATTTCGTCAGCATTAGCACCAAAAAGTTGAATCAACTTACTAAAAATCGATCTTAAAAGCTCAAAACTGAAAAAGTCGCGATCGTCTCTCAAAATTTATTTCAAACTCTTTTTTTTTATTTCTCACAACCGCTCATAATTTTTCGTGTCTCTGATTTTTTTTCAGATCATCATTCAGTCTGCGTTCAGCTCTCCGCGCGATCAGTTTGGAAAATAGAAGCGAAAATTATTTTTTGCCGGTGATAAGAAAAAAAAGAAGAAAAAAAAAGTTTTTATTGTGTGAATGTTTTTGACTCATTTTGATAATAAAACAACGGAAATAGTGAAATTATTTAAATATTTTGTGATTAAAGTCAGAAAAAGTTGATTAAAATTATCAAAAAGTGAAATTAATTAAAAAAAAATTGATAAATTTTGAAAAAAAAAGCTAAAAATTCTACAAAAAATAAGAAAAAAGCAAAATTTAAGAAAAGAATTTTTGAAGATAAAATTTAAGCAATTGAGTGAATATTTTGTGGTTTGATGACTCATTCGATGAATAACTAAAAGTTATCCACAATTTTGGACGAGATTGACGTTATATGTTCGGAATTTAATTATGGTGAGTTTTTTTTAATTTATTTTGTAGATTTTTTTGTCATTTTATTAGAAAAATTATGAAAGTCATAAAATCAACTTGAAAGTTGCGATTTTTAAAATTTTAATAAATTTTATTTGAATTAAAATTTTTTAAAAAAATTAAAAAAATTGACTTTATTTAAGTCATTTTCGGGTCAAATTATTCAATTTTTGATTTATGACAATTCTTAGCTTTATTTTTTTAACAGTCAGAATGTAAATTAAATTAATCCTCAAATAAAGTTGAATCCTTAACAGGATTTAGGCACAAAAACTTTTAAAATCTTTGCAATTATTGACAAAATCTTGCGTGGATTAATTAAATTTAAATAAAATCAAAGTTCCTCATGATTCAATCGGTTTATAGATTAATAATAAGAAGAATAAAATTTGAATAAATTTATTAAAAATTTTATAAGAAAATGTCGACGATCGTTACAATGTTGTGACTTAAATGCTTTGTGAATGTTTCAATGTTTTGTGTTTCAATGTTTTTTGGCGATCTTGTTGTAATGTTCTGTGAATGTTTGAGTGAGTGATGCTGTGTCAATCTTTAGAGAACTGAAAAAAGCTTTTTTGGCTCTCATTTTTTAGCTGGCGGTGGAAAAATTCAAAAAAGCTTTCGAGCTTTTAAGTTTTTGAGTCTATTGTCATGAAAAGTTATGACAGGAATTAAAAAAATAATAAAAATGTTGATTGATTAGCATAAATCTTTGTAGCGCTTTTCATGTGTTTGTCCGTTCGTCTGTCTGGCTGTCTTTTCACCTTTTCTTCATGATTATTTTTTTTATTCAGTTTTTTGTTAAATTGTATGGCATGTCTGTCTATGATGATTTATGGGCTGCCAATTTGCTTGTTTTTATTTCTTCGGGATTGTCTTGTTTGTTTTTTATGTAGATCTACCGTGTTTTGAAAAAAGCTTAAAATGTTCTGGTTTGTAAAAAATCAGACAAAATTTTGTTTTAAATAAATTTCATAAAATCTAATTTAATTTTGTGTAACCATCTGCAAGTTTTTACAACGGACAATCTCGCATTATTAAAGACTGACCTTTTCCCGTAATTGCTAATTTGTCCTTTATTTTCAAAAATTTCATACAAAAACAATTTTTTATGAATTTTTTTCATATTCACACCGTTTCACGGCGTGAATATATTGTTTTTACTACACTCTCAAAAACCGTTTTTTGCGTTTTTCTCTTAAATTAAGCATTTTTACGCTTTATACCCTAATTACATAAAAGTTAGGCCTTGGAATTCTCTACAAAATGCCGCAAACCACATGAAAATTGGTTGCATTGTTTTCGAGAAAATGGCGAAAAACTGTTGATGTTAGCACTGCTTGGACTATAGTCGGCCAAATTCCGGGAAAACGGAAGCGAGTTAGGACTTCAAATATGGACCAAAATGTGTGTATTGGGCTCCGATGGTGCCACGAAACTTTTGGTAATGATTCATGCAGCGGTTCCGGAGAAATCAACGAAAAACTGAAAAATTATAGCCGATTATTGCATAACACTTTTCCGAAAAAACGTAGAATTTTACGTAACGTAAGTTTTTCTTTAGGGGCCGTTCACTTATTACGTAACGCTCTGAGGGTGGGGGGGGGGGTCGAGAGTTTGTTACGGTCTATTGTTCTCGCACCTGATTCTTTTGTTAAAAACGTTACGGAGGGGGGGGGGTAAAAAAACCGAATTTTTGCGTTACGTAATAAGTGAACGGCCCCTTACGTATACGTATTTTTTTACGTAAACACATTTTTGTATGAAAATTTCTAGAAACTATATTAATAATTGATTAAATGGCTACAAATAGTTATATTCATAATTTTATAGTTACTGAATCTCACTTTATGCTTACTGGAACTGACTTTATGGCCATGAATGCTTACTGGATCTCATTTTATGGTCATGAATGGTTACTGGATCTCACTTTATGACCATGAATGCTTACTGGATCTCACTTTATGGCCATGAATGTTTACTGGATCTCACTTTATGGCCATGAATGTTTACTGGATCTTACTTTATGGCCATGAATGCTTACTGGATCTTACTATATGGCCATGAATCCTTCCTGGATCTTATTTTATGGCCATGAATCATTACTGGATCTCATTTTATGGCCATGAATGCTTCCTGGATCTCACTTTATGGCCATGAATGTTTGCTGGATCTTACTTTATGGCCATGAATGCTCACTGGATCTTACTATATGGCCATGAATCCTTCCTGGATCTTATTTTATGGCCATGAATGCTTACTGAATCTCATTTTATGGCCATGAATGCTTACTGGATCTCATTTTATGGTCATGAATGGTTACTGGATCTCACTTTATGACCATGAATGCTTACTGGATCTCACTTTATGGCCATGAATGTTTACTGGATCTCACTTTATGGCCAAGAATGTTTACTGGATCTTACTTTATGGCCATGAATGCTTACTGGATCTTACTATATGGCCATGAATCCTTCCTGGATCTTATTTTATGGCCATGAATCATTACTGGATCTCATTTTATGGCCATGAATGCTTCCTGGATCTCACTTTATGGCCATGAATGTTTGCTGGATCTTACTTTATGGCCATGAATGCTCACTGGATCTTACTATATGGCCATGAATCCTTCCTGGATCTTATTTTATGGCCATGAATGCTTACTGGATCTCATTTTATGACCATGAATCATTACTGGATCTTATTTTATGGCCATGAATGCTTCCTGGATCTCACTTTATGGCCATGAATGTTTGCTGGATCTTACTTTATGGCCATGAATGCTCACTGGATCTTACTATATGGCCATGAATCCTTCCTGGATCTTATTTTATGGCCATGAATGCTTACTGGATCTCATTTTATGACCATGAATCATTACTGGATCTTATTTTATGGCCATGAATGCTTCCTGAATCTCACTTTATGGCCATGAATGGTTGCTGGATCTTACTTTATGGCCATGAATGCTCACTGGATCTTACTATATGGCCATGAATCCTTCCTGGATCTTATTTTATGGCCGCAGATGAATACTTACTGGATCTCATTTTATGACCATGAATCATTACTGGATCTTATTTTATGGCCATGAATGCTTCCTGAATCTCACTTTATGGCCATGAATGGTTGCTGGATCTTACTTTATGGCCATGAATGCTCACTGGATCTTACTATATGGCCATGAATCCTTCCTGGATCTTATTTTATGGCCATAAATGCTTACTGGATCTTACTTTATGGCCATGAATCCTTCCTGGATCTTACTTTATGGCCATGAATGCTCACTGGATCTTACTATATGGCCATGAATCCTTCCTGGATCTTATTTTATGGCCATGAATGCTTACTGGATCTCATTTTATGACCATGAATGCTTACTGGATCTCACTTTATTGCCATGAATGGTTGCTGGATCTTACTTTATGGCCATAAATGCTTACTGGATCTTACTATATGGCCATGAATCCTTTCTGGATCTTATTTTATGGCCATGAATGCTTACTGGATCTCACTTTATGCTTACTGGAACTGACTTTATGGCCATGAATGCTTGCTGGATCTCACTTTATGGCCATGAATCCTTCCTGGATCTTACTTTATGGCCATGAATGCTTAGTGGATCTTACTTTATGGCCATGAATGCTTACTGGATCTCACTTTATGACCATGAATGCTTACTGGATCTCGTTTTATGGCCAGAAATGCTTACTGGATCTCAATTTATGGCCATGAATGCTTACTGGATCTCATTTTATGGCCATGAATGCTTACTGGATCTCACTTTATGGCCATGAATGCTTACTGGATCTCGTTTTATGGCCAGAAATGCTTACTGGATCTCAATTTATGGCCATGAATGCTTACTGGATCTCACTTTGTGGCCATGAATGCTTACTGGATCTCACTTTATGGCCATGATGAATGCTTACTGGATCTCATTTTAAGGGCATAAATGATTGCTGAATCCGACGATTTACTAATTTAGGATTTTGTAATCTTTGGTTTTAAGTTTTGGTCGGCTTACTAAACGCGGAAAATGCGCTTTGGTCGGTCACGAGTGATCACCGTTATACTAGTATCAATATATAATTGTTTCATTAAGCGAAAATGAATCATGCTGAGCTATAAATGTTGATGATAGAATTTTAATGCTTTAACATGGAAAATATGTGAAATTGAAGGGTGTTAAGCATTGACATTATATTTTCGATGTATTAACATGAGATATATGGGGAATTGAAGGGTTTTAAGCATTGATATTATATTTTTGATGCTTTAACATGAGATATATGTGGAATTCAAGGGTTCTAAGAGTCGAGCGAAACGAAGCGAAGCGAAGTGGAGTTCGACACTCCTGTAATATATAAAAGTTGAACGGAACGAAGCAAAGCGAAGTGGAGTTCGACACTCCTGTAATCTATGATAGTCGAACGGAACGAAGCGAAGCGAAGTAAAGTTCGACACTCCTGTAATCTATAAAAGTTGAACGGAACGAAGCAAAGCGAAGTGGAGTTCGACACTCCTGTAATCTATGATAGTCGAACGGAATGAAGCGAAGCAAAGTGGAGTTCGAAACTCCTGTAATCTATGACAGTCGAACGGAACGAAGCGAAGCGAAGTGGAGTTCGACATTCTTGTAATCTATAATAGTCGAACGGAACGAAGCGAAGCGAAGTAAAGTTCGACACTCCTGTAATCTATAAAAGTCGAACGGAACGAAGCGAAGCAAAGTGGAGTTCGACACTCCTGTAATCTATAAAAGTCGAACGGAACGAAGCGAAGCGAAGTGGAGTTCGACACTCCTGTAATCTATGATAGTCGAACGGAACGAAGCGAAGCGAAGTAGAGTTCGACACTCCTGTGATCTATAAAATTTGAACATAGTTCAAACTAGGTTGAGCGAAGCTCACAAATTTTTATATCCTGAACGAAGCGAAGCGAGTGAAGGTGTGAAAATTTTCATAATACGTCCTCAGACTTTGGATTCATAAGGTAAAATGTAAAAGTGTTCGAGCGAAGCTCGAAGCGAGCGAGCTGAACGAAGCGAAGCGAGTGAAAAAGTACAAGAACACGAAGTATGTAGTACAAGAACACAATGACTGTAAAAGCGTGGGGCGTTCAAAAGAGGTCATCAAAATCAAAGGGTCGCCAAGACAATTACGCCCCACGCTTTTACAGTCATTGTGTTCTTGTACTACATAAAATATTTTAGAAAAATATTTTAGACACTTTTTAGTTAGTCAATGAAATTTTGTTTTAGTTATATTTTATTTTAAAAGCGTGATATTATTTCATTTACTACTTTTTATAACAATTTTAACAAAGTTTTTTGGTCATTTTCAAAAAGCGTGTTTTTAAAAAGTTTTTTTTAATACATTTTTTATCTATCAAAGATAATCATACATGAAAGTCTGATCTACAGAATAGACTGACCGCGGAGCAGCAACTGGAGCGAAGCGGAAGTTGCAAAACTATCGAGACTGTAATCTATGGTAAAGTCTTATCTAACAAAGATAATCATACATGAAAGTCTGATCTACAGAATAGACTGACCGCGGAGCAGCAACTGGAGCGAAGCGGAAGTTGCAAAACTATCGAGACTGTAATCTATGGTAAAGTCTGATCTAACAAAGATAATCATACATGAAAGTCTGATCTACAGAATAGACTGACCGCGGAGCAGCAACTGGAGCGAAGCGGAAGTTGCAAAACTATCGAGACTGTAATCTATGGTAAAGTCTTATCTAACAAAGATAATCATACATGAAAGTCTGATCTACAGAATAGACTGACCGCGGAGCAGCAACTGGAGCGAAGCGGAAGTTGCAAAACTATCGAGACTGTAATCTATGGTAAAGTCTGATCTAACAAAGATAATCATACATAAAAGTCTGATCTACAGAATAGACTAACCCGATTAGCAGCAACTGGAGCGAAGCGGAAGTAAAAAATAGCAGATATTATTTTATCTCAAGTGTTAATCTGTACTCTGCATTCTGAAATTTTTGCTCTAATCTTCTGTTTTTATCAGTTTTATAACACGGAAAAGATGTTTTCAAATTAATCAGTGTCATTTGGAAACGGTGTGAATATCTCCATGAAGCGTGATCCGCTTCATAACTAGTTTTAATTTAAATTTTATGTTTCTTTTTCACAAAAAGTCCTTCAATTTATCGACAATTTCTCCTCAGGTTTAAGCTTTTTTGATGTGGTTTTTGATTAAACTTTTTTAATTTTTTTTGACTGGATCTCATTTTATGGCTAAGAATGATAACTGGATCTCATTTAATTGCAATAAATGTTTACTATATCTTATTTATTGATCATGAATGGTTGCTGGCTTTTAAGATTTTTGTTTTTTAGAAAAATGTGCTTTCATCGGTCACGAGTGACCAATTCATAGGTCGTAAGTGGTAAAGCAGTTGATATGGTTTTTGCCTCAAGCTTCTTACTGCAACTTCTGTTAGCTTCTTCTATTGTTGTTCTGCCTTCTTCTCTACAGTCATACGCAAAGTGATTTTCATTCGTCCAGCAATCCATTTTCCTTTTACATTCCAAAATATTGATTGACTCGCAACTTCTGATTCATGTTACCTTAAATTGTGGTCGATTTATTCCAATTTTTGTTCTTTTAATCTCGATAACTTGTTGTCTTGTCATTTTGTATCAGAGTTGGAATCGTCTGATTTGGCGTCGGACATTTTTGGTGTTTTGCCAACTCTGTCTTGTATACAACACAGAATTAATGCCACAAATCTTCCGCAGACATCTAACTTGAAGATAATTAGTAAAAGACTTTGTTACTTTCCAATTTTTACATCACTCTTAAATATAAGTGTCTTATACATCTCCAATTTGGCTCATCTTGAGATTCTTTTGGAAGTAAGTAGATGTCTAATTGAAAAATATGCACGCTGTTCAGTCAAAATCCTTTGCTTCATTTGATGCATTTTACTGCATTTATTTGTCGACATACTGTCCGGAATAATTAATGTGGTACATTTACATTTTACATTGAATTTTTATTACATTATGTAGGATCAAGAATATAACTTTCAAATCTAGGTTCTGAATAAACTAAGGCTCTCGTTGCAATCTATTGTGGGCACAACGTGATACTTTCAGGTCCGTTCTGACAATATTCCAATAATATGGTAACCTTGCAGGTCTCGTTCCGATTTTTTCAATTATGCTTCAAATTCCTGACTCGTTCCTCAATCCAACGTTTCCCAGAGGCCCAATTATGACTTGATCTCGTACATTAAGCAGTCGGAGTATCTAAATTTCTAAAAAAGTACAAATTTAGAAATGGCTGGATTTGAACCGTCGACCTTCAAAACCATACCAAATTTGAGTCAAGCGCCTTACCAATTACTCTACTGAGGCACTTAACTGCTTAATCTCCAATGTAGTGTCATAATTGTTGCTGATGATAGACACAAGATATACAAATTCATCCACTACCTCAAACTTCTTATCACCAATTGACAAGTGTGTACCTATAAGACTCTTAGTCCTCTCAGATGCAGCGACCATCTTTGTCTTTTTTTTTTGAACTTTGTCTTGTCAACTGCAGTTCACCCGCAGCCCGATCTTGTTAGCTTCCCTTTCCATTTGGGAGTAAGCGTTGGTAATTGACCTGATGTTTCTTTCAACAATGTCCACATCATCAGCAAAATCAAGCAACTGAATTTACTTTGTATAGATTGTTCCATTGCGTTCCAGTTCAGCCCTTCTGAATACTCCTTCAAGTGTGATGTTAAAAAGCTTAGTTGACAGCTCATCACCCTGCCTCAAGCCTATCCTGCATTCAAACATACTCGATGTTGCATCCTGGAACTTCACACAGTACATGACCTTAGACAATGTTGCTTTTAGCAACCTGATTAGCTTATGTGGAAAGTGAAACTCTGCCATGATGCTCCACAGCCCATCTTGATCAATTGAGTCGTATGCTGCATGGAAAATCGATAAAGAGATGATGTGTCTCTATGTTCATCTCATAGCTCTTCTGAGCTATTTGTCTGATGCTGAATATTTGATCAGATTTCTGCCTCCTAAACCCTGCATGGTATTCAATAAGGAATTCTTCTGTTAAAGGTTCAAGTCAAGGAGAGAAATTTAAAGAGTATTTTATATGCCGATGGAAGAAGAGAAATTCCACGGTGAGATACTTAGGCTGACTTTTTAAGCTGTTTTGATTTAATAGCTCTTTCATGCTCCTTCTCACATGACTCTATCATTTTTTCTCAGTATCGGTATTTTCTTGATAGTAGCAGTTTAGCTGCAGATATATATATATTGACTTTTTGTTAATTTAAGCATAGAAAAAGAAGTGTTTTTATTCGATATTAAATCATAGCATTGTTAGTTCTTATTGCTGAAAGATTAAAGCTGCTGTAATGCGTTGTGTGTTTCATTGGTCACATAGTCTACATGTTGCTTAAGTGTCACTCTCTTGTCGATGATCATTCCTAAATATTTAGCTTCAGTTTTCCATTTATTTGATCTTTTCATTGAGGAATTCAAAGTTGTTTTATGAAAGTTACTTTGGATATCGGTTTGTGATGAATAAGGCTTTGTGATGTAAATAAAGGAGATTATTTGAGATCCATGTAATTTTGAGAATGTCTTTATGATTAGAGACATTTCCATCAAGACACAATCATGGATACGATCATGTAAAAACGCAAGCTGTATAACTAATTCATATTAATTTTCATTCTTTCATTCTTAGGGTAAAAATATCAGCAAAGCTAATCCTCTAAAACCACCTGAAGTACATCCAATAATAACTGAAACATTCAAAGTTAAAACATTGATGCATTAAAGCTTCTCAACAAGCCAGTCACAGATCAAGAATTTAAAGTTCTCAAAACAATATACATCAACATTGAGGATAACTTTGATGGACTTGCCACAATCAATTTAAAAGAACTTCGAGAAAAATTCAAAAATCAGTCATTCGTGATCTTCATAACTGCAACTGGAAGTAATGGCACAAGATTTCACATTTATTGGAAGTCAAAAGACAGTCGAAAAGTTTTGTCACTTAAACCTTACAAAGATTGCTTTTCTGAGCCTGACAAGGATCTTTGTCAATTTGTTGTTAACTTCTTGACTAACTGTCTTCAAAATGGACATTCAGGTGAGTCAAAGCTGACTTTCTAGTAACTCAAATGACTAACTTTTGATTTATTTTTGTAGGAATTCAATCAAGTTTGGACATTTGGTCCACAAATCATCAAATTGAGCTTCACAACCTTGTTGATTCCCGAAACTACAACTTGCTGCTCCTCGCATCTGAATCTGGAAATGCCAAACTAGTCGAAGCATTTCTTAAGGACGGAATCGAACCACGAATAAATTTAGAAAAAGAACAAGTCACTGCACAAGGTCTGGCATGGCAAGAAAGTCATCCAAATGTTTTATTAAAATTATGTCAATCAAATTTGCCATTTCCATCCCCAATTGACATCAACAGATGTTCTGCGGAACTAAAAACCTTCATTGAGACATGCCAGGAATTCCACAAAATGATCAAGGAAAAAAATAAAAACAGACTTGATGAAATCCTGAAACAGAATCCAAAATTGCAATACTTTTATGATTTATCCAACAATTCAGCACTAAAAGCTGCACTGGAGCAGAAGTCATTCAAAATTTACGAGTTCTTGATCTCCAAAAACCTACAATTTGGTCCAAATGAAGACCCAAATGAGATTTGGAAAAATTTTGAAGCAAAAGAAAAACGAAAATTGCGTGAAATTCATCTGAAATATTCAAAGAACATCGAAGAGAAGCACATCAATGTCCTCATGTCCAATACTTTCCTAAGTCATGATGATCCAGATGAAGATGCCAAAAGGAAATTGATTCTGCGAGCTTATCGAGCACTTAATGCTGATCCACGACTTAAGATCATTCTCAGAATTGTCGCAGCAACAAAAATCTTTAAAATCGTCTTCGACTTCAATCGTGACTCAACAGATAGAATTGATCCAACAACCAACTCGGGGACTAGAGGAATTTGTTACTTATCAGGCAGAATCATTGTCGGTGCCAAGAAGTTGCTCAATCCAGAGACAGAAAATGAAGCATTTGGCGTCTTGATCCATGAACTTTGTCATTATGCCATGGTTGCTGTGTACCAGAACGAATCCGATCCATTTGCAGCAAACGACCAAGGAGCCAAGGAAGAATTTGACAGAATAATTAAAGTTTGTGAAGAAAAAGCACAAGAGGAACCAGTCATCGAGTCAGTTTTTGAACATTATCCAGTAGAACATCAACCATCGGAGCTGATTGTACGTCCAGCACAGCTGATTGCATTGTACAGCAAGGTACCGGAGTTTTTGGCAGGAGTAATTGAAAGTTTTAATGAACTTTTTAATTATTACATCAATGTTGTTATTCCTGCAATGGAACAAGCACTGCCAGAGATTGAAGGTAGGTTAGTCTATAAGCCAACTCATAATTATGCCAAGTTGTCCGATCAGGACAAGCAGAAAGTCCAAAATGCTATTGTTAATTATAAAAATGTAGAAATTAAATTTGTTGAATTATTTCCTGAAAATTCTGATATTTTTGAGCTTTTAACTTCCGATCACATTTCATTAATGCTTGCTAGTAAGGTTCTGAATTTTGATGATGCACAGTTTCGGTATTTAGAGGAACAGATTAACTTGAAGTGGGAAAATTTGGCGGGAAAATTAAAAGAAAAATTTTTTGCTTCAAATTTAAATTTTCAAGGTCAAATTGTCAGTTTTAATGATTTATTTGAGTCATGTCCAGAAGCTTTTAATGCTTTGACTTCTCAGCAGATTGTTAATGTTTTGAATGGGAAAGAACTTAAAATTGGGGAAAAATTCGAGTCGGAAAATAAATTTTATGTTGAACGAAAATTCATTCATGAAGATGCAAAAATGATTATTTTTGAGTACCGATATGGACATGATTATGTTGAAAATTATGAGACACGTGCTGAACATAAAAAAAATAGAACAAAAAATAAAAGTTTTCAAGAATTTTATGAAGAGTTTCTCAAAAAAGATTTCAATGAAATTTCACAAATTTATGAAAAAATTCAACAAAATCCTTCTTTTAAGAAAAAGTACTACAATTTAAATCACGAAACTTACATTTTCTTGCACAAAACTTCCACAGAAACAGTCGAAGAAGCTCAAAAAGAGAAAATTTTGATTTTATCATCCGAAGCAGGCGCAGGCAAAACTGTCACTTTTGAGGAGCTTGCGCAAGAAATAAAATTAAAGTTTCCAACTTTTTGGGTTTCGTACATCGACTTGCCAAAGTTCACAAACTTGTATAAATCAGGCACAACTGCTGAAGATTTATTGAAGCAAATTTTGATGTTAAGTTCAGAAAAAAATGAATTTGAGGCCAAAATTTTTGAAGAAAGTTTCAAGTCAGGCAATTTGGTTCTTTTGTGGAACGCATTTGATGAAATTTCACCAACTTTTAATGAATTTGTCCTTAATGTCTTTAAATCCATCCACGAGACTTCCAAAAATGTCCAATTTGTATGCACAAGGCCTTTATATTCTGATCAGTTGAGTAAGGCATTTAAAGTTAGAACTTGGCAGTTGTTGCCGTTTACTGAGGAAGATAAAAATGAATTTTTGAGGGAATTTTTTAAATTTGAAAATGTTCCGAGTGCGAAAATTGAGGAAAGTATTGAAAAAGTTGAGAGAATTGTGAAAAAACTACAATATGAAAATAGAAATGCTTACAAATTTAAAACTCCGTTGATGCTTCGATTAATTGCTGAAATTCATGAAAATAAAAATCTTTTTGAATCCGCGAATATTTTTGGGATTTTTTGGGCTTTTGTGGAAAAGAAAATTGAAATTTGGTTGGAAAAAAGTAAAAGTTCATTCAGCATTGCCAAAAAATTGCTTCTTGGCGGTTCTTTGAAAATAATTTTGCAGCAATTTGCGTTGTTGAATGTACTTTATTTATTTTCATCCACAACTTTGGGTTTAAAATTGAGAAAATTGCAAATAATGCAAAAAGAAATTCCAAAAGATTTTCCAATTGAAGAAATTTCTCAACTTGGAATTTTATTTATTAATGGAAAAAATAATTTTCAATTTACTCACGCGACTTTGTCGGAATTTTCCGTTGCGTTTTATTTTATTGAAAATATTTTTGATGTTGACGGTTCTGTGGACAGCGACGAAGCTGAATTGAGACTTGAATTATTTTTTCATATGACCCAAAATTATGGAAATATTCAGCAAATAATCACCGACTTTATGTCCTCGTACCTTCAAGCACGGCCACAAAAACCCAAAAAATTTAATCCAACAATTTCAAAACTTTTAAGAACAAAATTTAAGAATTTTTTCATTCGATTTTTGGACACAAATTACCCAAAAGTTTTTGACTTTTTATTTGAATTTTTCAAACCTGATCACGACTTGCTTGTTGACTTGCTGCATGTCCACGAACCAGAAACATTTTTCACAGCAATTTTCAATCCAAATCACTTTGCGCTGTTCACAAATCCTGAAAACATCAAAAATTTGGCTCAAAATTGTTTGACGGACGCGGAAATGCAAAAATTCCTGACTGGAAAAAATCAGAAAGGAAAAATTTTGTTCGGAATTCATTTTTATGGTTTGTTGGGTGTCACTAAGTGTCATGATGACTTAACGGGTGAAATTGAGGAACTTAAAGGCGCTTTTTTTTGGGAATTCTTTCCTAAGGTCAAAGACCAATTGACAGTTGAGGAACAGAAAGAGCTTTTTGTGGCTGCGTTAAGTCCAAAAATTTATTTGTATTATGATGAAATGTTCAGCACTGCTGACTTTTCTGAATATGAAAAATTTTGGACAAATTTTGAAAATTTATTGACAAAAACTGAAATGCAAAATGCACTCGGAGATGCACTGCTGCTTTATTGTGAGTTAAATCCTGGTTGGTTTTCCGGCCATGAAAAATTCTTAAATTTGTTGATTAAAAAAGCAGAAAAGTTTTTGTTAAATTCGCAAATTTTTGAAATGTTTTTGTCCAAAAATATTTTGCATGAAGCTCATGTGGATTGTCGAAGTTTTAAGATTTTGTGGAACTTCCTCAACAATCACACAAATGAGGAAGAAAGAAGAAAAATTTTGCTTCAAGACGATTTTGATGACAAAAATTTTTATTTCTGGGTTTCATATAATGAATTAAAGGAAAGTTATTCGAGTTATGAATATTATTATTACTATTATGACTTTACACCATTCAAAATATTTCACAGAGCTTTGATCCTTCCAAATTATGCTTTTGATTTTACAAAAGAAATTTACGAAAAATATTTCAAAAAATCAGAAATTCAGGAAATAATTTTAAATTCAAATGATTTTCTTTATTATGTTGTTAGATATGAAGATGAAGATCCTTTCAAGAAATTTGCTTCATTTTTAGAAGAAATTTTTGAAGGAAATGAAAAAAAGTTGAAAGAATTTTTAGAACGCAAAATTGAGCCAACAAATTTGTCAGTTTTTGAACTTGTTGAAGATTTTCGAGGACTTTCTTGGTCTCAACCAAAATGGTTCAACAATCTTGAAACTCTTACGAAGCTTTATGAAAAAATTAAGAATAATTAAAATCAAATTTTTATATTTTTATTGAAATATTAATTAAAATTAAATTTTTGTCTTATTTTTATATTAAAATTGTCAAAAACTAATGCAAATATTTAAAAATGTTAATAAAGGTTTTTTATATTTTATCCAAAAATTTTTTTACCCTTTCCTGTATGTTTAACTTAACAAAAACAATTTTACCTTTTAATGATTGAAATTTCTACCAAAAATAATTCTAAACATCAAAATTAATCCTACTACAAATTGTACAACTTTTTTCAGACTTATATACAGCAACTCAACTATAAAGCTTACAATTGAAACCGCACAGGTTAAAAAGCCACAAAATAAATCCAAAACTCAAACTTTCAATTGTCATAACTTTTGGAACTTTTGTTAAAGATTTTCTAAAATCCAATTCTTCATAAAGTCGCAACAAGTGCTTGATGATTCCCATCGGTATTAACTTTCTCATCACATCTTCACATAAGCTATACATGAAATTATTTGATGCAAAACCGAATCCAAAATTGAGTGTAATTAGATTTTCTTCCACTTTAAATGGCTGAACTTTGAACTTATTTATTAATTCTTGTACTTCAAAAGTAGATTTTTGTGACACCATTTGTGTTTTTTGATTAGTCATTTATCATCTATATTTCGTCTTTTTTAAAAATTAATGTTGTAAAACCTTGGGCGAAGCCAGAGGGGGCAAAGGAGCCCGGCCCCCTCTTTGAAAAATAAAATTCTATACAGAAATTGGAAAAATTTTCTGTGGTCTCACTTCACTCGACTACTATAATAACTACATTTAAAAACTTTATAATTTTAGAGAAAAAATAAAAAATTAAAAGCAAAGTTATTTTTTTGACCCCCCCCCCCTCCTAAAAAACATTTCTGGCTACACCCCTGTGTAAAACAGATGATCAAATCAGTAGGGGGTTGTTCACTTAGTACAGTGTTGTTCAAACTGTGTGCGCAGCATACTGGTGTACGGTAGAAGATGTCTAGGGGTGCCGCGGAAAAATTTTGAAAATCCCAAAAATAGTCTGTTTTTCAAAAATTTTCAAATTTTCATACATTTTTATCGAAAAAACTAAAAAAAAAACTTATTTTTAGTATCGAAATATCGATAATTTATTAAAATAATTTGATCAAGGATAAACTCTTTTTTGCAATTGTTACTATTTTTAACTAAATTAAAATTATAAGTGTACCGTAGAAAAATTTTCGTGTGCCGCGAAAAAAAATTTTGAGTCAAGGTGTGCCGTGGCCCAAAATAGTTTGGACAACATTAAGTCTTAGTACGTAACGCAAAAAACACGAATTTTTTTGGCCCCCTCTCTGCCCTTGTTACGTTTTGAGAACCCCCTCCCACTAAAAAAGCAAATGTACTAAGTGAACGGCTCCTTGGTAATTATAAACTAGTGAAGGCCAACCGGTGTGTCGCGGCACACTAGTGTAGCGAAACAAATTCAAAAAGGACCAAAGTACCACGAACCGTGTTACGCGTGCGGTTTTGATCATGAGTTACTCACAAGCTGTGCCGCGGCACAAAAATGGTTGACCACCACTGTAATTTAAACCAACCAGGCAGTGGCATAGCCAGAAGAATATTTTCATCCATAGAAATTTTCAAAATCGCAGTGAGAACACGGCTCAAAATTTTCCCACGGGTGAAAATACCTTCCTGGCTACGCTACTGAAATCAGGTGTCGGTTTCTTGGGTTTTTCTTTTTTGTCTTAGGGTATAGTGCAAGTATAGTGCTTACATTAGGGCAGAGTTAATAAAAAAGTGCCTGAGTTTAAGCACTGCCTTTGATCTAGCAGAGTTTTTGCCTTTGCAAAGGCACGAAAAAATTGTCATTTGCAAGATCGATGCTTTTGCCTTTGAGTTTTCTTACATTTGCCTTTGGGGCCGTTCACTTAGTACGTTCACTTTTTATGGGGAAGGAGGGGGGTCTAAGATTTTGTAACAGATTAATACAAATGAATTTTTATGCAAAAAGCGTAACGAGGGGGAAGGGGGCCTAAAAAGTCATTTTTTTTGCGTAACGTATTTTGTGAACGGACTTCATCGTTCGACTTGCATCGCGAAACACCGACTAAACAATCATCAATGAAAGCAAAATGAATCAATTAAAGCAAATTTAGGATAATAAAGACCATTAAAGTGTCTGACACCCTAAAAATTATAGCTCAACATGTATCTTAACTTTGTACATAATTATATTCTAAATTTAATAAATAAAGTTTAATTTAAAAAAAAAACTTTGTGAACGGCCCCTTTGCAATCATTAAATTTGAAAATTTTCAAGTTTCATCAATTTTTGGAATTTTTTGATAATTTTCTTTTTTTTCAAAGGTAAAGATTCAAAGGCACCACGACAAAGCTTTGCCTTTGCAAGGCACATCAAAGGAAAAGGCAATTTTTCCTGTGCCTTTGATATCAAGTTGCATACACCTTGGCCCACCTTTTCAAAGGCATAAACTCTGCCTTATGGTTTATCCTTATTCATATATCTTGAGGTAAATGCTCTTAAGTGGAAAGTATTGTTTATCCTAGAGTAAATTTAATGAACTAAATTTAAGAGGAAATTAAACTCTGTGTAAGTATAACCAGCAAATTTTCAGATAAGATATAATATTTCAAGGATAGAGTTTATAGTAAATGTAAACGAATACACTTTGAGGATATTTTAATAATCAAAAAATGGTTCCAAATTAGCAAAATGCATTTTTCAGCATAAAAACGTAGTCCAATGTCCAACGATGAGTGTAAGCTGCCATGACAAGTTGAAGGCACTGCGATTCCTATCGAAGACGAGTCTTTAGAAGCAGGTGCAGGTTTCTATAGTATACCTCCAGTGTACAACCCATACCCTAAGGGTACAACCTAGGATCTACTCAAGAAACCAACCTCAGAACGTACAGACAAATAATGGAATATGCATGCATTATATTTTACGAATAAGGGGTCGTTCCACTTAGTACGTTCGCTTTTTAGGGGGAGAGGAGGGTGGGGTCTAGGAATTTGTAACAGTTTGAACGAAAGATTTTCATGCAAAAATTGTAACAAGAAGTGGGGGCGAGGGGGGTTCTAAATAACTTTTGTCATTGTTTTGCGTAATGAACTAAATTATCGGCGTCTAACCTTTAGTTTTAGAAACACTAGCTCATATAATTTAAAAATAAATTTTAATTATTATAAAATAAAGCTTTAAAAATTTATTTCATTGATTTTTAATAAGTTTGCAATAATTATGGAATGGAAAATAAAACGAGAATGAAGAAAAATATTTAATTGAGTATAATTTGAAAAGAAAAATATTGTTTGACTCCGGCTACACCCCTGACATTTATCCAAAAATATACGTAAAGAGCCCACACCAAACCCCTCCAAATACTTCTTTAATTTTAAATAATTAAAAATTCATTTTTATAAACTATTTAATAGCTTTTTATTAAGACTGAAATAATTATGGAATGAATTAGCAACAAAATTAATTGATCGACTAATTATGAATAAAATAATTTGATACAATAAAACATATGAATAGATTAATCGAACATAATGAATAAAATTTGATGTGATTTTCAACTCAAAAAAAAATATTTTTAATACTTTTTTAACAGGATTTTTTTTTTCTTCTAAATTTCATCAAAATTAAACAAAATTTAATGTTTAAGTAGCGCAGGACGAAATTTTATTTTTTCAGCACAAAAATTTCAACTTTTTACTTTGGTTTTTGGTAATTTTTGTGCAATTCTGGCTTAATTGCATAAATGTGCTCTAAAACTTCCATAATGACCTTTTCTTTGTGTGTTTGTAAGACACGATGCATTTCATCAATTCTAGTTCTCGTATCGGCGTCGATTTTGGCAGCTTAGCCAAGACACATTTAGGTACTTAGTCAAGACACAATATGGTGTTTAGCCAAGACACAATATGTTGTTTTAGCCAAGACACAATATGGTGTTTAGCCAAGACACAATATGGTGTTTAGCCAAGACACAATATGGTGTTTTAGCCAAGACACAATATGGTGTTTTAGCCAAGACACAATATGGTGTTTTAGCCAAGACACAATATGGTGTTTTAGCCAAGACACAATATGGTGTTTTAGCCAAGACACAATATGGTGTTTTAGCCAAGACACAATATGGTGTTTTAGCCAAGACACAATATGGCGTTTTAGCCAAGACACATTATGGTACTTAGCCAAGACACATTATGGTACTTAGCCAAGACACCTTATGGTACTTAGCCAAGACACATTATAGTACTTAGCCAAGACACATTATAGTACTTAGCCAAGACACATTATAGTACTTAGCCAAGACACATTATGGTACTTAGCCAAGACACATTATAGTACTTAGCCAAGACACATTATGGTACTTAGCCAAGACACATTTAGGTGCTTAATCAAGACACATATTTTTATTGAATATAATATTTTAATCCGCTAAAATCGTCACAACGACAATCCCTACAAGAACCAAAAACTTACAATCTTATCAAAAGTTTAAAGATAACAAAAATAAATTTTCACAAATGTTGATTAAATTTTTTTTTTTAGTTTTTATTCTTCTCGCGTCGTGCTAAGTTGAAAATAAATTAATATCTTGAATTTTTGTGAAAGAAAAAAATATTTGATAACATAAAAAAGTGAATTTTAAGTCGATTTTCAAAGACTTTATTGAATTTTTTGTGGAATTTATTTAATTGTGTTAATAACTTTTGAGATATTTTGTGGAATTTTGTGCATAATTTTGGATATTTTTGGACATGATTAAGAGAACAAAATGGTAAGTTCTGAAATTTTTTAAATTATTTAAAAAAAATCAGAAAAATTTTTGATATTGTTAAGAAAATAAAACTTAGATTAAAAATTGAATTAATTTACAATAATTTTTTTGGTTAAATAAATTTTCTTATATTTTTCTACTTTGAACTTACCAAACTTATCATAAAATGACTCATTGGAGTGAAGTCGACGGCTCAAAATTCTAATCTAGAAGTGAAAATCTTATCTTAATTAGCGCATTTCTGATAATAAAAAATCACCAAAAAATTAATTTTGTCACTTTGTCAATGAAATTTTTTAATTTTTTATAATCTTTGTGATTTTCGAATTGTTAAAAATTTTTTTTTTATTTTTTCTTATACATTTTATTTTATATTTTTAATTATTCAAGAATTTTCAGTTTATATTCAATTTGTTCCGCCATATTTTTTGTTGATCGTATAAATTGATATTTTTATTTAAACTAAAACTTAATTTGAATAATTTTTGACAAAATTTGTTTCAATATATTTATATGTCTTCATACAACTGAGCATCGACCAAACGCCGACCATAGCTCAGTTGAGTTGCTCAGTTTTTTGTACTGAAAATTTGATAGTGTTAGTGAATTTTTCAAAAATTTGAAAAAAAATAACGGCCACTTTTCTCATATGAAGACATATATAAATATTGATTTGTTTTTATTTTGACATTTTTATATCAAGAAATTTAATTTTAAAATCTCTTAAAAATTTTCAACCCAAAAAACCTTAAATCATAAATTATACATTTTAAAATTCCACTACCAAAATCCCTGCTTAAATTTTTTCAAAAAAACTGCGCTTTAAACTCAATCAAACGCGATTATTTTTGTACTTTTTCCAATCTTAATGCTTTGATAAGCCTTGCCAGCAATAAATGATGTCATTAAAAATCCACAACCAAACATTTCTTTACAATTATCAGCGATAAAATTTTATTCGATAACAAATAATTTAATCCTTATCAATTTTCTTATTTAACTTGTCATTGACACATTTTTACTTATTCTGATAAAAATTCAATCAACAACCTTGGCCTTTGGTGCAATAAGTTTGGAATAAAAATTAAAAAAATAATAATAATTACTTATAAAAATATTTTTTTTAAATCTTTTTATGTACAAAATTTAATTAATTTTCATTCTTAGGGTAAAAATATCAGCAAAAGTGAAACTC
Organism: Chironomus striatipennis; assembly: GCA_026123125.1. Lineage (NCBI taxonomy): Eukaryota > Metazoa > Arthropoda > Insecta > Diptera > Chironomidae > Chironomus > Chironomus striatipennis. Next base: position 2,908,914 of record CM047391.1, on the reverse strand, counting down.
CAGAAAGTAAAAGAAGGAAACTCAATTATAATAAACATTCAATAATAACCGAAGCATTCGATGTTACAAAACAAGCTGATGCATTAAAGCTCCTCAACCGGCCAGTCACAGATCAAGCATTTAAAGTTCTCAAAATATACATCAACATTAAGGATGACTTTGATGAACTTGCCACAATAAATTTGAAAGAACTTCGAGAAAAATTCAAAAATCAGGCATTTGTGATCTTCATAACTGCAACTGGAAGTAAAGGCACAAGATTCCACATTTATTGGAAGTCAAAAGACAGCCGCAAAGTTTTGTCACTTAAACCTTACAAAGATTGCTTTTCTGAGCCTGACAAGGATCTTTGTCAATTTGTTGTAAGCTTCTTGACTAATTGCCTAAAAAATGGACATTCAGGTGAGTTTTTGAGTATTAAATTGTTGTTGTATGTTAAATACCAAATAAACTATTTCCTTTTAAAGCTTAAATTAACTAAAACTTATATTTATCAGTCGCAAAGCTATTTATAACAAGACAATATCGATACTGAAACAAAAACCTCGTTCTCGTTTACTAGTCTTATATTTAAATCTCAAATTGCTTATAAATAAAATTAAATTGGAACTTTATTATATTCTTGTAATGTCCTATACAGGTTATAATATCAATAAATCAATAATTAACTCATTTAATGGAATTTACTTAATTTACACTATTTATTGTAATAAAAATCCGTTATTCAGATTCTCGGTTTAAATTCAAATATAAAACCGATAATCTACCTTTATATAAATAAGTTCATGCATGACAGTTCTTAATAACTTGAACTGTACATAAAGGATCATCTATTCATATAAATATCAGATAAGATTATTAAGCTTCCTAAGATAAACTTGGTCAAGGCCATATGCTGCGAGAATCTCCAAGGGATTATATCAAATCCGTTTAAATGCAGAGTAATGGGATTAAGGCAGGGTGATAAGTTATCAACGAAGCTGCTTGATATCTCATTTGAGTACGTTTGATTTGTTCAGATGAGCTAACCTAGAACTTACTTACTTACTTACTGTAATCATGTTCCTATGTGGAGCTTAGGTTACAGCAAAATGCTTTCCATCTGACTTTGATTTGATTTGATTTTATTGTGTCGACCATCACGGTCTGTAATATATACAATGGTTACAATTAATACATTTGTGATATACAAATATTTCTTAATTTTTTATGTACAATGATCAAGATTATAATTTTCAATCTAGTTTCGGAATAAACTAAGATTTTCGTTTCGATCTATTGTGGGCACAACGTGATACTTTCAGGTCCGTTCTGACAATATTTCAATATAGTGGTAATATTCTGCTCTCATTCCAATTTTTCCAATCATACTTCAACTTCCTGACCCGTTCCTTAATTCATCGTTGCCCAGAGGCCCAATTATGACTTGATCTCGTACATTAATACGCTTTTATAGCTCCTGGACGTCTCCTCCTTTGCGGATTCCAACCAAGGGCGGTGTAATAAACTTGTGTTTCTGTCCCATCAATGACATTTTCTCTGGTAACGAAGTGTATGTCCAATCCAGCCATGCTTCCTCATCTGTATCTCTTTATTGATGTCTTTTTTGCCTGCCAATTGTAGAAGCTTTTCATTTGAAAGCCAATCACTTGGATTCCCAGTCCACCATATCTTAAGAATCCTTCTATATCAGCTGTTGACGTAGACTTGAAGTCTACGCTTAATCTCATTGGTTATAAACCAAGTCTCACAGCCATTCAAAGCGTCAAAGCACTGATTTGACGCAGGCATTAAAGATTTTCATACCGGTGGACTTCCGGACATTAGTGAGCTTTGCAAAAGCTCCCCTTGCCTTCTGTATACGCATGTTGACGTCTTTAAGTGCGCCACCATCAGCTGATATGTTACTGCTTAGATATGTAAGCTGCTCAACCCGGCTGATGGTTTCGTTGCCTATATACAATGACCTATTGTTCCTGGCATTCACTCGAATCTACTCAGTGTCTTCTTGATGTTAATGACTACGTCGACTTTTGCTGATTCTAAAAAACTAGAATTAAATAGGATTTAATTTATTAAATCAATTCAATTGCTTTGTTTTGCTAATGATGTTGACATTGTTGGTAGGAAATATCAGAGTTGTAACTCATGTTAATTTTTAACTAAATAGAGAAGTCAATAAAGGTACAAGGGAATGAGGATAAGATGAAGTTTCTCATTGCTGCTTCATCTTCAGTACATGAAAGTTTGTGGGATCCAGCTTTGTCATTAATGATAAGAGGTTGCACTAATTCTTTCTAGTATCAGAAATAACAACGTGCATGCTTCTGTGTAAGGAAGTATACATACTCTTTTGACAAGTAGTATCAAGCTGACCATATATACAACAATAATACATCCTGTAGTGTTGCATGATTCAGAGTCATTAAACATAATTAATTCAGATTTAAGTCTAGAAGTAATGAGAAAGTGCATCAACTTTTAAGATTAGATAATATTTTAAAGTGAATCAAGAAAAACAGGATTTTATGAGCTGACATGTTATGAAAAGACTTGTAGATGATATAATAACTAAAGTTTTTAAATCGGACTGTAATTCAAAAGAACTCTTGGAGAGAGACCATTAATAGAGACGGCACCACTGACTTAGTATTGGAAATAGACAAAGAACTGCTAATGATAAGATAAGTTCCGCATGAAAACAGAAGGAGATAATGGAACTCAATTGATCTGAATCATCACCGAAGTAAGTAAATTATGTGATTTATAATAGACATTTATGTTTGAGAAATATTAAAAATGATTAGTGCATCAATAAAGTTTCAAATAGAGCTTATTCTCTTGAGTATCGATATTGTCTTCGTAAAAGAAGTTTTTTAATATATAACAACGTAAAATTGTGATTCCCATTTATTCCACAAAATTGTTAAATGCTGATTTATTTTTACAGAAATTCAATCAAGTTTGGACATTTGGTTCACAAATTATCGAATTGAGCTTCACAACCTTGTTGATTCCCGAAACTGCAACTTGCTGCTCCTCGCATCTGAATCTGGAAATGCCAAACTAGTCGAAGCATTTCTTAAAGACGGGATAGAATCACGAGTAAAATTTTTGAGACGAGAAGTCACAGCGCAAGATATAGCATTGCGAAGAAATGATTCAAATGTTTTATTAAAATTGTGTCAAGCAAATTTGCCATTTCCATCCCCAATTGACATCAACAGATGTTCTGCGGAACTAAAAACCTTCATTGAGACATGCCAGGAATTCCTCAAAATGATCCAGGAAAAAAATAAGAACAGACTTGATGAAATCCTGAAACAGAATCCAAATTTGCGATACTTTTATGATTTATCAAACAATTCAGCACTAAAAGCTGCTCTGGACTTGAAAAAGATTAACATGTACGAGTTCCTGATCTCCAAAAATCTGCAATTTGGCCCTCATGAAGATATTATTGAGGCAATTTGGGGAAAAGTTCAATCAATCTGACAGAGTCAAGCTTCGAAACATCAACTTTAAGTACTTAAAATATATTCCCGAGAAGCACATCAATGTCCTCATGTTCAATACTTTCCTAAGTCATGACGTAGAAATCAGATGAAGATGCCAAAAGGAAATTGATTCTGCGAGCTTATCGAGCACTTTAATGCTGATCCACGACTTAATATCATCCTCAGAATTGTCGCAGCAACAAAAATCTTCAAAATCATCTTCGATTTCCAACGCGAATCGACATTCAGAATTGATCCAGCAACTAGTCGAGGGTCGAAAGGAATCTTTTACTTCTCAGGTAGAATCATTGTTGGTGCCAAACAGCTACTAAATCCAGAGACAGAAAATGACGCATTTGGTGTTTTAATCCATGAACTTTGTCATTATGCAATGCTTACTGTGTACCAGAACGAATCAGATCCATTTGCAGCAAACGACCAAGGAGCCAAGGAAGAATTTGCAAGAATAATCGGAGTTTGCAAAGAAAAAGCACAAGAGGAACCAGTCATCGAGTCAGTTTTTGAACATTATCCAGTAGAACATCAACCATCGGAGCTGATTGTACGTCCAGCACAGCTGATTGCATTGTACAGCAAGGTACCGGAGCTTTTGACGGGAGTAATTGAAAGTTTTAATGAACTTTTTAACTATTTCATCAATGTTGTTATTCCTGCAATGGAACAAGCACTGCCAGAGATTGAAGGTAGGTTAGTCTATAAGCCAACTCATAATTATGCCAAGTTGTCCGATCAGGACAAGCATAAAGTCCAAAATGCTATTGTTAATTATAAAAATGTAGAAATTAAGTTTGTTGAATTATTTCCTGAAAATTCTGATATTTTTGAGCTTTTAACTTCCGATCACATTTCATTAATGCTTGATAGTAAGGTTCTGAATTTTGATGATGCACAGTTTCGGTATTTAGAGGAACAGATTAATTTGAAGTGGGAAAATTTGGCGGGAAAATTAAAAGAAAAATTTTTGGCTTCAAATTTAAATTTTCAAGGACAAATTGTCAAGTTTAATGATTTATTTGAGCCATGTCCAGTAGCTTTTAATGCTTTGACTTCTCAGCAGATTCTTAATGTTTTGAGTGGGAAAGAACTTAAAATTGGGGAAAAATTCGAGTCGGAAAATAAATTTTATGTTGAACGAAAATTTATTCATGAAGATATAAAATTGGTTCAATTTGAGTACTTTTATGGACATGATTATGTTTATAATTATGAGACTCGTGCTGAACATGTCAAAAATAGAACAAAAAATAAAAGTTTTCAAGAATTTTATGAAGAATTTCTCAAAAAAGATTTCAATGAAATTTCACAAATTTATGAAAAAATTCAACAAAATTCTTTTTTTAAAATTCTTTATTATGATTTAAATCACAAAAACTTTCATTTTATGCACATAACTTCCACAGAAACAGTCGAAGAAGCTCAAAAAGAGAAAATTTTGATTTTATCATCCGAAGCAGGCGCAGGCAAAACTGTCACTTTTGAGGAGCTTGCGCAGGAAATAAAATCAAAATTTCCAACTTTTTGGGTTTCGTACATTGACTTGCCAAATTTCACAAACTTGTATAAATCAGGCACAACTGCTGAAGATTTATTGAAGCAAATTTTGAGGTTAAGTTCAGAAAAAAATAAATTTGAGGCCAAAATTTTTGAAGAAAGCTTCAAGTCAGGCAATTTGGTTCTTTTGTGGAACGCATTTGATGAAATTTCACCAACTTTTAATGAATTTGTCCTTAATGTCTTTAAATCCATCCACGATACTTCCAAAAATGTCCAATTTGTATGCACAAGGCCTTTATATTCTGATCAGTTGAGTAAGGCATTTAAAGTTAGAACTTGGCAGTTGTTGCCGTTTAATGAGAAAGATAAAAATGAATTTTTGAGGGAATTTTTTAAATTTGAAAATGTTCCGAGCGAAAAAATTGAGAAAAATATTAAAAAAGTTGAGAAAATTGTGGAAAAACTTAATTTTGAGAGACTTTCTCAAATTTACAATTTTGAAACTCCTTTAATGCTTCGATTAATCGCTGAAATTCATGAAAATAAAAATCTTTTTGAATCCGCGAATATTTTTGGGATTTTTTGGGCTTTTGTGGAAAAGAAAATTGAAATTTGGTTGGAAAAAAGTAAAAGTACATTCAGCATTGCCAGAAAATTGCTTCTTGGCGGTTCTTTGAAAATAATTTTGCAGCAATTTGCGTTATTGAATGAATTTAATTTATTTTCGACCACAACTTTGTGTTTAAAATTGAGAAAATTGCAAATAATGCAAAAAGAAATTTCAAAAGATTTTCCAATTGAAGAAATTTCTCAACTTGGAATTTTATTTATTAACGGAAAAAATAATTTTCAATTTTCTCACAAAACTTTGTCAGAATTTTCCGTTGCGTTTTATTTTATTGAAAATATTTTTGATGTTGACGGTTCTGTGGACAGCGACGAAGCTGAATTGAGACTTGAATTGTTCTTTCAATTATTAAAGGCTTATGGAGAAACTCAGCAAATAATCACAGACTTTATGTCCTCGTACCTTCAAGCACGGCCACAAAAACCCAAAAAATTTAATCCAACAATTTCAAAACTTTTAAGAACAAAATTTAAGAATTTTTTCATTCGATTTTTGGACACAAATTACCCAAAAGTTTTTGACTTTTTATTTGAATTTTTCAAACCTGATCACGACTTGCTTGTTGACTTGCTGCATGTCCACGAACCAGAAACATTTTTCACAGCAATTTTCAATCCAAATCACTTTGCGCTGTTCACAAATCCTGAAGACATCAAAAATTTGGCTCAAAATTGTTTGACGGACGCGGAAATGCAAAAATTCCTGACTGGAAAAAATCAGAAAGGAAAAATTTTATTCGGAATTCATTTTTATGGTTTGTTGGGTGTCACTAAGGTCCATGATGAATTTAAGGATGAAATTGAGGGACTTAGAGGCGCTTCTTTTTGGGAATTCTTTCCTAAGGTCAAAGACCAATTGACAGTTGAGGAACAGAAAGAACTTTTTGTGGCTGCGTTAAGTCCAAAAATTTATTTGTATTATGACAAAAAACTGTTCAGCACTGCTGACTTTTCTGAATATGAAAAACTTTGGACAAATTTTGAAAATTTATTGACAAAAACTGAAATGCAAAATGCACTCGGAGATGCACTGCTGCTTTATTGTGAGTTAAATCCTGGTTGGTTTTCTGACGCTGTAAAATTCTTAAATTTGTTGATTAAAAAAGCGGAAAAGTTTTTGTCAAAATTGCAAATTTTTGAAATGTTTATGTCCAAAAATATTTTGCATGAAGCTCATTGGGATGCTCGAAGTTTTCAGATTTTGTGGAACTTCCTCAACAATCACACAAATGAGGAAGAAAGAAGAAAAATTTTGCTTCAAGACGATTTTGATGACAAAAATTTTTATTTCTGGGCTTCATATAATGAATTAAAGAAAAGTTATTCGAGTTATAAATATTGGTATTACTATTATGACTTTACACCATTCAAAATATTTCACAGAGCTTTGACAATTCTAAATGCACCATCATTTGATTTTACAAAAGAAGTTTACGAAAAATATTTCAAAAAATCAGAAATTCAGGAAATAATTTTAAATTCAAATGATTTTCTTTATTATGTTGTTGGATATGAAGATGAAGATCCTTTCAAGAAATTTGCTTCATTTTTAGAAGAAATTTTTGAAGGAAATGAAAAAAAGTTGAAAGAATTTTTAGAACGCAAAATTGAGCCAACAAATTTGTCAGTTTTTGAACTTGTTGAAGATTTTCGAGGACTTCCTTATTCAGATCCAAACTGGTTCAATAATCTTGAAACTCTTATGAAACTTTATAAAAAAATTAAGAATAATTAAAATCAAATTTTTATATTTTTATTGAAACATTAATTAAAATTAAATTTTTGTCTTATTTTTATATTAAAATTGTCAAAAACTAATGCAAATATTTAAAAATGTTAATAAAGGTTTTTTATATTTTATTCAAAAATTTTTTTACCCTTTCCTGTATGTTTAACTTAACAAAAACAATTTTACCTTTTAGTGATTGATATTTCTACCAAAAATAATTCTAAACATCAAATTCAATCCTACAACAAATCGTACAACTTTTTCCAGACTTATATTTAAGGCGCTTGTCTCAAATTTGGTGTAATTTCGAAGGTTGTCGGTTCGAATCCATCCATTTCCATATTTGTACTTTTTTGGAAGTTTAAATACTTCAACTGCTTAATGTACGAGATCAAGTTTTAATTCGGCCTCTGGGCAACGATGAATTAAGGAACGGGTCAGGAAGTTAAAGTATGAATGGGAAAATTGGAACGAGAGCTGCAAGATTACCACTGTATTGAAATATTGTCAGAACGGACCTGAAAGTATCACGTTGTGCCCAGAGTAGATCGGAACGAGAGCCTTAGTTAACACAGATCTTAGATTTTAAAATTATATTTTTGATCCTAAAAATGTAATAAATATGCAATGTAACTGTTCTTTATTAATTACTCCGGACAGATGTCGACAAATAAATGCAGTGAACCAAATGAGCTGTCGGTTATTGGGATTTTCGTTTTAGGGTATTTTAGAGTTTATCCTTAAGCGTATATCTCTAGGTAGATACTGTTAAGATGGTCCACCACACTAATTATAGTTTATCCTAAAGTAAATTTAAACATAAATTTTTTTCCCCGATAACCATAGAACGTAGGATGTGTACTGTAGGGCATACCACTGGGATATACACTAGGGTAATGGTATAATCCCAAAGACAGTGGTGACCAAACAATGCTCCCCGAAAACACTACAAGTGCTCCACAAATAAATTTGAAAAATTCCAAAAACAATCCTGTTTATTCGTGATTAAAATTTTAAGCACTATACTATCGTACTTAAGGTAAAATGTCATCAGTGGCCTAAGTGGTAGAGCGTTGGCCTTCTATGTCAAAGGTCCTGGGTTTGATCCCAGACCAAGTCAAAATTTAGAAGCTCTTTTTCCATTTCACCGTTCTAGTTGGGAAGCTCGGTTCGTATGATAGGTGCAGTTTTGAAGTCTTTTGGCACATATTGTGCCTCATTTGCTAGGATACACTAGCATATGGATGATTTTTCTTATGACGCCTTGCTCACACGAAAGAAGGCTTCTTACATTGCAGGGGGCATCAGATCTTAAGACGTACTCGTGTCTTTGCAATATGCAGAGTTTCCAGGTGGTTCAGATCCTTCTAAAAACTGTAGATCTATTGGGTGTGGTACAATAGAATCGGTCCTAAAATGAATCGCAGTGCCTCAAGCTCAAAAGGCTGGGTCTTTACCCCCGATTTATTTATCTTTAAGTATTTAAGCAGTTAAGTGCCTTGTTGGTCTATATGGTAAGGTGCTTGGCTCAAATTTGGAGTGGGAACTCGAAAGCCGCGGGTTCGAATCCAGCCATATCCAAATTTGTGCTTTTTCAGAAGTTTAGATACTTCAACTGCTTAACGCACTAGGATCAAGAGGAATTAGAGCTCTGGGCAACGTTGGAGACAGGAACGGGTCAGAAACCACGAAGTGTAGCGAGAGAAATAGGGACAAGAGCTACAAGATTACCTGACTAATGGAATATTGATAGAACGGACCTGAAAGTATCAAGTTGTGCCCAATTGGAAGACGAAACGAGAGCTTGGATTTATACACAACCTAGAATGATAATTTAATTCTTGATCCTAAACAATCAGTGATGTATATTAATGAAAAGTGTAATTGAATAGTTGTAATTTGTAATTTTAAGGGAAAAAAATTAATATATGTATCTTAAAGTATTGTGCATTCATACAGACAGTTTGGTCGAATAAACATACTAACTATACTATTAGGATATGCTCTAAAAATCCACCTCATGAGAGTTCATCGTTAATTGAAGATTCTCTAAAGCATTAAAATTTCTTTTTTTTCACTTTTTCTAGTCATTCTAAATGGGATTCCACTTTGTACGTTCAGGTTTACCGAGTCACGTAGAAATTTGAGCACTTGATTTTGCTTATTTTACACTAATTTTTGTGCTTTCAGCATTATTTGTTACTCTCTCTATAACAACCAGAATATGTCTTGACTGTTTAGTGGCTAAAAGCCAAAAACTAGTTTTTGATATATTCTCATATATTTTTTTACTAATAATTAGTCGAACAATTTTGTTATTTTTTAATTCCATAATTATTGTATAATAGTCATAATTTAAGTTATTAAATAGTTTATAAAAGCGAGAATTTTTAATTAATTAAAATTGCTTTTTACAGTTAGGGATTCAAGACTGTTTGGGCTGGAAAGCAGTCAGGAGAGTTCAGACGTGACAATACGAGGTTAGAATCCTTATCTGTGTTAAATATACTTTAGGATAAACTAAAGATTAAATTAAAAAACCTAATAAGCCCAGCTCATGTACCGAAGATACTCATACCAGGGCTGGGTTTCTAGGATATACCCCAGTACCCTAGGGGTACTCTCTTGGTTATCTATATACAGGTTACTAGTGAGTAGGGGTACCTGGAGAGTACTCTCTAGTATACCCTGAGGTTTACCCGTAGATAGTGTTGGTATTTTGGATAAATGAGCTGAGTTTCTAGATTTTACAGTTTACCTTAGAGTATATTTAACACAGATTTGGATCCACAACCTCTCCTTTCCTATTTTAGGAGAAGATATCTTCATTTTTCTGGTGCGGGTTCCTAGGGATTACCCAGGGTGTGAAACTGATCAAATTGATCAAAAATGATTAAAAAATTATCAAAAATTCCACACCCTTGGAGATTACCCTAAGGCAGGGGCCTAGCCAGGGGGCAAGAGGGGGCTTTGGGGTTTAAAGCCTCCCTCTTCTAGGGAAACTTCTTTAAGAAAAAATTTCAATCTCCCCTAAATTTTTCTTTGTTACTGCCCTACTGTATACACCCTGAGGAAATACACCATATCCTAAGGAATACACCAAGGTGCCGTTCTTATAGTACGTTACGCAAAAAATGACTTTTTAGAACCCCCTCTCCCCCCGCCCCCTTGTTTCGCTTTTTGTATGCAAATTCTTTTCTTTTGTTTAATTTGCTACAAATTCTTAGACCATCCATCACCCCTAAAAAGCGAATATTCTAAGTCAAATTTATCCTAAGAAAATTTCAACCATAAAACTTTGCACTATTACTCCAAAGAATCTTACCCGAAAGGCACAGATCGGATAATTGAGACGAAATCCGGCCCCGGGCCGGAGTGAGGCCAGCACCACTCCGGCTTAAATTGTATGCCAGCTTAGAGCTAGTCTCACTCTGGCTTGGTGCCGGATTTCATCTCGATTATCCGATCTGTGCCTTTGGGGTTAGAGTATACCCAAACGTAATCCTTAGAATCCAGCCTTGGGGTGTTTAAAGAAAAGAACCATTTTTGAACCATACTCCCGTCCTACCATCCAGCACCTCAATTTTAGCGGTTGACACGACTTCATCCTGATGAAATTTTCTATTGTTTCGGATAAAAAATGATGAAATTGAATGAAGAATTTTTTTTGTTCTGAATTAAGGTGTCATTCCCTGGGTTTTAGCCCAATTTTGGCAATTATTAAATTATTAAATTTAATATTTTTCATATCATTTTCACAAATTTTCTCAAAAGCAAAAAAAGACAATTTTACATTTGGATTTCGATACAGAAGCATTGATTGTAGAACTCACAATGACACAATTCTCCACAATCCATTTTATATTGAAATTGTCTACAAATATCGATACGGAACAATTTATCGTGACGTCATTCATTCACCAAAGATTGAGTGGTGTGGAGTCATGTCTGGAGCTGCTTCAAATCCCATAATATCAAGCTTAATGGATGAAGTTAAAGATTCAATTTCTGAATTACTTCATAAATGTCCGTATGAAGGTGATATTGATATTAAAAATATAACTTCGATGCATGAAAAGGCTGCGTCAATGTTTTGGGATGGATTTTATAAAGCTGAAATTTTTGTGTGGAAAAATGATGTTAAAATATTTTTTGTAAGTCTTGCAGCGCAATGTAAGACAAATATTAAGGAATCATTTGGATAAATTTTATGGATGTGATTGAAATTTTAATGTGGAGTAAGATGGAATGGGATTTTAAGTTATAGTAATGTAAATTCCCATCGGAATAGCAAGCAACTGCCCGCAACGCTAATTAAAATTTTTTATCAAATTATCAATTAAATATTTATTTTCACCACTATTTTTTTTTCATTCCATAAATTTTTGCTACATTTTAAAAATGCGTCTGGCCTTATATTTTCTGGCATTATTACCTAGCATCAGCCAGTGTTTCTAAAACTAGTTAACTAGTAGTCAGGAGAGGGGAGGGGGGGGTGGGGGGTGTCAACCCCCCTTCTTTTGCGAGGTTTACTAGATTTAGATATTATTGAATTTTTCAGATCCGAACCAAGGAGCGAATACCCCCCATCAAAAAAATTTCGGCTACACCCCTGACTCTAGAGTGTCCCGCCTTCAATATGGGATCTAAATGCAACTATAGTTAGGATCAAGGGTGTGGAACTGATCAAATTAATTTTTGATCATTTTTAATCAATTTTGATCATTTTTTGATCTTTTTGACCATTTTTGATCAATTTGATCAGTTCCGCACCCTGGGTTTGGATCCTAGCAACCAAACCTTAGGTTTTTTCATCAAAAATCATTGTCAAAGGTCACAAATTTTTGAAATTTTCTGTTATTAAAATTCTTTACTGATTTGCAATCTACTTTAATTGCTTTTTTCACGCCCTGCAGATTTTACAAAATATTCATTCATTCTTTATTTTCAGTTTTGTGATGAAGGCTAAAATTAAATTTTTTGTCATTTTAACAATATTTTTCATCTTAATCCAAAGCATTTTCTGTGCTAAAAGTGATGATTTTACATTTGGAAGTCGCTACACAAGCATTGACTGCAGAGCTGACAACATTACTGTTGTAATTCGTTACTGCTTCCTCAAAGCAATTTCAAGGAAAATTGTATCAGCAAATATTGGCGTGACACTCTTAAAACTCATCAATCGTCCAGTTTACATTGAAGTTGTGTACAAATATCGATACGGAACAATTTATCGTGAAGTCATTCATACACCGAAAATTGAATGGTGTGGAATCATGTCTGGAGTTTCATCAAATCCTTTGGTTTCTAGTGTAATGAATGAGATTAAAGATTCAATTCCTGGATTATTCCATAAATGTCCTTATGAAGGTGAATTGGATCTTAAAAACATTACTTCGATGCATGAAAAGGCAGCGTCAATGTTTTGGGATGGATTTTATAAGTTTGAATTGTTTATATGGAAAGAAAATGTTGAAATATTTTTCTTGAGCATTGGAAGTCAATGCAAGACGGATATTAAGGAATCGTTTGGTTAAATTTATTAAAAGAATATTATATAAGTTCCGAATTTTCCCGAGTTTTTCCAGAATTTTTCCAAATTTTTCCCAAATTTTCCTAAATTTTCCCAAATTTTTAAGAATTTTTCTGATTTTCGGATTTAGTCTCGATTATCCGATATGTGCCTTTCGGGTATCATTTTTCCCTTCCCTACTCCCCCAGGACATCATTTATGAACGACCCCTAACTCTTATTTATGTATTTTTATTTTTATTTAGACGAACTTGGCTTTGGATTTGGACTTGAACTTGGATTTTTGATAAAATTACAACTATTTTCAGCATAAAAGTTAGTTCCGTATTGGAGATTTGAGGCTTTAAGAATTTTATTCTGATGTCATTTAAGTCCACTGAGTCGCTTTTTATTGCATTTTCTGATTTTTAATTAAAAAAAGGCAAATGAGCTATCAACAAAGCTGTTTAATATCGCGCTTGAAGTTTTATTCAAATGAAATAAATTAAAATAATGACTTTTCCAGACTATTGTGGGTTCCTAGGATAAAGCTCTAAAATTTATTTCAGAGAATTTTTAACTTAATTAAATTTTGTAAGTAAGAAAATGCGCTTTTGTGTTATGACTTTGTGAACTTTTGAACTTGATATATTTTTATTTTCAGCTGCCATCAATTTGTTGATAGCGATCATGAAATTATAAAAATTGGCATTTAGAGATTCTGAAAAAATTCAACCATTTTAAAAAAAATTTTTTTTTTTTGTATTTTTTGTAAAATTTTTTAAAAAATTTGAAAATAAGTTTTTGAATTAAATTTACGAACATTTTCTCAAATTTAGTTTTTAACTATATCAAAATTAAAAATTTTTCAAAAATATTTTCAAAAATTAATTTAATTGATTTTTTAATAAAAATTTAAAATTAAATTTTTAAAATTTTAAAATTCAAAAGCAAAAATTTTTTTAGAATTTATTTTTTCTTTTTTATTTCTTTTAAAAAAAATACACAAAACCGGGTAATTTTTATAGAAAATAAAAGAAATGCCACAAAAAATATTAAAATTTTATTTTCTTTTAACTTATTCATTATCGATCGGAATTACTATCGATGATAAATTACAGTTTAATGAAAATGCTGAAGACAGGGATGAAAGATGGACGAAAAAAGTCGAGTGTTATACTATAAATCATTGATGCAACCACATATTGACTATTGTTCTTTTCTGTTTAATATGTGTGATAAAGGAAAATTTAAAATGATTCAAAGAATCCAGGATAATAGCATAAAAGCAATTAAAAGGAAACAATCAAGAGTGAATTTCAAAAACCTAAATAAAAAACAGATAGAAAAAGAGAAAAATAGAGAGAGAGAAGAATTAACGCAAATAAAAAAAGACCTTAAAATCGTAGACGTATATGTTAGAACGAATACTAATGTACTTAAAACGCTCAATAGAATCAAGACAAATAATTTGCCAGAAAATTTATTTAAGAGATTATCTTTAACAGAATCAAAGCATAAATATGAATTAAGGAGTAATAAAAATTTGAATATGCTAAATTATTTGTCAAAATTGTCACAATCGTCATTTTTATACAGTGCTATAAAAATGATGAATGAAGCTAATGAATATATTAGGAAGAATAACTTAGAATGTAATAATATTGAATTATTGTCAATTTTTTAGTAGTAAATAAAAGCCTATTTAGGTGCTAATTTTGAAAAAATAAAATAAAAAAACTACAAAATTTGTGTCAATAAACTGTAAAAGATTATTTTGGCAATAAAAAAAATTTCATTGTCAATGACATTTTTGAGATTTTTATAAACAAAAGAGTCAACAGCTGATTACAAATACAAAGCCGGTTTATGGAAATTTTTAGGTGTTTTTTTCACGGCACATTTTTGTGCATCAACATCAGCGCATGGATTGTTCCTTACTGCTTTTTAATACAATGACTGCGAAATTAACGGAATTAAGACAAAATTAAGATTTTTTTGGAATAATTTCCTGGAAAATTCTCTTAAAATCAGCGTCATGTGTCAAATAATCAAAAAATTAAATTTTTTCAAACTATTTAATAGCTTTTTATTAAGACTGAAATAATTATGGAATGAATTAGCAACAAAATTAATTGATCGACTAATTATGAATAAAATAATTTGATACAATAAAACATATGAATAGATTAATCGAACATAATGAATAAAATTTGATGTGATTTTCAACTCAAAAAAAAATATTTTTAATACTTTTTTAACAGGAATTTTTTTTTCTTCTAAATTTCATCAAAATTAAACAAAATTTAATTTTTAAATAGCGCAGGACGAAATTTTATTTTTTTCAGCATCAAAATTTCAACTTTTTACTTTGGTTTTTGGTAATTTTTGTGCAATTCTGGCTTAATTGCATAAATGTGCTCTAAAACTTCCATAATGACCTTTTCTTTGTGTGTTTGTAAGGCACGATGCATTTCATCAATTCTAGTTCTCGTATCGGCGTCGATTTTGGCAGCTACTTGCTCCTTGCTACCGACGTGCTAAAAAATGGAGGGAAAAGTTGGGTAAGTTTTGGGTTTTGTTAGAAAATTTTTGAATTTTTAGGGTTTAAAATAAATATTGAAATTTAATAAAAAAAAATTAAATTTAGATTTCATTTATTACCTTCCACGCATAGCGTGTAAGTTATTCGATTTGGGCAGGTTGCAAAATTTCACTTTTTTTGATTTTGTGAGCCAACGGAAGCACCAATCATGACGTTTTTGGTCTCGTTCGATTGGTAATTTGAATATCTATCACTTAAAGCATGTTTAGTTCCGGTCACTTCCGTTGTGTTAGAACTAGACACAAAAAACCTTTAAAAATCCATACTTTTGTATGGAAAATTTTTCAAGGAAGCATTTTTTAAGAATTTCTTTTATTTGATTCGATAGATCGTTCCTAAAAACAAAATTGTGCTGAATAAAATCTGGACTTTATGTCCATTAAATGACCTAAAAATGCAAAATCTGCAAATTTTGCAACAGTTGCGCCATTTTTGATTCAGGCCAGGATTTTTGTTGTTAGTAATGATAAGTGGCATAAAATTAAAGTTTAACATAAGAGCTACAAAAAACATAGCAGCAATTTTACCTGAAAATGCTTCTATAAAAAGTTATAACATCATAAAGATTGACAAAAAATCTAAGAAATTTTGTTTACGTTTTCATACGTTACGTAAAATTACGTACTAGAGAAGTTGCGATCGTCTCTCAAAATTTATTTCAAACTCTTTTTTTTTTGTTTCTCACAGCCGCTCATAATTTTTCGTGTCTCTGATTTTTTTTCAGATCATCATTCAGTCTGCGTTCAGCTCTCCGTGCGATCAGTTTGGAAAATAGAAGCGAAAATTATTTTTTTGTCGGTGATAAGAAAAAAAAGAAGAAAAAAAAGTTTTTATTGTGTGAATGTTTTTGACTCATTTTGATGACAAATTAACAAAAATTGTGAACTTATTAAATTATTTTGTGATTAAAGTCAGAAAAAGTTGATAAAAATTATCAAAAAAGTGAAATTAATTAAAAAAAATTGATAAATTTTTAAAAAAAAACTAAAAAATTTACAAAAAATAAGAAAAAAGCAAAATTTAAGCAATTGAGTGAATATTTTGTGGTTTGATGACTCATTCGATGAATAACTAAAAGTTATCCACAATTATAGACGAGATTGACGTTATATGTTCGGAATTTAATTATGGTGAGTTATTTTTAATTTATTTTGTAGATTTTTTTGTCATTTTATTAGAAAAATTATCAATGTCATAAAAATACGCTTGAAAGTTGCGATTTTTAAAAATTTAATAAATTTTATTTGAATTAAAAATTTTTGAAAAAATTAAAAAAATTTACTTTTAAGTCATTTTCGGGTCAAATTATAAAATTTTTGATTTATGACAATTCTTAGCTTTATTTTAACAGTCAGAATGTAAATTAAATTAATCCTCAAATAAAGTTGAATCCTTAACAGGATTTAGGTACAAAAACTTTTAAAATCTTTGCATTTATTGACAAAATCTTGCATGAATTAATTAAATTTAAATAAAATCCAAGTTCCTCATGATTCAATCAGTTTATAGATTAATAATAAGAAAAATTAAATTTGAATAAATTTATTAATACTTTTATAAGATTTTATTGAGTCATAGTAAACATATTTTAGAAAATTCTTTTTTTAAATAAATGCAATACTTTAAAATCTTCAAATCTAATTTTTTGTTTTTAAAAAATTTAAAATAAGAATTTTGAATTTGTATTTTTTACCTGAATATTTAAAAATCTTAAAAATGAGAAACTTTTTTATAAATTGAGGTAGAAAAATAAATTTCAAAAATTTTTTAGTGTTAGAAAATAACGCTTGTTGATTCAGAAAGTAAGGTGCTTTTTATAAAAATTATTAAAAAAGAATATAAATGATAAAACTTTTATATTCTTAAGTTTTTTACAGTTTTTTTACATCTTTTTACATCAAACTGTAAAATTTTACTGATGACTGTAATCATTTATAAATAATAATCAATAATAAAAGAACAAACTGTTACTTTATTTTTTTAAAAACAAAAGAAAAATCTATTTCTTTATTCTACCTTCTTTGGCGTTTAATAATGGAGTGTGCTGAGAAATCGTCACGACGATTTCTCATTGTCCGTTTACAAAAAAGAGAGAGAGTACTCTCTCTCTGAGTTGTTACTCAGTATGATGCATGCCGCATCATTTACATCAACTTGTTCTTAAGAATAAAATTAAGATTAATGGGAGTTTTCTTATAGTTTTTCATTGCGATTAAGAAAATTGATGTGAAAAATCTTGGAAAAATCGCTTTTCTGATAAGAAAATCAACGTGAAAAATCGCTTTTCTGAGGAGTTTTTCATCCTAAATAAGAAAATCGAGGCAAAAATCGGCTTTCTATAGAATTTTTTATTTAAAAAAATAAAAAAGAACGAAATTCTTTATGCCATTTTGGTGTAAAAATGTAAAATTTTACATTATTTTACGCCAAAAGTGTAAAATTTTACACTAAAACTGTAAAAAACTGTAAAAAACTGTAAATAATGTAAAACTGTAAAGCGATGTAAAACTTATACAACAAGTACTTTTCCCCTGTACACTTTGAAATATAATGTGTCTTGGATAAAATTATAAAATGTGTCTTGACTAAATTGTAAAATATGTTTTCGAGAATATTGCGATATAGAAAAACCAAAAAAATTAGGAAAATACAAGATAAAGACACATTTTATTTTTTAGCCAAGACACATTATATTACTTATCCAAGACACATTTTTAGTATTTCGCCAAGACACATTATATTACTTAGCCAAGACACATTTTTAGTATTTAGCCAAGACACATTATATTACTTAGCCAAGACACATTATATTACTTATCCAAGACACATTTTTAGTATTTCGCCAAGACACATTATATTACTTAGCCAAGACACATTTTTAGTATTTAGCCAAGACACATTATATTACTTATCCAAGACACATTATATTACTTAGCCAAGACACATTTTAGTACTTAGCCGAGACACAATATTTGTAAAGGAGAAAAATTTATTGTGTGAAAAATCTGCAAGAAATCCGCACAACGGCAATCAGAACCAAAGCTGATAAACTTTTAAAAAATTTGATGATAATAAATATTTTTTTTACAATTATTGATTAGTAACAGAAAAGTTGTGACGTCATCAGTGACGAATTCAGTTTGGAATAAAATTTTTTTAAAACTAAAAGCATAAGCACCAAAAAGTTGAATCAACTTACTAAAAATCGATCTTAAAAGCTCAAAACTGAAAAAGTCGCGATCGTCTCTCAAAATTTATTTCAAACTCTTTTTTTTTTTTGTTTCTCACAGCCGCTCATAATTTTTCGTGTCTCTGATTTTTTTTTCAGATCATCATTCAGTCTGCGTTCAGCTCTCCGTGCGATCAGTTTGGAAAATAGAAACGAAAATTATTTTTTGCCGGTGATAAGAAAAAAAAAGAAGAAAAAAAAAGTTTTTATTGTGTGAATGTTTTTGACTCATTTTGATGACAAATTAACAAAAATTGTGAAATTATTTAAATATTTTGTGATTAAAGTCAGAAAAAGTTGATAAAAATTATCAAAAAAGTGAAATTAATTAAAAAAAATTGATAAATTTTGAAAAAAAGCTAAAAAATTTACAAAAAAATAAGAAAAAAGCAAAATTTAAGAATTTTTGAAGATAAAATTTAAGCAATTGAGTGAATATTTTGTGGTTTGATGACTCATTCGATGAATAACTAAAAGTTATCCACAATTATAGACGAGATTGACGTTATATGTTCGGAATTTAATCATGGTGAGTTATTTTTAATTTATTTTGTAGATTTTTTTGTCAATTTATTAGAAAAGTTATAAAAATTAAAAAATCAACTTAAAAGTTGCGATTTTTAAAAATTTAATAAATTTTATTTGAATCGAAAATTTTTAAAAAAATTAAAAAAATGATTTTTAAGTCATTTTCGGGTCAAATTATAAAATTTTTGATTTATAACAATTCTTAGCTTTATTTTTTTGACAGTCAGAATGTAAATTAAATTAATCCTCAAATAAAATTGAATCCTTAACAGGATTTAGGCACAAAAACTTTTAAATTCTTTCCAATTATTGACAAAATCTTGCATGAATTAATTAAATTTAAATAAATTCCAAGTTCCTCATGATTCAATCAGTTTATAGATTAATAATAAGAAGAATAAAATTTGAATAACTTTATTAATACTTTTAAAAGAAAATGTCGACGATCGTTACAATGTTGTGACTTAAATGCTTTGTGAATGTTTCAATGTTTTGTGTTTCAATGTTTTTTGGCGATCTTGTTGCAATGTTCTGTGAATGTTTGAGTGAGTGATGCTGCGTCAATCTTTAGAGAACTGAAAAAAACTTTTTTGGCTCTCATTTTTTAGCTGGCGGTGGAAAAATTAAAAAAAAAAGCTTTCGAGCTTTTAAACTTTTAAGTCTATTGCCATGAAAAACTATGACAGGAATTAAAAAATAATAATTAAAAATGTTGACTGTTAAGCGTTTTTCATACTTTTAGTAAATTTTTCTTTGGAGAAACGACACAACTGTCCGCACTTTGTCTGTCTTTCTATCAATGAGACTCATTGGTTATTGATGACCGTAAATGGTTATTAAATCTTAGTTATTTTGGGATTTTTATTCGCAGGGAATGTTTAATTAATAAAAATAAATATACTTAAGTGTAAAAGAATGCAAATCGCCGACTTTAATGACTGTCCAGCCTTTGAAAGGCTATTATGTCCATCAATCGAAGATTACGTTAGCAAGATGTAAGCAAACTTCAACGTTCGATTTGCATCGCAAAACATCGACTAAATAATCATCAATGAAAGCAAAATGATTCAAATTAAATCAAATTTAGGATAACAAAGACCATTAAAGTGTCTGACACCCAAAACATTGCACCCCCTCCCCTTTTTTGCGAAGAAGTGTACATTAGATATTATTGAACTTCTTATGTCTGAACCAAAACAAAAAACCTTGAAAAATGCAAAAAAAAACGTAATATTAACCTGTGAATATTAAATTTGTCCAAATTAAGTAGCAAATACAGCAAAAAATAAAATCATTTTAAAATAATAATCCTAGCTTTTTATAAAGTTTTAGATAATATATCGATTATTAAATTGTAAATTATGAAACTGATTCTAATAAATAATATTTAACTTCCATTCTCAGGGAAAAAACATAAACAAAAGTGAAACTCCAGAAATTAAAAGAAGGAAACTCAATTCTAATAAACATCCAATAATAACCGAAACATTCAAAGTTAAAACACAAGCTGATGCATTAAAACTTCTCAACAAGCCAGTCACAGATCAAGCATTTAAAGTTCTCAAAATATACATCAACATTAAGGATGACTTTGATGGACTTGCCACAATCAATTTAAAAGAACTTCGAGAAAAATTCAAAAATCAGGCATTTGTGATCTTCATAACTGCAACTGGAAGTAAAGGCACAAGATTCCACATTTATTGGAAGTCAAAAGACAGTCGAAAAGTTTTGTCACTTAAACCTTACAAAGATTGCTTTTCTGAGCCTGACAAGGATCTTTGTCAATTTGTTGTTAACTTCTTGACTAACTGTCTTCAAAATGAACATTCAGGTGAGTTTTTGAGTATTAAATCGTTGTTGTATGTTAAATACCAAATAAACTACTTCCTTTTAAAGGTTAAATTAACTAAAACTTATATTTATCAGTCACAAAGCTATTTATAACAAGACAATATCGATACTGAAACAAAAACCTCGTTCTCGTTTACTAGTCTTATATTTAAATCTCTAATAGCTTATAAATAAAATTAAATTGGATCTTTATTTTGTTCTTGTAATGTCCTATACAGGTTATAATATCAATAAATCAATAATTAACTCATTCCCTAGCAGCAATTTAGAAAGAATCTTAAAGAATTTGTGAGGAAATTTTCCGGCCGGAATTTTTTTCTCACGAATCACACAGAATTTGTGAGGAAAAGTGGCCGGAAAATTCCTTAACTGCACGAAAGTGCCCGGAAAATGCATTTTTTCTGGCCATTTTCCGGGCGGAATTTTTCCTCACAGATTCTTTCATTTTTTCTCGACTTATCTGACAGAAAGTGAACGATTTTAGAAGGATTTTGAACGAATCTTGCAGGATTTATGAAAGAATCTTGCGGGAATTTTTCTCAAAGTATTTAAAAAAAATTTCTTTGTTTTCTTCTTCTTTTTCTCTCACTTTCTCTCCACTTTATTTTCTTTTTATTATTATTATTTAATTTATTATTATTATTTTTTTTGGAAGATTTTGTGAGGAAATTTTCTGTTGAAATTCTGCCAACTCGAACCCATGACCGCTGAAACCAAAAGTCCCGAACTTAACCGCTGAGCTACCGCTATCTGAAATTATATAAAATGTGTTTGGCGAAAAGACATATTTAAGTTGTTAATTATTTTGCCATAATTTTTTATGATTATTTTAACACTTATGATAGCTTTATTCCAGTGGGGTAGCTTAAGGAGGGTCCAAGGGGTTCGGAGGGGGGGGGGCGAAAAAAATTCTTCCATAAATCCTGCAAGATTCGTTCAGGAGAACTATTTTTTATTTTTTAAAATTAATATTAAATGTAGAATTTTGTAGAATTTTAGATCTTTAGCAAAATACTCTAGGGATTTTTGAGTCATATGACTGATTAGTGAAAGAATCTTCAATCAAATGAATTTAAATCATATTAAAAACTAGTGTTTAGGGCCCGTCACGGGCCCCGTTGCATTTGTCTTAAAACTATCGGACATCTCATTTATAAAAAAAAACTTAAAATTTTCATTAAATTCAATTTTAGAACTTTTTAAGAGTTTTTTAATTTTGGCGGTAAAAAGTTAGATTAAGTTTTTAATCAAAATCCTTCACAGTTATTAATCCAATAACCTTAATTTTTGAAAAATGACAATTATTTGAACACATCCATAGTAGTAAGAAAAAGAAAATCCTTTTAGAATTACATATTAAAAAAAAATCTGTAATTAGTGGGATGATTGAAAATTATCATTCTAAACTTGCACTACATAAAAAAGTTAAAATTAGAATTTTAATTTAAAATTTCAAAAATAATTTCAAAGTTTTTACAACTCAATAAATTAGTATTCCAACCTCAAATAACCTTAAAATCCAAAAGCATTCATACAGCCTTTTTACTCATCATACACTTGATCTCCAGCCCAAATTTCAGCTCATAAGTATTTAAAAGTTCACTACGATAGCAAAAGTTGTGATTCTAACCTAAAATAAATATAAATTTGAAAAGGAGCCATTCAGTATTTTTACTCATCACCCACATAACCTAAAACCTAAAATTTTAGCCTTAAAAACCCTAACAGTACACTACAACACAAAAAATGCATATTCTAACCTCAATATCTAAAAGTGACTTTTTAGCCTTTTTACTCGTCACTTACTTGATCTACATGCTAAATTTCAGCTTGAAATACATTAAAAGTTCACCACAGGACAAAAAAATACGCATTCTAACCTCACATAACCACAAAATACAAAATAACTACACAGTCTTTCTAATCATCATCTACATGTCCTACATGCCAAATTTCCGCTCACAAAACCTTAATAACTCATCACCACAATTAAAACAAAATGTCGAAAACCGTAATTTTTGAGGTTAAATCAAAGCTACCCTAACCTTGAAATTTCCGAATAAAAAAAAAATTTTGCATGCGCTAATCATGAAAAGTCATTTCCCACAATATAATATCAAAAAAACTTCAAATAGAACGAAATCGAAATTAACCGTCAAAAAATATTTAAATTTTGATCACGGAATCAGGAAGAATAACATACTTTTTGTAATATGGATTTTTCAGCTATTACAGAAAACTAATATAAAATTTAAAGAATGTGGTGTGTGCAAGGCTTGAGAAAACAAATGAAATCAACAAAAATTTTTGATTTTATTGAATCTTATTAAGCGTTCGCGCGTTAGCGCGAACGCAAAAATTTTATCACAATCATTTACGCAATTTTACAAATGAAACTACGGTAGAAAAACTAATATTGGAAAAACAGTCAATTTAAACTAAAAAGTTAAACTCGAAAATAGCGACCAAAAATTTTTCAAATTTTATGATTTGAAAGTGTAACGGTCACGAAAAAATTTTTTTAAGCATGTTCTGACTATGCATTTTGCACAAAAAGAGAATTTTCGAAGCGTAAACTCAAAAAAAAATCTAAAAAGAATAAATTTGAAAATTTGTAACGGAAAAAAAAAAATATTTGAATTTTTTGGTTTTCTTTCCAAAATTTTCAAAGAATATGTTCCTACAGTGCGCTGTGCATGTAGAGTCAGTTTTTATAGCTCAAAACTCATGAAATTAAGAAAAAAATAAAGTCAAAAATAACGGTCAAAAAGTATTCAAATTTAATGATTAAACAGCTTAACGGTCAAAATTTCTTTTGAAAATTATGTTTTCATGACTCATTACATACATAAAGTCAGTTTTCAGAATCCAAAACCCAAGAAATTGCGAAAAGAAAAATGTCGAAAAACTGTCAAAAAACATTTTAAATTTTTTTATTATACAGTTTAACGATCACGTGATTTTTTTGAAAATGTGTTTTCACGTATTGCTATGCATGAGTAGTCTAATTATACACCTCAAAAAGAAAAAAAATTAAATAGAAGAAAATTCAGAAAAAACCGTCAAAAAAATTTCAAATTTCGATCACGGAATCACGGAATCAGGAAGAATAACTTTATTTTATAATATAGATAATTATTATGAAAAAAGGAGAATTTTTGAAATGTTTTTAAAAATATAAAAGGTTTTTTCATACAGAATCTCAATTTGAAGATAATTTTAAGTTATTTTGTTCTTTTTTGTGTTTTTAATATTTCAATGAATTTCTAGGTATGCATTGCTGCTTTAAATAAATTTAAGTCTGTAGAACACATGATGGTAAAATAACTTTCAGGCTATTAACTAAAAATAAAGAATTAATTTTAGCATAATCTCGACTACAAAGCATAATTTCTATTCTAACAATGATTTTCATGTTAGAAAAACTTTAATAAGTTGTTTCGTAGAATTAAAAATTAAAAATTAAAATTTAATGAAACAAAAATTTTAATTTGCAAAACGGAAACACAATTTTCGAAAAGTTCCAATATTTTAAAAGAAACAAATAACTCCCGAATTCTTTAAAAATCATTTTTAAAATTCATCAATGTTAAGAAATGTGCAAAAAATCAAAAGAAAATCTGCCAGAAAATTTCCTTTAAAATTCCTTCAAATTCTGTTGCAACTTTTTTTTTTTGCAATATCAGAAAATGAAAGAATCTGTGAGGAAAAATGGAAGAAAAACGGGAGAAAAATTCTTCACAAATTCTTTCATTTTCCGGCCAGAAAATTTTTTTCAAAAAAAATTTTATGACAGATTTTGAAAGAAAACTCCAGGAAATTTTTCTCGTAAAATTCTTCCATTTTATGACCGGAAAAACAAACGAATTTGTCAGGAGAAAAAATTCCGCCCAGATTCGTTCCAAATTGCTGCTAGGGTTTAATGGAATTTACTTAATTTACACTATTTATTGTAATAAAAATCCGTTATTCAGATTCCTGGTTTAAATTCAAATATAAAACCGTTAATCTATTTTTATACAAATAATTTCATGCATGACTGTTCTTAATAACTTGAACTGTACATAAAGGATCATCTATTCATTTCCTAAAGACAGGTGTATGACTCAATTGGCAAAAAAGAGCTATGGAGAATCATGACTGAGTCTAACGTTATTTTTATTAGGCTTCCTAAGGTAAACTTGGTCAAGGCCACAAGAATTTCGAAGAGATTAAATCAAATCCGTTTAAATGCAGAGTAATGGGATTAAGGCAGGGTGATAAGTTATCAACGAAGCTGCTTGATATCTCATTTGAGTACATTTGATTTGTTCAGATGAGCTAACCTAGAACTTACTTACTTACTGTAATCATGTTCCTATGTGGAGCTTAGGTTACAGCAAAATGCTTTCCATCTGACTCTGATTTGATTTGATTTTATTGTGTCGACCATCACGGTCTGTAATATATACAATGGTTACAATTAATACATTTATGATATACAAATATTTCTTAATTTTTATGTACAATGATCAAGAATATAATTTTCTATCTAGGTTCTGAACAAACTAAGGTTTTCGTTCCGATCTATTGCGGGCACAACGTGATACTTTCAGGTCCGTTCTGACAATATTCCAATACTTGTGGTAATATTGCTGCTCTCATTCCAATTTTTCCAATCATACTTCAACTTCCTGACCCGTTCCTTAATTCATCGTTGCCCAGAGGCCGAATTAAAACTTGATCTCGTACATTAAGCAGTTGAAGTATCTAAACGTCCAAAAAAGTACAAATATGGAAATGGATGGATTCGAACCGACAACCTTCGAAATTACACCAAATTTGAGACAAGCGCCTCATCGAGTACACTACTGAGGCATTTAACTGCTTAACTCTGTTGCTGGCCTTTTCACCTAGTTTGTACAAGTTATCTGTCCGCACGTTAAGCTGAAATTTCTTCGTCACTGTTCTGCGCCAAGAAGCTTTTATAGCTCCTGGACGTCTCTTCCCTTACGGATTCCAACCAAGGGCGGTGTAACATACTTGTGCTTCAGTCCCATAAATGACATTTTCTCTGGCATTGCATTTACGAAGTGTATGTCCAATCCAGCCTTGTATCTTCTTATTAATATCTTGTTGTTCTTCCAATTGTAGAAGCTTTTCATTTGAAGGCCAATCACTTAGATTCCCAGTCCACCATATCTTAAGAATCCTTCTTTATCAGCTGTTGACATCAACTTGCAGTCTACGTTTAATCTCATTGGTTACAAACCAAGTCTCACAGCCATTCAAAGCATCAAAGCACTGATTTGACGCAGGCATTAAATATTTTCATTTTTAGATGATTAGTTATGCCGGTGGACTTCCAGACATTAGTGAGCTTTGCAAAAGCTCCCCTTGCCTTCTGGACGTCTTTAAGTGTGCCACAATCAGCTGATGTTATTCTCTAGATTTATGAAGAGCTCTACCCGACTGATGGTTTCGTTGCCTATATGCAATGACCTATTGCTCCTGGCATTCACTCGAATCTACTCAGTGTCTTCTTGATGTTAATGACTAGGCCGATTTTTGCTGACTCTAATAAACTAGAACTAAATAGGACTTAATTTATTAAATCAATTCAATTGATTAGTTTTGCTGGTGATGTTCACATTGTTGGTAGGAATATCAGAGTTGTAACTCATGTTAACTTTTAACTAAATAGAGAAGTCAATAAAGGTACAAGGGAATGAGGATAAGATGAAGTTTCTCATTGCTGCTTCATCTTCAGTAAATGGAAGCTTGTGGGATTCAGCTTCGTCATTAATGATAAGAAGTTGCACTAATTCTTTCTAGTATCAGAAATAACAACGTGCATGCTTCTGTGTAAGGAAGTATACATACTCTTTCGACAAGTAGTATCAAGCTGACCATATATACAACAATAATACATCCTGTAGTGTTGCATGATTCAGAGTCATTAAACATAATTAATTCAGATTTAAGTCTAGAAGTAACGAAAAAGTGCATCAACTTTTAAGATTAGATAATATTTTAAAGTGAATCAAGAAAAACAGGATTTTATGAGCTGACATGTTATGAAAATACTTGTAGATGATACAATAACTAAAGTTTTTAAATCGGACTGTAATTCAAAAGAACTCTTGGAGAGAGACCATTAATAGAGACGGCACCACTGATTTAGTATTGGAAATAGACAAAGAACTACTAACGATAAGATAAGTTCCGCATGAAAACAGAAGGAGATAATGGAACTCAATTGATCTGAATCGTCACGGAAGTAAGTAAATTATGTGATTTATAATAGACATTTATGTTTGAGAAATATTAAAAATGATTAGTGCATCAATAAAGTTTCAAATAAAGCTTATTCTCTTGAGTATCGATATTGTCTTCGTAAAAGTAGTTTTTTAATATATAACAACGTAAAATTGTGATTCCCATTTATTCCACAAAATTGTTAAATGTTGATTTATTTTTGTAGGAATTCAATCAAGTTTGGACATTTGGTCCACAAATCATCAAATTGAGCTTCACAACCTTGTTGATTCCCGAAACTACAACTTGCTACTCTTAGCTTCTGAATCTGGAAATGCCAAACTAGTCGAAGCATTTCTTAAGGACGGAATCGAACCACGAATAAATTTAGAAAAAGAACAAGTCACTGCGCAAGGTCTGGCATGGCAAGAAAGTCATTCAGATGTTTTATTAAAATTATGTCAATCAAATTTGCCATTTCCATCCCCAATTGACATCAACAGATGTTCTGCGGAACTAAAAAGCTTCATTGAGACATGTCTGGAATTCCACAAAATGATCCAGGAAAAAAATAAGAACAGACTTGATGAAATCCTGAAACAGAATCCAAATTTGCGATACTTTTATGATTTATCAAACAATTCAGCACTAAAAGCTGCGCTGGACTTGAAAAAGATTAATATGTACGAGTTCCTGATCTCCAAAAATCTTCAATTTGGCCCTCATGAAGATATTGAGGCAATTTGGGAAAAGTTCAATCAATCTGACAGAGTCAAGCTTCGAAACATCAACTTTAAGTACTTAAAATATATTCCCGAGAAGCACATCAATGTCCTCATGTTCAATACTTTCCTAAGTCATGACGAATCAGATGAAGATGCCAAAAGGAAGTTGATTCTGCGAGCTTATCGAGCACTTAATGCTGATCCACGACTTAATATCATCCTCAGAATTGTCGCAGCCACAAAAGTCTTCAAAATCATCTTCGACTTCCAACGTGAATCAACATTCAGAATTGATCCAACAACCGACTCAGGGTCGAAAGGAATCTTTTACTTCTCAGGCAGAATCATTGTCGGCGCCAAACAGCTTCTAAATCCAGAGACAGAAAATGACGCATTTGGTGTTTTAATTCATGAACTTTGTCATTATGCAATGCTTACTGTGTACCAGAACGAATCAGATCCATTTGCAGCAAACGACCAAGAAGCTAAAGAAGGATTTGCAAGAATAATTGAAGTTTGCAAAGAAAAAGCACACGAGGAACCAGTCATCGAGTCAGTTTTTGAACATTATCCAGTAGAACATCAACCATCGGAGCTGATTGTCCGTCCAGCACAGCTGATTGCATTGTACAGCAAGGTACCGGAGCTTTTGACGGGTGTAATTGAAAGTTTTAATGAACTTTTTAATTATTACATAAATGTTGTGATTCCTGCAATGGAACAAGCACTGCCAGAGATTGAAGGTAGGTTAGTCTATAAGCCAACTCATAATTATGCCAAGTTGTCCGATCAGGACAAGCAGAAAGTCCAAAATGCTATTGTTAAGTATAAAAATGTAGAAATTAAATTTGTTGAATTATTTCCTGAAAATTCTGATATTTTTGAGCTTTTAACTTCCGATCACATTTCATTAATGCTTGCTAGTAAGGTTCTGAATTTTGATGATGCACAGTTTCGGTATTTAGAGGAAGAGATTAACTTGAAGTGGGAAAATTTGGCGGGAAAATTAAAAGAAAAATTTTTGGGATCAAATTTAAATTTTCAAGGTCAAATTATCAAGTTTAGTGATTTATTTGAGTCATGTCCAGTAGCTTTTAATGCTTTGACTTCTCAGCAGATTGTTAATGTTTTGAGTGGGAAAGAACTTAAAATTGGGGAAAAATTCGAGTCGGAAAATAAATTTTATGTTGAACGAAAATTCAT
Source organism: Chironomus striatipennis (assembly GCA_026123125.1). Classification (NCBI taxonomy): domain Eukaryota; kingdom Metazoa; phylum Arthropoda; class Insecta; order Diptera; family Chironomidae; genus Chironomus; species Chironomus striatipennis. The sequence continues at coordinate 2,879,654 of CM047391.1, read as the reverse complement.
TCATGAAGATGCAAAATTGATTTGGTTTGAGTGCGCATATGGACATGATTATGTTTATAATTATGAGACTGTAGTTGAACATGTCAAAAATAGAACAAAAAATAAAAGCTTTCAAGAATTTTATGAAGAATTTCTCAAAAAAGATTTCAATGAAATTTCACAAATTTATGAAAAAATTCAACAAAGTTCTTTTTATAAAGCACTTCACTTTAACCTAAATTCAAAAGATTTTTCAATCTTACACAAAACTTCAAAAGAATCAGTCGAAGAAGCTCAAAAAGAGAAAATTTTGATTTTATCATCCGAAGCAGGCGCAGGCAAAACTGTCACTTTTGAGGAGCTTGCGCAAGAAATAAAATCAAAATTTCCAACTTTTTGGGTTTCGTACATCGACTTGCCAAAGTTCACAAACTTGTATAAATCAGGCACAACTGCTGAAGATTTATTGAAGCAAATTTTGAGGTTAAGTTCAGAAAAAAATGAATTTGAGGCCAAAATTTTTGGAGAAAGCTTCAAGTCAGGCAATTTGGTTCTTTTGTGGAACGCATTTGATGAAATTTCACCAACTTTTAATGAATTTGTCCTTAATGTCTTTAAATCCATTCGCGAAACTTCCAAAAATGTCCAATTTTTATGCACAAGACCTTTATATTCTGATCAGTTGAGTAAGGCATTTAAAGTTAGAACTTGGCAGTTGCTGCCATTTACTGAGGAAAATAAAAATGAATTTTTGAGGGAATTTTTTAAATTTGAAAATGTTCCGAGCGAGAAAATTGAGGAAAATATTAAAAAAGTTGAGAAAATTGTTCAGAAATTTCAGATTGATGATAACTCATTTGAGTATAATTTTGAAACTCCTTTGATGCTTCGATTAATCGCTGAAATTCATGAAAATAAAAATCTTTTTGAATCCGCGAATATCTTTGGGATTTTTTGGGCTTTTGTGGAAAAGAAAATTGAAATTTGGTTGGAAAAAAGTAAAAGTTCATTCAGCATTGCCAAAAAATTGCTTCTTGGCGGTTCTTTGAAAATAATTTTGCAGCAATTTGCGTTGTTGAATGAACTTTATTTATTTTCGACCACAACTTTGGGTTTAAAATTGAGAAAATTGCAAATAATGCAAAAAGAAATTCCAAAAGATTTTCCAATTGAAGAAATTTCTCAACTTGGAATTTTATTTATTAACGGAAAAAATAATTTTCAATTTACTCACAAAACTTTGTCAGAATTTTCCGTTGCGTTTTATTTTATTGAAAATATTTTTGATGTTGACGGAGATGTGAACAGCGACGAAGCTGAATTGAGACTTGAGTTATTTTTTCATTTGACCCAAAATTATGGAAATATTCAGCAAATAATCACCGACTTTATGTCCTCGTACCTTCAAGCACGGCCACAAAAATCCAAAAAATTTAATCCAACAATTTCAAAACTTTTAAGAACAAAATTTAAGAATTTTTTTATTCGATTTTTGGACACAAATTACCCAAAAGTTTTTGACTTTTTATTTGAATTTTTCAAACCTGATCACGACTTGCTTGTTGACTTGCTGCATGTCCACGAACCAGAAACATTTTTCACAGAAATTTTCAATCCAAATCACTTTGCGCTGTTCACAAATCCTGAAGACATCAAAAATTTGGCTCAAAATTGTTTGACGGACGCGGAAATGCAAAAATTCCTGACTGGAAAAAATCAGAAAGGAAAAATTTTGTTCGGAATTCATTTTTATGGCTTGTTGGGTGTCACTAAGGTCCATGATGACTTTAAAGATGTAATTGAGGAACTTAAAGGCGCTTCTTTTTGGGAATTCTTTCCTAAGGTCAAAGACCAATTGACAGTTAAGGAACAAAAAGAACTTTTTGTGGCTGCGTTAAGTCCTAAAATTTATTTATATTATGACAAAATGTTCAGCACTGCTGACTTTTCTGAATATGAAAAACTTTGGACAAATTTTGAAAATTTATTGTCAAAAACTGAAATGCAAAATGCACTCGGAGATGCACTGCTGCTTTATTGTGAGATTTCTCCTGATGATAAAAAAGACGCTGAAAAATTCTTAAATTTGTTGATTAAAAAAGCAGAAAAGTTTTTGTCAAATTCGCAAATTTTTGAAATGTTTTTGTCCAAAAATATTTTGCATGAAGCTCATTGGCATTCTCTAAGTTTTAAGATTTTGTGGAACTTCCTCAACAATCACACAAATGAGGAAGAAAGAAAAAAAATTTTGCTTCAAGACGATTTTGATGACAAAAATTTTTATTTCTGGACTTCATATAATGAATTGAAGAAAAGTTATTCGAGTTATGAATATTGTTATTACTATTATGACTTTACACCATTCAAAATATTTCACAGAGCTTTGATCCTTCCAAATTATGCTTTTGATTTTACAAAAGAAGTTTACGAAAAATATTTCAAAAAATCAGAAATTCAGGAAATAATTTTAAATTCAAATGATTTTCTTCATTATGTTGTTAGATATGAAAAAGAAGATCCTTTCAAGAAATTTGCTTCATTTTTAGAAGAAATTTTTGAAGGAAATGAAAAAAAGTTGAAAGAATTTTTAGAACACAAAATTGAGCCAACAAATTTGTCAGTTTTTGAACTTGTTGAAGATTTTCGAGGTCTTCCTTGGTCTGAGCCAAGATGGTTCAATAATATTGAAACTCTTACGAAGCTTTGTGAAAAAATTTAATTGGGACCCAAAATTACTTCAGGATCGTTAATGCTTTAATCCAATTGCTTCAACACAAATTAAGAATTGTCTAATTGTTAATTGTTTTTGAAATACCATTCTGGTAATAAATCATTATTATTATTATTAAGACCATTGGGATTATTTTGCTTAATTTTTTTTTTATTTTTGCTATTTTCATCATAAAAAAATAATTTTTTTCTAATTTGATAATTTTTTTAACTTACAAGCAATTTAATACAATCACTTTATTACGGTACCATAACCTTTATCTGTTAGAGAATTTAAACATTTTTTTTTGTATTATTCAAGAAAAATTATAATTTTAAATAATTCAAAATCCTTGCATAAAAATTAGAGTTCTTATTAACCATTCTACGCATCATGATACCTAAAATATCCTTTTTTATTTTACCATGTTCTCTACTATTTTTTAAGTAGATTCATTATTTGCAGGAGTTTTTAAATTTAGTCTACAAATGACTACAAATATTATTATTAGGGTCATTGCTCGGCCGCGATTTTTTTTAAAAAGCAGATTTTACAATTTTAATTTTAAATATTTTTTTATTTACTTAAATATAAAATTATGCTTTATGCAGCCTGAAACAGTTTAAGTATTTTTCAAACTGCTTTTCCTCAATTAAATGGTAACCGAAAGAGGAAGAAAAGGAAAAGTAAAGGTTCTTTAATTATTAATACGGACCATAATAAAAATAAAAATAATAAAATAATAATAATAAAATTATGCTTATAAGGGAAGTAGTGGTTGTGGTAGAAGGGTCAAAATGTAAAAATGCATCATGATACTTAATATTCAGATTATTTTGAGATTATTGGACTATTAAACTTTTGTTAAAAATAATCTACACCAATTAATTTTATTTATTAATAATTATTATCGAAATAGACTTAGAAAGTAAAGTCTGTAATTACTTATTTATTAGTTTAAAAATATTTAAAGAGTTTTCGACAAAAGTATCGGAATTATTTTATATTAATCCTAATGTCCACATTTTAAAAATAATTAAGAATAATTAAAATCAATTTTTATTTATTTTTTATTTTTTGAAACATTAATTAAATTTTAAACTTTTTTTTATGTTTTATTCAAATTGTCAAAAACTAATGCAAATATTTAAATATGTTAATAAAGATTTTTATATTTTATTCAGAAATTTATCTGTTTTGTCTTTTTTTTTAAATTTTTTATTGAGTTTTTTTTCCAAAATTTTGGATTATAGAAAAATGCATGAAAAACGCAATTAACTAACTTTCAAGTATAGGAATAATAATTTAGAATGTAATAAGGGGCCATTCACTTATTACGTAAAGCAAAAATTCGGGTTTTTTACCCCCCGTAACGTTTTTAACAAAAGAATCAGGTGCAAAAATAATAGACCGTAACAAACTCTCGACCCCCCCCCCTTCCCCCTCAGAGCGTTACGTAATAAGTGAACGGCCCCTAACAAAATATTGAATTATTGTCAATTTTTTCGTAGTAAATAAAAGCCTATTTATGCGCTAATTTTGAAAAAAAACAGGTTGTAAAAAAAAATTATGTTGATCTTCTGAAGGATTTGCGTGATGCTTTTTGAATCCATTTTGACAAAATTCTCTTAAATAATTAATAAATTAATAAATGAATTATTGTTTTTAATTGATTTATATTTTATTTCTGAGAATTATTATTTAATACTAATAATTAAATTAATTCATATTGCGAGTAAGAAAGTCGGAAAATAATTCTAAATATTTTTGTGTATCATGACATAGCTTTTATATGTAAAAAAATTCTCTGTACATTACTTTAAAAATATTAAGAATAGTAAATTTCTTAATGTCACAAAGAATCACATTAAAATTATTTTAGGCTCGGAAATAAAAATTTGATGCAAATAATTGAGTTGATGTTCTTGGAATTACGAAATTGCTAGCATTTAGTGTGTTATGAGTATTAAATTATTTCTTGTATAAAATTGGAAAATTTAATTTTGTTGATTTTTTTTTGAAAATTAAAAAAAAAAATTGCAACAAAATTGCATGACAGGCGAATTGCGCAAGCCAAATGGAATTTTTTTTGATAATTTGAATGATTTTGTTACTAAAAAAATCTTCCAAGATATCAAATAATTGTTTGGTTCTTGTCTGCGTAAGTTGCCTGCCATGCAAATCTGAACTATAGATCATGTCTATAATTATGGAAGTAAGAACACAAAAAAAAAATAAAATGTTCAATTAATAAATTTTTATTTCACTTTTATTTTACATATTTTAACATCCTTCGATTTTACCGAAAGATTAAAAATTCCAAATTCTTTTTATAATTTTTCTGAGCCGAATTAAATTCTACAAAATTTTCTACAATTTTAATTTAATTTATTTTTCATTTTTGTATCAGAATAAAAAGCCACAAAAGTCTCTGACTGATCATCAGTCCACAAATATTATAAAAATAAAAATTAAATGTTAAGTAATAATCTCGTTCCATGAAAAATAGCTAATATTTAATCAAGATTCGTAACGAAGACGTTCATAGTGCGGTCTAATAAAACTTGTAGGTACATGAAGGCTGAACTCGAGTGCAACAAGGACTGCAAATTCTGATGATAAAAGTTCTTTGCGATTTATTCTGAAGATATTTTCAATTTTCTGTATTAAAAAAAAAGTTTTTTTGATATTAAAATTTCAATTTTTAAGACCAAATCCACAACTTACCTCAATCAATCCTTTCAAAACTTCTCCTTTAACATCATTAAGTTTAGCACTCAACAACAAACACGCACCAGCACACAACTTTCTATTAATCTTATTAATCAATCCCGCCAAGATGAGCTTCTCAAAATAAACATAAGCTTGTGCAACAGTAAGTAAATCAATCCTTGAATCGAGCTTATTTATTCGTCTCATATCTCTCTTAATTGACCTCAATTTACTCAATGTCAACTGAATATGAGGATATTTTTCCCGAAATTTATCATTTAATTCCTTTTTAAGGTCCGCTTGTCGAACATAATCAATGACACTTGTAAGGTAGCTCGTGAAGGTAAGAAGTGTACGATGTCGTCCAGCTGACAATTCTGGATCATCTAGTAGGTCAGCTGAATAAGGTTCATCATCAACTTCATCAACATGACTAATGTAACGGATCATTCCATGATTTCTGAGAACTAATGTGTCTAAATGTTCGTGGTGATGTCGCTAAAATAAATAAAAATAATAATTAAATAAATTAAAAAATATCAAAATTATTCATTCTTACCGGAACTTTAGCTCCACTTCCACTATTAGGCTTTGACGGTACCAAAAGATGACCATAAGACACTTCAGCTTGTCCATCTAATCTCCTTTCAATTCCTAACAAATTAAATGGATCAAATGGTTGATTTTCAGCAGTACTTGACATTGGTCTCGATGTTGATGTCTGACGTCTTCGTCCACCACTTCCACGTACATCTAATTTTGCATTACTTCTTGTTATTGCACTTGATGTTCTTTTACGGAACGGAATTATTGAAAATATATGCAATGGCTTCTGATGTGTTGTTATAATGCAACGAGTTTCCTCGATTGTTAGGCAAATGTCCGTTACGTGTAATGGCGGTGTTGGTTCGTGAATGTGAACACATTTCATACGCGATAAGGATTCGGTGCTGGATGTGGCATTGTTGAAATTGTGTGGTGCTGTACAAGTACATAAAGCCTTTTTAAGTAGTAAAGCTTGACGACGTTCGGCAATTGTTTCATTGGAGCTGCTGATGGTTCTGCAAAGAATATTAAATGTGATTGTATTGGTGGTATTATAGTATTTAGCCAAGACACATGATAGTACTTAGCCAAGACACATTATATTACTTTGTCAAGATACATTTAGGTGCTTAGTCAAGACACATTTAGATACTTAGTCAAGACACATTTTAGTACTTAGTCAAGACACATTATAGTACTTAGTCAAGACACATTATAGTACTTAGTCAAGACACATTATAGTACTTAGTCAAGACACATTATAGTACTTAGTCAAGACACATTATAGTACTTAGTCAAGACACATTATAGTACTTAGTCAAGACACATTATAGTACTTAGTCAAGACACATTATAGTACTTAGTCAAGACACATTTTGGTATTTAGTCAAGACATACTATTTTTAATGGAAATGAAATATTTTATTGCGTGAAAAATCTACAGAAAATTCACACAACGGCAATCAGAACTAAAGCTAGTACAAATCTAAAAAAAAATAAAAATAATAAATATATTTTTTTTACAATTATTGATTAATAACAGAAAAGTTGTGATGTCATCAGTGACGAATCCAGTTTGAAATAAAAATTCATAAAATTTCTTAAATTGTCAAATTTCATCAGCATTAGCACCAAAAAGTTGAATCAACTTATTAAAAATCGATCCTAAAAGCTCAAAACTGAAAAAGTCGCGATCGTCTCTCAAAATTTATTTCAAACTCTTTTTTTTTTTTTTTGTTTCTCTGATTTTTTTTCAGATCATCATTCAGTCTGCGTTCAGCTCTCCGCGCGATCAGTTTGGAAAATAGAAGCGAAAATTATTTTTTGCCGGTGATAAAAAAAAGAAGAAGAAAAAAAAAGTTTTTATTGTGTGAATGTTTTTGACTCATTTTGATGATTAAACAACGAAAATTGTGAAATTATTTTAATATTTTGTGATTAAAGTCAGAAAAAGTTGAATAAAATTATCAAAAAAGTGAATTTAATTAAAATAAAATTGATAAATTTTAAAAAAAAGTTTAAAAAAAATTATAAAAAATAAGAAAAAAGCAAAATTTAAGAATTTTTGAAGATAAAGTTTAAGCAATTGAGTGAATATTTTGTGGTTTTGATGACTCATTCGATGAATAACTAAAAGTTATCCTCAATTTTGGACGAGATTGACGTTATATGTTCGGAATTTAATTATGGTGAGTTTTTTTTTAATTTGTTTTGTAGATTTTTTTGTCATTTTATTAGAAAAATTATAAAAATTAAAAAATCAACTTAAAAGTTGCAATTTTTAAAAATTTAATAATTTTTGTTTGATTTAAAAATTTAAAAAAGGATTAAAAAAATTATTTTTAAGTCATTTTCGGGTCAAATTATTCAATTTTTGATTTATGACAATTCTTAGCTTTATTTTTTTGACAGTCAGAATGTAAATTAAATTAATCCTCAAATAAAGTTGAATCCTTGACAGGATTTAGGCACAAAAACTTTTAAATTCTTTGCATTTATTGACAAAATCTTGCATGAATTAATTAAATTTAAATAAAATCAAAGTTCCTCATGATTCAATCAGTTTATAGATTAATAATAAGAAAAATAAAATTTGAATAAATTTATTAATAATTTTATAAGAAAATGTCGACGATCGTTACAATGTTGTGACTTAAATGCTTTGTGAATGTTTCAATGTTTTGTGTTTCAATGTTTTTGGCGATCTTGTTGCAATGTTCTGTGAATGTTTGAGTGAGTGATGCTGTGTCAATCTTTAGAGAACTGAAGAAAGCTTTTTTGACTTTCATTTTTGTCAGTTGGTAGAAAAAATTCAAAAAAAGCTTTCGAGCTTTTAAGCTTTTGAGTCTATTGTCATGAAAAATTATGACAGGAATTAAAAAATAAGTAAAAATGTTGATTGATTAGCATAAATATTTGTAGGACTTTTTGTGTGTTTTTCTGTTCGTCTGTCTGGCTGTCTTTTCACCTTTTTTCATGATTATTTTTTTTTTTTTGATTCATCTTTTTGCTCAAATTGTATGGCATGTCTGTCTATGATGATTTATGGGCTGCCAATTTGCTTGTTTATATTTGCTCGGGATTGTCTTGATTTTTATGTAGATTTGCCGTGTCTTAAAAAAAGCTTAAAATGTTCTGGTTTGTAAAAAATTAGACAAAATTTTATTTTAACTAAATTTCATAAAATCTAATTTAATTTTGTGTAACCGTCTGCAAGTTTTTACAACGGACAATCTCGCATTTTTAAAGACTGATTTTTTCCCGTAATTGCAAATTTGTCTTTTATTTTCAAAAATTTCATATAAAAATTACTTTTTTATGGAATTTTTTTTTTAAATTTAAATTTTATGTTTCTTTTTCACAAAAAGTCCCTCAATTTATCGACAATTTCTCCTCAGGTTTAAGCTTTTTTAATGTGGTTTTTGATTTAACTTTTTTATTTTTTTTTTTGACTGGATCTCATTTTATGGCTAAGAATGATAACTGGTTCTCATTTAATTCTCTTATTTATTGATCATGAATGGTTGCTGGCTTTTAAGATTTGTATTTTTTAGGAAAATGTGCTTTCATCGGTCACGAGTGACCAAGTCGTAGGTCGTCGGTGGTAAGACAGTTGATCTGGTTTTTGTCTCAAGCTTCTTGCTGCAACTTCTGTTAGCTTCTTCTATTGTTGTTCTGCCTTCTTCTCTACAGTCATACGCAAAGTATGACCTTCGTCCAGCAATCCATTTTCCTTTTTCATTCCAAAATATTGATTGACTCGCAACTTCTGATTCATGCTTCTTTAAATTGTGGTCGATTTATTCCAATTTTTATTCTTTTAATCTCGATGACTTGTTGTCTTGTCATTTTGTATCAGAGTTGGAATCGTCTGATTTGGCGTCGGACGCCACTCGGCGTCGGACATTTTTGGTGTTTTGCCAACTCTGTCTTGTATACAACACAGAATTAATGCCACAAATCTTCCGCAGACATCTAACTTGAAGATAATTAGTAAGTGACTTTGTTATTTTCCAATTTTTACATCACTCTTAAATATAAGTGTCTTATACATCTCCAATTTGGCACGTCTTGAGAATCTTTTGGAAGTAAGTAGATGTCTAATTGAAAAATATGCACGCTGTTCAGTCAAAATCCTTTGCTTAATCTCCAATGTAGTGTCATAATTGTTGCTGATGATAGATTCAAGATATACAAATTCATCCACTACCTCAAACCTCTTATCACTGATTGACAAGTGTGTGCCTATAAGACTCTTAGTCCTCTTCGATGCAGCGGTCATAAGAAACTTTGTCTTGTCAACTGCAGTTCACCTGCAGCCCGATCTTGTTAGCTTCCCTTTCCATTTTGGAGTAAGCGTTGGTAATTGACCTGATGTTTCTTTCAACAATGTCCACATCGTCAGCAAAAACAAGCTACTGAATTGACTTTGTAAAGATTGTTCCATTGCGTTCCAGTTCAGCTCTTCTGAATACTCCTTCAAGTGTGATGTTAAAAAGCTTAGTTGACAGCTCATCACCCTGCCTTAAGCCTATCCTGCATTTAAACATACTCGATGTTGCATCCTGGAACTTCACACAGTACATGACCTTAGACAATGTTGCTTTTAGCAACCTGATTAGCTTATGTGGGAAGTGAAACTCTGTCATGATGCTCCACAGCCCATCTTGATCAATTGAGTCGTATGCTGCTGTTTGTGCGTATATATATATATATATATATATATATATATATATTGACTTTTTGTTAATTTAAGCATAGAAAAAGAAGTGTTTTTATTCGATATTAAATCATAGCATTTTTAGTTCTTATTGCTGAGGGGTTAAAGCTGCCGTAATGCGTTGTGTGTTTCATTAGTCACATAGTCTACATGTTGCTTAAGTGTCACTCTCTTGTCGGTATCTTTGCCGAAGAAAGTTGATCCACACAAACATGTCATTTGAGCCCAACAGACTGTAACGTAACATGATGAATTTAAGGACTTTATCTGCAAGAAATAATTATGGAAAAAAGGATATAAAGAATTTTGGAGTTCATGTCTATAATAGCTTACATGTTCAAGTAAAAAAGGCTGTTCATATCCATGCTTTCAAATTTAAAGTGAAGCAAGTTATGGCAAGCGAGGAATTTCTAAATCGGTGCTATGATGGCAATTATCTTCGCACTTACGGTGAATGAAGTCCCTAAAAACATAAAAAAACAATTAACAAGATGCCAATTCTGTAAATTTTTATAATTGGAGATTCGATACCTGTTTGAGAATTTGTTTGGTCGTTTTATGTTGATATTAAGATCTTCCTATGCTTCTTCAATGATAAGTTGTTTCCTATATGTTCCTTAAGTCTATAATCGCCGCAATTTTTCGATTTATCTTCCTGTATATTTAATTTCACAGTTGCGAAACGTCAATTGTAAACGTGTTGACAGATTGGAAAGAATCAATCGACAAAGAGTTAGTTACTGTTGCAGTTTTTATTGATTTAAAGCGAGCTTTTGAGACCGTTGACCGTACACTCTTGCTACACAAACTACATCTATATGGATGTGATGATAAAGTCATATCATGGTTTAAGTCATATTTTACTGATCGTTTTCAGCAAACTCGCTTTGGAAATTCACTCTCAACCTTATTATCAATACTAATAGGTGTTTCACAAGGCTCAGTCCTTAGCTGTGCTTTATTCATAATATTTATTAATGATATCGTAAATGTGTTACAATATTCGAAAATAAAGCTCTTTGCGGATGATACTTTGATTTATATAACGTGTAATCCAAGTGAGCTTAGTGCAACTATCGATCTACTAAATGAAGATCTCTCACGTATCTACAAATGGCTCTGTTACTCAAAACTTTCACTTAATGTCACTAAATCAAAGGTTATGCTTATTACAAGCAATAAGTCGCTTGCTTTGCCTAAACCAATTGCCATAAATGACCAAGACGTTGAGTTGGTCTCAGATTTCAAGTATTTAGGTGTGATTATAGATTCACATCTAACATTTGACAATCACTTTAATTATATATTAAAGAAATTAAACGCCAAGTTTTACGTCTTGAAGCGTTGTGAGCATAAGCTCGATTTTGCAAGTAAGAAGCTCTATGTATCTTCATTGGTAAATTCGCACTTCAATTATTGTGCTACAATTTTGTTTTTACTAAGTGATGCTCGGATTAACGAGCTCCTGTTAAATGGAGTATTTAACATTATTTATGGAAAATTATTATGATCATAGAAATCTTTGATTTCTTGAAAGATTTCAGTTTAATTTATCATCTCAACCAATTTAGACGCATTTTTCCATCACGAAATAAATAAAAAGTATACAGTCCACTAAGAAAGCAAGAACTATCGTTTTTTATGGTCCTTACGAGCCTTGAGATTGTACCAGCTCAATTAAGTTTTGAATTTAAAGTTGAGGCGGGCAGAGTGTTGATAAATTACAAAATATCAACAACGATTGATTTTATTGTGAAAAAATCACCAAGCAGCAACTCTCGCATTCAAGATGTCTTTAATTACAACTAAGGGCAAGAAAGTGAAGCTGAATTCAATCATTGAAGACTTTGAAACCGTCAAAAGTGCATATCAAACGTTGAAAGAAGAAACAACATTTGAAGAAGTGAAAGTTTATCATGAATTTCTGAAAGGATTGCTAGATGAATTCAGTGAAGTTTACATTGAATATGAATTGATGCAGAAAAAAGACCCTGATGTAGATTCGGAGAAATATAATTTATTCAAGAAAGAAGCAATTTTGATTATTCTTGATTTATCAATTAATATGGAAAATTTGCAGAAGGAGCAATTAACAGTCATTGAGCATCAGAAGAATATCAAATTCAGTAAACCTCAGCAATCATCATCTGCAGTTAGAAAAATAAGACTTCCAGAAATAAAACTTCCAGAGTTTAATGGAGATTTCAACAATTGGTTATCTTTCAAAGACACTTATGTATCAATGATACATTCAAATCCAGCATTTTCTGATATAGACAAGTTCCACTATTTGAAGTCATCAGTTAAAATTCAGCCAGAATCGCAAAATGTGCTGAATAATTATCAATTCTCAGGAGATAGTTACGAATCTGCTTGGGAAGCATTATGCAGAAGATTTGATGATCGTAGATTATTGTTGATGCAGTACACGAATTCTTTAATGACAGTTAAAGGTTCAGCAGACGATTCACTAACAGAAGCAAGAAGAGTCTTAGATTCTTACATTAGTCATCGAGCAGCATTCAATATGATGAAAGTAACAAACGATGAATTGTTAGACATGATCTTTGAACAATTTGTTAGAAATCGATTTGATGCAACTTTGATGAGAGAATGGGACATTCATATTGATAGCAGTACTAAAAAACCAAGTTGGGATGAATTTTGTAAATTTATGGATCAGCGAATCAAATCATTGAAATTTACTGATCGTGAAGGAAATTCATTTCCTTTGAATTCATCATCTAGTATAAGTTCCATGTCAAAAGATCGAAGTACAGCATTGATGGTTAATAAAAGTAAGAACCCACAAATTGAGAAATGCAAATTGTGTCCAAGAAATCATCAAATATACAAGTGTGATATCTTCAATGGAGAAACTCCAAATGAGAGATACAAAGTTGCAATGAAATTCAAATTATGCATCAATTGTTTGAGTGCAAAGCATAATAAATATGGTTGTAAATCAGTATTAAGATGCAAAATTTGCGGAATGAAGCACCATACAAGTCTTCATAATAGTGAATCAATTAAGTCAATTCCAAATGTGGAAAATAACTCATAAGAATATTCTCAACTCTTGTTGAGACGGCAGAATTCTCTCATAAAATGGAGAATAATATCAAAATTCAAGTTAATTCTCATCTCTTTGTCGTGACAATTGTTATGTCTAGCCTGATCATCCAGATCAGCATTTCTCAAGTTTTAAGTCAAAACAATTGTAAACATCTTCAAAGTTCCAGCCTGATATTCTCCAACGTCTATCAGCATATCTCAAGTTTCAAGTTGTAACAATTGTTATTATCATCTCAAGTTCAAAATCTGACAACTGATAAATCCAGCCTGATATTCTTCAACGTCTATCAGCATATCTCAAGTTTAAGTTTTATCAATTGTTGGAGTTACCGCAAAATCTGTCAACTGTTAGAATCTAGCCTGGTGATTCTCATTCATCAGCATATCTCAAGTTCAAGTTTCTATCAGTTGTTAGAAGTTCTTCAAGTTCAAGTTCTGACAATTGCTGTATCTAGCCTGATTGATCAAGTCTTTCAGCATTCCTCAAGTTTAAGTTATGGCAATTGTTAGTCCCTATCTCAGTATCCCTATCTCAGTAGTAAGTTCATCAAGAAGAAGATTATAGTCAACAACTCATCAATTAAGTCGAGGTGGCAGGATGTTAAATGGAGTATTTAACATTATTTATGGAAAATTATTATGATCATAGAAATCTTTGATTTCTTGAAAGATTTCAGTTTAATTTATCATCTCAACCAATTTAGACGCATTTTTCCATCACGAAATAAATAAAAAGTATACAGTCCACTAAGAAAGCAAGAACTATCGTTTTTTAGCTCCAAAAAGTTATGAATCGATATGCTCGTCTGTTATTAAGGGTAAATTCTCGAACTCATCGAGAGGATATGCTTGATACTCTGGAATGGCTGTCAGTAAAGCAGACAGTTCACCTTAATGCCATTTTGTTTATTCACAGGATTGCTATTGGTATCGCACCAACATATTTGCAACGACATATGGTTAAGACGAGTCAGCTCCATCAGCATGATACCAGGAATAATGATGATTATCAATTGAAGTTTTATACGACAGCAACATCGCAAAACAATTTGTTTTACAAAGGATTAAAAATTTACAATGATTTTATTAAATTCAAAAAGTCATTAGGCACTGACATGAGGCAATCAACAAAATCAATAGCCATTGAGTATGTAAAGTCCAAATTTCCACTCGAATAATCCGGGAAGCCTTCATTAGCACATTAGACCTATTGGTGTAACACATGTACTAATGTTGGTCGCAGCATATGGTGATCGTGACTAGTCATTTCTGAGGTAAAAGGTTTATCCTTACACCTGGCTCTAAGGTGCTCTTAAGTGCATGTCGCATAAGAACTATATAGCCAGCGTATTGATAGATCGCGGAACCCTCAATGTTCACTAGACTGATTAAGTGGATGCATGAGCAATGAGGGAAGCTGCAAAGTAGAATTTGTGTCTCAAAGACCCACATGCATGCGCCTAATACCAGTCACAAAGTTCCACCTTCTCGAGGGTGCTTTTTAGCTGAATGGCGTCGATGCAAAAGTGCTGCGATGCGGCTAGCGCTTAGAATTTACACCATGTCCATAATAAGAAACTTGATGCCTCTATGTCGTGCATAATTGATCAATTGCATATTTATACTGTTTTAAAATTTTCAAAGCTTACCTAAAACTCACTGATACTTTACATCTTCATTTGCTTGTATTAATCTTGTTCTTAAAAATACCTATCGGTAATAAATTACTATTATTATTATTATTATTATTATTATTATTATTATTATTATTATTATTATTATTATTATTATTATTATTAAAGTTGCGATCGTCTCTCAAAATTTATTTCAAACTCTTTTTTTTTTTTGTTTCTCACAGCCGCTCATAATTTTTCGTGTCTCTGATTTTTTTCAGATCATCATTCAGTCTGCGTTCAGCTCTCCGTGCGATCAGTTTGGAAAATAGAAACGAAAATTATTTTTTGCCGGTGATAAGAAAAAAAAAGAAGAAAAAAAAGTTTTTATTGTGTGAATGTTTTTGACTCATTTTGATGATTAAACAACGAAAATTGTGAAATTATTTAAATATTTTGTGATTAAAGTCAGAAAAAGTTGATTAAAATTATCAAAAAGTGAAATTAATTAAAATAAAATTGATAAATTTTGAAAAAAAGCTAAAAAAATTTACAAAAAATAAGAAAAAAGCAAAATTTAAGAATTTTTGAAGATAAAATTTAAGCAATTGAGTGAATATTTTGTGGCTTGATGACTCATTCGATGAATAACTAAAAGTTATCCACAATTATAGACGAGATTGACGTTATATGTTCGCAATTTAATCATGGTGAGCTATTTTTAATTTATTTTGTAGATTTTTTTGACATTTTATTAGAAAAATTATCAAAGTCATAAATTACGCCTAAAAGTTGCGATTTTTAAAATTTAATAAATTTTATTTGAATTAAAAATTTTTAAAAAAATTAAAAAATTGATTTTTAAGTCATTTTCGGGTCAAATTATAAAATTTTTGATTTATGACAATTCTTAGCTTTATTTTTTTGACTGTCAGAATGTCAATTAAATTAATCCTCAAATAAAGTTGAATCCTTAACAGGATTTAGGCACAAAAACTTTTAAATTCTTTCCAATTATTGACAATATCATGCATGAATTAATTAAATTTAAATAAATTCCAAATTCCTCATGATTCAATCAGTTTATAGAATAATAATAAGAAGAATAAAAAGTGAATAAATTTATTAAAAATTTTATAAGAAAATGTCGACGATCGTTACAATGTTGTGACTTAAATGCTTTGTGAATGTTTCAATGTTTTTTGGCGATCTTGTTGCAATGTTTTGTGAATGTTTGAGTGAGTGATGCTGTGTCAATCTTTAGAGAACTGAAGAAAGCTTTTTTGGCTCTCATTTTTTAGTTGGCGGTGGAAAAATTAAAAAAAAAGCTTTCGAGCTTTTAAGCTGTTAAGTCTATTGTCATGAAAAATTATGACAGGAATTAAAAAAATAAGTAAAAATGTTGATTGATTAGCATAAATCTTTGTAGCGCTTTTCATGTGTTTGTCCGTTCGTCTGTCTGGCTTTCTTTTCACCTTTTTTTCATGATTATTTTTTTTGTTCAGCTTTTTGCTTAAATTGTATGGCATGTCTATCTATGATGATTTATGGGCTGGCAATTTGCTTGTTTTTCTCTCAAGATTGTTTTATTTTTTTTTTAGATTTGCCATGTCCTGAAAAAAGCTTAAAATGTCCTGGTTTGTAAAAAATCAGACAAAATTTCATTTTAAATAAATTTCATAAAATATTATTTAATTTTGTGGTGATCTTCTGCAAGTTTTTACAACGGACGATCTCGCATTTTTTAAAGAATGACTTTTTCCCGTAATTGCAAATTTGTCTTTTATTTTCAAAAAGTTCATACAGAAATTATTTTTTTTCATGCAAAAATTTTCATAAAAATATTAAATTTTATGCTTCCTTCCTTAAAAAGTGTCACTAAAATTTTTCCAAGGTTTTATCTTCAGTTCAAGCTTAATTAGGGCGATTATCTAAATTTTATGAAAATATGGGACATTTCCAAAATTTGTCCAAAATACGGGACATTACGGAAATTTTCAAGAAAAAAATATGAGACCAGGAACAAATTTAAAAAATTTTATACGGGACAGCTGTGAAAATTCGGAACTAACCGTTGTAAATACTAGCAGATGGTCACCCTGGGTTTGATTCGAGCCAAATACTTACTAAATAAAGAATTTTTTGTTAAATTTTACAGAAATTGCAAAGATTTGATTTAAAATTTTAAGCTTTTTTATTCTTTCGTTTAATTTTCTTTCTTCTTGTTCTTAAAATTTTATTATTTTTTTTTTTTTTTGTTACATGTGTGTTTTGTGTTAGGTGTACTAGGAACTTAAGCTAAAGTTAAAGTGATAACTTTATTCAATTGATAAATGCACATAATAATAATGAATTATTACATTGAAAAAGACAAACAATTACGTGTCTGTGAAGTTGGCTGGAATGGGTTCTCCAAATGAGCTGAAACTTTGCCAGAATTACGTCCATATTACGTCCATATTACGTCCATTTTCGTCCCATAATTAAATAATTTCGTACCCTCAACTGGAACTGGATATAGCGTATTCAAAATTTGGGTATCTTTCCGGCCAACTTCACTTTTTGTATCTGGAAAGTTTTGAGGAACTAAGTTTTATAGACAAGTTATATATCAAAATTGATCTAAAAATTACGTCCAATTTCGTCCCGTAAAAATTTTTGGAAACGAAAGTGACCATCAAAAGTTATGTGCTGTAGAAGTTTAGTACCAGACCAAAATTTTTTTCTTCAAAAAATAAAATTAATTTAGCATGTGATATATCAAATCACATCTATTTTTCCTCAGTACTTCAAATCTCTGCAAATTATTTATCTTAAGATGGACATTTTGAACTTACGGAACTTCCATTTTGGAGGGAACTGTAATTTGATGGATATTTTGGCCAAAATTTTTGTACGTATTAATTTTGGCCAAAATTTTTTGGGCGTATTTATTTTTGGCCAAAATTTTTGGGCATTTTTCAATTTGCCAAAAATTTTGGGAAATTTTTTTAAAGTTTCTTTTTTAACTTTTGAAATATTAAAAACCGTTAATTTTTTTTATGAACCAAATTTTTTTGGCAAAACATCCAGTCCAAAATTTTTGGCCAAAATTTTCAGGTTGAGACTTAGAATAAATTTGAAGTTATATCAGCCAAAATATTTTGGCCAAAATTTGCGGGTTGAGACTTAGAATAAATTCAAAATTTTAGGTTTTACCCGAAAATTTTGGCCAAAATTTTCAGGTTGAGACTTAGAATAAATTTAAAATTTTGCCAGCCAAAATATTTTGGCCAAAATTTTCAGGTTGAGACTTAGAATAAATTTGAAGTTATATCAGCCAAAATATTTTGGCCAAAATTTGCGGGTTGAGACTTAGAATAAATTTAAAATTTTACCAGCCAAAATATTTTGGCCAAAATTTTCGGGTAAAACCTAAAACTTTGAATATATTCTAAGTCTCAACCCGAAAATTTTGGCCAAAAATTTTGGACTGGATGTTTTGCCAAAAAAATTTGGTTCATAAAAAAAATTAACGGTTTTTAATATTTCAAAAGTTAAAAAAGAAACTTTAAAAATTTCAAAAATTTTTGGCAAATTGAAAATGCCCAAAAATTTTGGCCAAAAATAAATACGCCCAAAAAATTTTGGCCAAAATTAATACGTACAAAAAATTTTGGCCAAAATATCCATCCAAATTACAGTTCCCTCCAAAAATGGAAGTTCCGTAAGTTCAAAATGTCCATCTTAAGATAAATAATTTGCAGAGATTTGAAGTACTGAGGAAAAATAGATGTGATTTGATATATCACATGCTAAATTAATTTTATTTTTTGAAGAAAAAAATTTTGGTCTGGTACTAAACTTCTACAGCACATAACTTTTGATGGTCACTTTCGTTTCCAAAAATTTTTACGGGACGAAATTGGACGTAATTTTTAGATCAATTTTGATATATAACTTGTCTATAAAACTTAGTTCCTCAAAACTTTCCAGATACAAAAAGTGAAGTTGGCCGGAAAGATACCCAAATTTTGAATACGCTATATCCAGTTCCAGTTGAGGGTACGAAAATATTTAATTATGGGACGAAAATGGACGTAATATGGACGTAATATGGACGTAATTCTGGCAAAGTTTCAGCTCATTTGGAGAACCCATTCCAGCCAACTTCACAGACACACAATTACACCAGGGGGAAAAGTACTTGTTGTAAAAAAATTTTAGTGCAAAAAAAGTGTAAATTTTACATCTTTTTACAGTTTTTTACAGTTTTTTTACATCTTTTTACATCAAACTGTAAAATTTTACATCAACTTGTTCTTAAGAATAAAATTAAGATTAATGGGAGTTTTCTTATAGTTTTTCATTGCGATTAAGAAAATTGATGTGAAAAATCTTGGAAAAATCGCTTTTCCGATAAGTTTTTCATCCCAACTAAAACTAGTATCAACGTGGTCACTCGTGACCGACGAAAGCGCATTTTCCACGTATAGTAAATACACAAAGAATTAAAACCCCAAAAGTATAAAGCCTAATATTTAATTATAAATATTCTTTATTTACCAGAAATTTAAAATTTACAGAAAAAAATGTGTGTGAAACATGAGGAAAAAAAATATTTTTAATAAAAAGTTATCATTACGCGACATAAAATTTAAAAAAAAATAAAAAAAGCAAAAAAAAATCGGCTACGGGCTAGGATTGAACCCATGACCTTGAAATTAGGAGTCGCGCACTCTTCCACTTACGCCACTGCTACACTTTTTTTAAGAAGTTTAAGTGGCAATTTAATTATTTATATTGATGAGTTTTTTTTTTATAAATGCAAGTTTTTATAATTTTCACAAAATTTTCCTGAAAAACTATGAAAAATCCATGAAAATAGAAAATTAAAACAATAAAAATATCAAAAAATATGAAAAAAGTAATTATCTATGAAAATTGTACGAAAATATTCAAAATTTTAACAAAAATCTTCGGAAAAACTCGGGAAAATTGTGGAAATGGAAAACTATGACATAATTCAACATTAAATGTCATTAGAAATCAAAAAAGTATCAAAAAAAAAGTAAAAAAAAAAATTGTCATCGGTGGGATTTGAACCGAGGAAGGCTGAGTTTTTGAAAAAGTCAACATTTTAGTGTATTTTACCACACTAACACAAATAAAGAAATGCAATTTTGGCACTTTTTACGCTGGTTCCAGCAGAGGAAGTAACCATTCGTGCTGATTTTTTCGCCATCTCTAGCCAGACATACTACACACATTTTAAGCCAAAAACCGCATCAAAAAAGCTTAAACCCTAGGAGGAGATGCGATGACAGACAGACAGACGGACAGACAGACAGACAGACAGACAGACGGACAAAGTGCGGATAATAGCGTCCTTTTCCCAAGAGGAAAATGCGCTAAAAATCGAGGCAAAAATCGCCTTTCTTTAGAATTTTTTTATTTCAAAAAATAAAAAAGAACAAAATTCTTTATGCCATTTTGGTGTAATTTTTGTAATTTTTTTCATTTCAATTCCATATCTACGTAAAATTTCATTTACGTAAACTCCATTTTTTCGTAAACTTTTATTACGCAAACAAAAAAGTTTTGTTTACATTTGTTTTTTAAGTGAAATTGAAGTAAATATTTAATGAACTAGTGTTTAGGGCCCGTCACGGGCCCCGTTGTATTTGTCTTAAAGCTATCGGACATCTCATTTATTAAAAAAAAAAACTTGAAATTTTCATTAAATTTAATTCTTGAATTTTTTAAAAATTTTTAATTTTGGTGGTAAAAAGATAGATTAAGTTTTTATCAAAATCCTTCAAAGTTATTAATTCAATATCCTTAATTTTTGAAAAATTACAATTTTTTGAACGCGTCCATAGTAGTAAGAAAAAGAAAATCCACTTAGAATTACATATTAGAGAAAAATCTTGGAAAAATCTGTAATTAGTGGAATGTTTAAAATCTATTATTCTAAACATGCACTACATAAAAAAGTTAAAATTAGCATTTTAATCTCAAATTTCAAAAATAATTTCAAAGCTTTTAAAACTCAATAAATTAGTATTTCAACCTAATATAAACTTAAAATCTAAAAGCAATCATACAGCCCTTCTACTCACTATACACTTGATCTCCAGCCGAAATTTGAGCTCATAAGCACTTAAAAGTTCACTACGATAGCAAAAGTTGCGATTTTAACCTCAAATAAATTTAAATTTTAAAAGGAGCCATTCAGCTTAAAAACCGTAACAGTACACTACAACACAAAAAATAAATATTCTAACCTCAAATAACCTCAAAATCCGAAATGACAATACAGTCTCTCTAATCATCATCCACGTGTCCCACATGCCAAATTTCAGCTCAAAAAACTTTAATAGCTCACCACCACAGCTTAAACAAAAAGGCAAAAACCGTCATTTTTGAGGTTAAATCAAAGCCCTAACCTCAAAATTTTCGAAAAAAATTTTTTTTTGCATGCGCTAATCATGAAAAGTCATTTCCCACAATATAATATCAAAAAAACTTCAAATAGAACGAAATCGAAAATAACCGTCAAAAAATATTTAAATTTCGATCACGAAATCACGCAATCAGACAATCAAGAATAATAACATTCTTTTGTAATATGGATTTTTCAGCTTTTACAGAAAGTTGATAAAAATTTTAAAGAATGTGGTGTGTGTAAGACTTGAAGAAAACAAATGAAATCAACCATTAAAAATCAACAAAATTTTAAATTTTTCTTGAAGCTTATTAAAATTTTATCACCCTTTAATGTACACAATTTTACAAATAAAACTACTGTAGATAAATTAATATTGCAAAAAAAGTCAATTTAAACTCAAAAGTTAAACTCGAAAATAACGGTCAAAAATTTTTCAAATTTTATAATTTGAGAGTGTAACGATCACGAAAAATTTTTTTATGTATGTTCTGACTATGTATTTTGCACAAAAAGACAATTTTCAAAGCGTAAACTCAAAAAAATTCTAAAAAGAATAAATTTGAAAATTTGTAACGGTAAAAAAATATTTGAATTTTATGTTTTTCCTTCCAAAATTTTCAAAGAACATATTTCTACAGTGCGCTGTGCATGTAGAGTCAGTTTTTATAGCTCAAAACTCATGAAATTAAGAAAAAAATAAAGTCAAAAATAACGGTCAAAAAGTATTCAAATTTAATGATTAAACAGCTTAACGGTCAAAAATTTTTTTGAAAAATATGTTTCCATGACCCATTACATACATAAAGTCAGTTTTCAAAATTTAAAACCCAAGAAATTGCGAAAAGAAAAATGACGAAAAACGATTAAAAAACATTTAAATTATTTTATTATACAGTTTAACGACCACGTGATTTTTTTGAAAATGTGTTTTTACGTAATGCTATGCATGAGTAGTCTAACTATACACACCAAAAAGAAAAAAAATTAAATAGAAGAAAATTCAGAAAAAACCGTCAAAAAAATTTCAAATTTCGATCACGGAATCACGGAATCACGCAATCAGGCAGAATAACTTTATTTTATAATATAGATATTGCTTTAATAAAGTCTTAAACCACATTAAGGCTGAATTTAGCACTTAAAACAAAACTTTTTTGTTTACGTAATGAAAGTTTACATAAAAATGGAGTTTACGTAAATGAAATTTTACGTAGAGATGGAATTTAAATGAAAATCATTGCAATGTTTTTGCTCTTAGAAAGCAATGATTTTTTTCATCTTTAATGTTTTCCATTCATTTTAGTCCCTGAAAATTTTACATTATTTTACGCCAAAAGTGTAAAATTTTACACTTAAACTGTAAAAAAACTGTAAAAAACTGTAAAACTGTAAAGCGATGTAAAACTTATACAACAAGTACTTTTCCCCTGTACACTTTGCAATATAATGTGTCTTAGATAAAATTATAAAATGTGTCTCGACTAAATTGTAAAATATGTTTTCGAGAATATTGCGATATAGAAAAACCAATAAAATTAGGAAAATACTAGATAAAGACACATTTAATTACTTAGCCAAGACACATTTAATTACTTAGCCAAGACACATTATAGTACTTAGTCAAGACACATTATAGTACTTAATCAAGACACATTTTGGTACTTAATCAAGACACATTTTGGTATTTAGTCAAGACACATTTTGGTACTTAGTCAAGATACATTTTGGTACTTAGTCAAGATACATTTTGGTACTTAGTCAAGATACATTTTGGTACTTAGTCAAGATACATTTTGGTACTTAGTAGAGACGCATTTTGGTACTTAGTCGAGACGCATTTTGGTACTTAGTCGAGACGCATTTTGGTACTTAGTCGAGACGCATTTTGGTACTTAGTCGAGACGCATTTTGGTACTTAGTCGAGACGCATTTTGGTACTTAGTCGAGACGCATTTTGGTACTTAGTCGAGACGCATTTTGATACTTAGTCGAGATGCATTTTGGTACTTAGTCGAGACGCATTTTGGTACTTAGTCGAGACGCATTTTGATACTTAGTCAAGACACATTTTGTGCTTAGTCAAGACACAATATGGTACTTAGTCAAGATACAATTTGTTACTTAGTCAAGACACAATTTTGGTATTTAGCCAAGACATAATATTTTTAATGGAGATGAAATATTTTATTGCGTGAAAAATCTTCAGAAAATTCGCACAACGGCAAATATAACTAAAGCTAATAATAATCTTTTTAAAAAAATGAAAAAAAATAAATATATTTTTTTACAATTATTGATTAATAACAGAAAAGTTGTGACGTCATCAGAAATGAATCCAGTTTGGAATAAAATTTAATAAAATTCCTTAAATTACCAAATTTCGTCAGCATTAGCATAAAAAAGTTGAATCAACTTACTAAAAATCGATCCTAAAAGCTCAAAACTCTGAAAAAGTCGCGGTTGTCTCTCAAAATTTATTTCAAACTCTTTTTTTTGTTTCTCACAGCCGCTCATAATTTTTCGTGTCTCTGATTTTTTTCAGATCATCATTCAGTCTGCGTTCAGCTCTCCGCGCGATCAGTTTGGAAAATAGAAGCGAAAATTATTTTTTGCCGGTGATAAAAAAAAAAGAAGAAAAAAAGTTTTTATTGTGTGAATGTTTTTGACTCATTTTGATGATTAAACAACGAAAATTGTGAAATTATTTAAATATTTTGTGATTAAAGTCAGAAAAAGTTGATTAAAATTATCAAAAAAGTGAAATTAATTAAAATAAAATTGATAAATTTTGAAAAAAAGCTAAAAAATTTATAAAAAATAAGAAAAAAGCAAAATTTAAGAATTTTTGAAGATAAAATTTAAGCAATTGAGTGAATATTTTGTGGTTTGATGACTCATTCGATGAATAACTAAAAGTTATCCACAATTATAGACGAGATTGACGTTATATGTTCGGAATTTAATCATGGTGAGTTATTTTTAATTTATTTTGTCCATTTTTTTGACATTTTATTAGAAAAATTATAAAAGTCATAAATTACGCCTAAAAGTTACAATTTTTAAAATTTTAATAATTTTTATTTGAATTAAAAATTTAAAAAAGGATTAAAAAAATTGATTTTTAAGTCATTTGCCGATCAAATTATTCAATTTTTGATTTATGACAATTCTTAGCTTTATTTTTTTGACAGTCAGAATGTCAATTAAATTAATCCTCAAATAAAGTTGAATCCTTAACAGGATTAAGGAACAAAAACTTTTAAAATCTTTGCAATTATTGACAAAATCTTGCACGAATTAATTAAATTTAAATAAATTCCAAGTTCCTCATGATTCAATCAGTTTATAGATTAATAATAAGAAGAATAAAATTTGAATAAATTTATTAATATTTTTATAAGAAAATGTCGACGATCGTTACAATGTTGTGACTTAAATGCTTTGTGAATGTTTCAATGTTTTGTGTTTTAATGTTTTTTGGCGATCTTGTTGCAATGTTTTGTGAATGTTTGAGTGAGTGATGCTGTGTCAATCTTTAGAGAACTGAAAAAAGCTTTTTTCGCTCTCACTTTTTAGCTGGCGGTGGAAAAATTAAAAAAAAAAGCTTTCGAGCTTTTAAGCTTTTGAGTCTATTGTCATGAAAAATTATGACAGGAATTAAAAAAATAAGTAAAAATGTTGATTGATTAGCATAAATCTTTGTAGCGCTTTGTGTGTTTATCCGTTCATCTAGATGCGCATCTGTCTGGCTGTCTTTTCACCTTTTCTTCATGATTTTTTTTTTTGATTCAGCTTTTTGCTTAAATTGTATGGCATGTCTGTCTATGATGATTTATGGGCTGGCAATTTGCTTGTTTTTCTCTCGGGATTGTCTTGATTTTTATGTAGATTTGCCATGTCCTGAAAAAAGCTTAAAATGTCCTGGTTTGTAAAAAATCAGACAAAATTTTCATTTTAAATAAATTTCATAAAATTTAATTCAATTTTGTGTAACTATCTGCGAGTATTTACAACGGACAGTCCCGCATTATTTAAAGACTGACTTTTTCCCGTAATTGCAGATTTATCTTTTATTTTCAAAAATTTCATACAAAAATTACTTTTTTATGGATTTTTTTTTTAATTTAAAATAATAATAGTAATTTATTACCGAAAGGTTTTTTTTAAGAACAAGATTAATACAAGCAAATTAAGATGTAAAGTAACAGTGAGTTTTTAGGTAAAGCTTTGAAAATTTCAAACAGTACAAATAAGCAATTGATCAATTATGCACGACATAGAGGCATCAAGTTTCTTATTATGGACATGGTGTAAATTCTAAGCGATAGCCGCATCGCAGCACTTTTTCTTCGACGCCATTCAGCTAAAAAGCACCCTCGAGAAGGTGGAACTTTGTGACTGGTATTAGGCGCATGCATGTGGGTCTTTGAGACACAAATTCCACTTTGCAGCTTCCCTCATTGCTCATGTATCCACTTAATCAGCTTAGTGAACATTGAGGGTTCCGAGATCTATCGATACGCTGGCTATATAGTCCTTACGCGACATGCACTTAAGAGCACCTTAAAGCCAGGTGTAAGGATAAACCTTTTACCTCAGAAATGACTAGTCACGTTTAAGCTTTTTTGATGTGGTTTTTGATTTAACTTTTTTAATTTTTTTTACTGGATCTCATTTTATGGCTAAGAATGATAACTGGATCTCATTTAATTGCAATAAATGTTTACTATATCTTATTTATTGATCATGAATGGTTGCTGGCTTTTAAGATTTTTGATTTTTAGGAAAATGTGCTTTCATCTGTCACAGTGACCAAGTCGTAGGAGGTAAAGCAGTTGATCTGGTTTTTGTCTCAAGCTTCTTACTGCATCTTCTGTTAGCTTCTTCTATGGTTGTTCTGCCTTCTTCTCTACAGTCATACGCAAAGTGATTTTCATTCGTCCAGCAATCCATTTTCCTTTTACATTCCAAAATATTGATTGACTCGCAACTTCTGATTCATGTTACCTTAAATTGTGGTCGATTTATTCCAATTTTTATTCTTTTAATCTCGATGACTTGTTGTCTTGTCATTTTGTATCAGAGTTGGAATCGTCTGATTTGGCGTCGGACGCCACTCGGCGTCGGACATTTTTGGTGTTTTGCCAACTCTGTCTTGTATACAACACAGAATTAATGCCACAAATCTTCCGCAGACATCTAACTTGAAGATAATTAGTAAGTGACTTTGTTACTTTCCAATTTTTTCATCACTCTTAAATATAAGTGTCTTATAAATCTCCAATTTGGCTCATCTTGAGATTCTTTTGGAAGTAAGTAGATGTCTAATTGAAAAATATGCACGCTGTTCAGTCAAAATCCTTCGCTTAATCTCCAATGTAGTGTCATAATTGTTGCTGATGATAGACACAAGATAGACAAATTCATCCACTACCTCAAACCTCTAATCACTGATTGACAAGTGTGTGCCTATAAGACTCTTAGTCCTCTCAGATGCAGTGGTCATAAGAAGCTTTGTCTTGTCAACTGCAGTTCACTTGCAGCCCGATTTTGTTAGCTTCCCTTTCCATTTTGGAGTAAGCGTTGGTAATTGACCTGATGTTTCTTTCAACAATGTCCACATCGTCAGCAAAATCAAGCAACTGAATTGATTTTGTATAGATTGTTCCATTGCGTTCCAGTTCAGCTCTTCTGAATACTCCTTCAAGTGCGATGTTAAAAAGCTTAGTTGACAGCTCATCACCCTGCCTCAAACCTATCCTGCATTTAAACATACTCGATTTTGCATCCTGGAACTTCACACAGTACATGACCTTAGACAATGTTGCTTTTAGCAACTTGATTAGATTATGTGGGAAGTGAAACTCTGCCATGATGCTCCACAGCCCATCCTGATCAATTGAGTCGTGCTGCACGAAAATCGATAAAGAGATGATGTGTCTCAATATTCATCTCATAGCTCTTCTGAGCTATTTGTCTGATGGTGAATATTTGATCAGATTTCTGCCTCCTAAACCCTGCATTGTATTCATTTAGAAAGTCTTCTGTTAAAGGCTCAAGTCATGGAGAGAATTTTTTCTCATGACTCTATAATAAGGGGCATTTCCATAAAGACACAATCTTGGATACAATCATGGAAAAATACAAGCTGTATAACTAATTCATATTAATTTTCATTCTTAGGGTAAAAATATCAGCAAAGCTAATCCTCTAAAACCACCCGAAGTACATCCAATAATCACCGAGACATTCAAAGTTAAAACACAAGCAGATGCATTAAAGCTTCTCAACAAGCCAGTCACAGATCAAGCATTTAAAGTTCTCAAAATATACATCAACATTAAGGATGACTTTGATGGACTTGCCACAATCAATTTAAAAGAACTTCGAGAAAAATTCAAAAATCAGGCATTCGTGATCTTCATAACTGCAACTGGAAGTAAAGGCACAAGATTCCACATTTATTGGAAGTCAAAAGACAGCCGCAAAGTTTTGTCACTTAAACCTTACAAAGAATGCTTTTCTGAGCCTGACAAGGATCTTTGTCAATTTGTTGTTAACTTCCTGACTAACTGTCTTCAAAATGAACATTCTGGTGAGTCAAGGCTGACTTTCTAGTAACTCAAATGACTAACTTTTGATTTAATTTTGCAGGAATTCAATCAAGTTTGGACATTTGGTCCACAAATCATCAAATTGAGCTTCACAATCTTGTTGATTCCCGAAACTACAACTTGCTGCTCTTAGCTTCTGAATCTGGAAATGTCAAACTAGTCGAAGCATTTCTTAAAGACGGAATCGAACCACGAATAAATTTGGAAAAAGAACAAGTCACTGCACAAGGTCTGGCATGGCAAGAAAGTCATCAAGATGTTTTATTAAAATTATGTCAATCAAATTTGCCATTTCCAACCCCAATTGACATCAAAAGATGTTCTGCGGAACTAAAAACCTTCATTGAGACATGCCAGGAATTCCACAAAATGATCCAGGAAAAAAATGAAAACAGACTTGATGAAATCCTGAAACAGAATCCAAAATTGCAATACTTTTATGATTTAACCAACAACTCTGCACTAAAAGCTGCGCTGGATCTGAAGTCATTCGACATGTACGAGTTCCTGATCTCCAAAAATCTACAATTTGGTCCAAATGAAGACCCAAATGAGATTTGGAAAAATTTTGAAGCAAAAGAAAAACGAAAATTGCGTGAAATTCATCTGAAATATTCAAAGAACATCGAAGAGAAGCACATCAATGTCCTCATGTCCAATACTTTCCTAAGTCACGATGATCCAGATGAAGATGCCAAAAGGAAGTTGATTCTGCGAGCTTATCGAGCACTTAATGCTGATGCACGACTTAAGATCATCCTCAGAATTGTCGCAGCAACAAAAATCTTTAAAATCGTCTTCGACTTCCATCGTGACTCAACAGATAGAATTGATCCAACAACCGAATCGGACACTGGAGGAATTTGTTATTTCACAGGCAGAATCATTGTCGGTGCTAAGAAGTTGCTCAATCCAGAGACAGAAAATGACGCATTTGGTGTTTTGGTCCATGAGCTTTGTCATTATGCCATGGTTGCTGTGTACCAGAATAAAGCACGTCCATACACGGCTAGTGATCAACAAGCTAAAGAAGAATTTGACAGAATTGTCGAAAGATGCAAGGAGAATGCAGAAGATGAGGAAATAATTGATTTGGTCTACAAATGTTATGCAGAAGCATCATTTCCAGTTGAGTTGATTGTCCGTCCAGCACACCTGATTGCATTTTACAGCAAGGTACCGGAGTTTTTGGCGGGAGTAATTGAAAGTTTTAATGAACTTTTTAATTATTACATTAATGTTGTTATTCCTGCAATGGAACAAGCACTGCCAGAGATTGAAGGTAGGTTAGTCTATAAGCCAACTCATAATTATGCCAAGTTGTCCGATCAGGACAAGCAGAAAGTCCAAAATGCTATTGTTAAGTATAAAAATGTAGAAATTAAGTTTGTTGAATTATTTCCTGAAAATTCTGATATTTTTGAGCTTTTAACTTCCGATCACATTTCATTAATGCTTGATAGTAAGGTTCTGAATTTTGATGATGCACAGTTTCGGTATTTAGAGGAAGAGATTAACTTGAAGTGGGAAAATTTGGCGGGAAAATTAAAAGAAAAATTTTTGGGATCAAATTTAAATTTTCAAGGTCAAATTGTCAAGTTTAATGATTTATTTGAGTCATGTCCAGTAGCTTTTAATGCTTTGACTTCTCAGCAGATTGTTAATGTTTTGAGTGGGAAAGAACTTAAAATTGGGGAAAAATTCGATTTGGAAAATAAATTTTATGTTGAACGAAAATTCATTCATGAAGATGCGAAAATGATTATTTTTGAGTACTTTTTTGGACATGATTATATTTATAATTATGAGACTGTAGATGAATATGTCAAAAATAGAACAAAAAATAAAAGTTTTCAAGAATTTCATGAAGAATTTCTCAAAAAAGATTTCAATGAAATTTCACAAATTTATGAAAAAATTCAACAAAATTCTGATTTTAAAATATATTTCGCAGACATAAATGACGAAGATTTTATTTTCTTGCACAAAACTTCCACAGAAACAGTCGAAGAAGCTCAAAAAGAGAAAATTTTGATTTTATCATCCGAAGCAGGCGCAGGCAAAACTGTCACTTTTGAGAAGCTTGCGCAGGAAATAAAATCAAAATTTCCAACTTTTTGGGTTTCGTACATCGACTTGCCAAAGTTCACAAACTTGTATAAATCAGGCACAACTGCTGAAGATTTATTGAAGCAAATTTTGAGGTTAAGTTCAGAAAAAAATGAATTTGAGGCCAAAATTTTTGAAGAAAGCTTCAAGTCAGGCAATTTGGTTCTTTTGTGGAACGCATTTGATGAAATTTCACCAACTTTTAATGAATTTGTCCTTAATGTCTTTAAATCCATCCACGAGACTTCCAAAAATGTCCAATTTGTATGCACAAGGCCTTTATATTCTGATCAGTTGAGTAAGGCATTTAAAGTTAGAACTTGGCAGTTGGTGCCGTTTAATGAGAAAGATAAAAATGAATTTTTGAGGGAATTTTTTAAATTTGAAAAAGTTCCGACCAAGAAAATTGAGGAAAATATTAAAAAAGTTGAGAAATTTGTGGAAAAACTGCAATATGATAATTTAATTGCTTACAATTTTGAAACACCGTTGATGCTTCGATTAATCGCTGAAATTCATGAAAATAAAAATCTTTTTGAATCTGCGAATATTTTTGGGATTTTTTGGGCTTTTGTGGAAAAGAAAATTGAAATTTGGTTGGAAAAAAGTAGAAGTTCATTCAGCATTGCCAAAAAATTGCTTCTTGGCGGTTCTTTGAAAATAATTTTGCAGCAATTTGCGTTGTTGAATGAACTTGGCCTATTTTCTGGCTCAACTTTGGGTTTAAAATTGAGAAAATTGCAAATAATGCAAAAAGAAATTTCAAAAGATTTTCCAATTGAAGAAATTTCTCAACTTGGAATTTTATTTATTAACGGAAAAAATAATTTTCAATTTTCTCACGCGACTTTGTCAGAATTTTTCGTTGCGTTTTATTTTATTGAAAATATTTTTGATGTTGACGGTTCTGTGGACATTGACGAAGCTGAATTGAGACTTGAATTATTTTTTAAATTAACACAGATTTATGGAGAAGTTCAGCAAGTCATCACAGACTTTATGTCCTCGTACCTTCAAGCACGGCCACAAAAATCCAAAAAATTTAATCCAACAATTTCAAAACTTTTAAGAACAAAATTTAAGAATTTTTTTATTCGATTTTTGGACACAAATTACCCAAAAGTTTTTGACTTTTTATTTGAATTTTTCAAACCTGATCACGACTTGCTTGTTGACTTGCTGCATGTCCATGAACCAGAAACATTTTTCACAGCAATTTTCAATCCAAATCACTTTGCGCTGTTCACAAATCCTGAAGACATCAAAAATTTGGCTCAAAATTGTTTGACGGACGCGGAAATGCAAAAATTCCTGGCTGGAAAAAATCAGAAAGGAAAAATTTTGTTCGGAATTCATTTTTATGGCTTGTTGGGTGTCACTAAGGTCCATGATGACTTTACGGGTGTAATTGAGGAACTTAAAGGTGCTTCTTTTTGGGAATTCTTTCCTAAGGTCAAAGACCAATTGACAGTTAAGGAACAGAAAGAGCTTTTTGTGGCTGCGTTAAGTCCAAAAATTTATTTGTATTATGACAAAATGTTCAGCAATGCTGACTTTTCTGAAAATGAAAAACTTTGGACAAATTTTGAAAATTTATTGACAAAAACTGAAATGCAAAATGCACTCGGAGATGCACTGCTGCTTTATTGTGAGATTTATCCTAATGATAAGGAAGACGCTGAAAAATTCTTAAATTTGTTGATTAAAAAAGCGGAAAAGTTTTTGTCAAATTCGCAAATTTTTGAAATGTTTTTGTCCAAAAATATTTTGCATGAAGCTCATTGGGATCCTCGAAGTTTTAATATTTTGTGGAACTTCCTCAACAGTCACACAAATGAGGAAGAAAGAAGAAAAATTTTTCTTCAAAACGATTTTGATGACAAAAATTTTTATTTCTTTAGTTCAAGAAATGAATTAAAGAAAAGTTATTCGAGTTATAAATATTATTATTACTATTATGACTTTACACCATTCAAAATATTTCACAGAGCTTTGATTAGGCCTTTGGCATTAAATTTTGATTTTACAAAAGAAATTTACGAAAAATATGTCAAAAAATCAAAAATTCAGGAAATAATTTTAAAATCGAATGATTTTCTTTGTTATGTTGTTTTCTATGAAAATAAAGATCCTTTCAAGAAATTTGCTTCATTTTTAGAAGAAATTTTTGAAGGAAATGAAAAAAAGTTGAAAGAATTTTTAGAACACAAAATTGAGCCAACAAATTTGTCAGTTTTTGAACTTGTTGAAGATTTTCGAGGACTTCCTTATTCTCAACCAAGATGGTTCAATAATATTGAAACTCTTACAAAGCTCTATGAAAAAATTAAGAATAATTAAAATCAATTTTTGCATTTTTATTGAAATATTAATTAAAATTCAATTTTTGTCTTATTTTTTTTTTATATTAAAATTGTCAAAAACTGATGCAAATATTTAAAAATGTTAATAAAGGTTTTTTATATTTTATTCAAATTTTTTTCACCCTTTCCTGTAAGTTTAACTTAATAAAAACAATTTTACCTTTTAGTGATTGAAATTTCTACCAAAAATAATTCTAAACATCAAAATTAATCCTACTACAAATCGTACAACTTTTTTCAGACTTATATATAGGAACTCAACTATAAAGCATACAATTGAAACCGCACAGGTTAAAAAGCCACAAAATAAATCCAAAACTCAAACTTTCAATTGTTATAACTTTTGGAACTTTTGTTAAAGATTTTTTAAAATCCAATTCTTCATAAAGTTGCAACAAGTGCTTGATGATTCCCATCGCTATTAACTTTCTCATCACATCTTCACATAAGCTATACATGAAATTATTTGATGCAAAACCGAATCCAAAATTGAGTGTAATTAGATTTTCTTCCATTTTAAATGGCTGAACTTTAAACTTATTTATTAATTCTTGTACTTCAAAACTAGATTTTTGTGACACCATTTGTGTTTTTTGATTAGTCATCTATCATCTAAATTTCGTCTTTTTTAAAAATTAATGTTGTAAAACCTTGGGCGTAGCCAGGAGGAGGGGGCAAGGGAGCCCGGGACCCCTCTCTGAAAAATAAAATTCCATACAAAAATTGGAAAAATTTTCTGCGGTCTCACTTCACTCAACCGCTATAATAACTACATTTAAAAACTTTATAATTTTAGAGAAAGAATGAAAAATTAAAAGCAAAATTATTTTTTTGACCCTTCCCCCCTTAAAAAAAATTTCTGGCTACACCCCTGTGTAAAACAGATGATCAAATCAGTAGAGGGACGTTCACTTAGTACAGTGTTGTCCAAACTGTGTGCCGCAGCACACTGGTGTGCCGTAGAAGATGTCTAGGGGTGCCGCGGAAAAATTTTGAAAATCCCAAAAATAGTCTGTTTTTCAAAAATTTTCAAATTTTCATACATTTTTATCGAAAAAACTGAAAAAAAACTTATTTTTAGGATCGAAATATCGATAATTTATTAAAATAATTTTGATTTATTTGATCAAGGATAAACCCTTTTTTGTAATTGTTACTATTTTTAACTTAATTAAAATTATAAGTGTGCCGTAGAAAAATTTTCGTGTGCCGCGAAAAAAAATTTTGAGTCAAGGTGTACAGTGGCCCAAATAGTTTGGTAATTATAAACTAGTGAAGGCCAACCGGTGTGTCGCGGCACACTAGTGTAGCGAAACAAATTCAAAAAGGACCAAAGTACCACGAACCGTGTTAAGCGTGCAGTTTTGATCATGAGTTACTCACAAATTGTGCCGCGGCACCAAAAATGGTTGATCACCACTGTAATTTAAACCAATCAGGCAGTGGCATAGCCAGAAGAATATTTTGATCCATAGAAATTTTCAAAATCGCAGTGAGAACACGGCTCAAAATTTTCTCACGAGTGAAAATTCCTTCCTGGCTACGCTACTGCAATCAGGTGTCGGTTTCTGGGGTTTTTCTTTTTTGTCTTAGGGTATGATGCAAGTATAGTGCTTACATTAGGGTAGAGTTAATAAAAAAGTGCTTGAGTTTTGGCACTGCCTTTGATCTAGCAGAGTTTTTGCCTTTGCAAAGACACGAAAAAATTGTCATTTGCATGATCGATGCTTTTGCCTTTGAGTTTTCTTACATTTGCCTTTGGGGCCGTTCACTTAGTACGTTCACTTTTTAGAGGGGAGGGGGGGGGGGTCTAAGATTTTGTAACAGATTAAAACAAATGAATTTTTATGCAAAAAACGTAACGAGGGGGGAGAGGGGCCTAAAAATTCATGTTTTGTGAACGGACTTCATCGTTCGACTTGCATCGCGAAACACCGACTAAACAATCATCAATGAAAGCAAAATGAATCAATTAAAGCAAATTTAGGATAATAAAGACCATTAAAGTGTCTGACACCCTAAAAATTATAGCTCAACATGTATCTTAACTTTGTACATAATTATATTCTAAATTTAATAAATAAAGTTTAATTAAAAAAAACTTTGTGAACGGCCCCTTTTCAATCATTAAATTTGAAAATTTTTAAGTTTTATCAATTTTTGGATTTTTTTGATAATTTTCTTTTTCTTCAAAGGTAAAGATTCAAAGGCACCACGACAAAGCTTTGTCTTTGCAAGGCACATCAAAGGAAAAGGCAATTTTTCCTGTGCCTTTGATATCAAGTTGCATACACATTGGCCTACCTTTTAAAAGGCATAAACTCTGCCTTATGGTTTATCCTTATTCATATATCTTGAGATAAATGCTCTTAAGTGGAAAGTATTGTTTATCCTAGAGTAAATTTAATGAACTAAATTCAAGAGGAAATTAAACTCTGTGTAAGTATAACCAGCAAATTTTCAGATAAGATATAATATTTCAAGGATAAAGTTTATAGTAAATGTAAACGAATACACTTTGAGGATATTTTAATAATCAAAAAAATGATTCCAAATTAGCAAAATGCATTTTTCAGCATAAAAACGTAGTCCAATGTCCAACGATGAGTGTAAGCTGCCATGACAAGTTGAAGGCACTGCGATTCCTATCGAAGACGAGTCTTTAGAAGCAGGTGCAGGTTTCTAGAGTATATCTCCAGTGTACAACCCATACCCTAAGGATACAACCTAGGATCTACTCAAGAAACCAACCTCAGAACGAACAGACAAATGATGGAATATGCATGCATTATATTTTACGAATAAGGGGTCGTTCCACTTAGTACGTTCGCTTTTTAGGGGGAGAGGAGGATGGGGTCTAGGAATTTGTAACAGTTTGAACGAAAGATAAATTTTTTATGCAAAAATTGTAACAAGAGGGGGAGGGGCGAGGGGGGTTCTAAATAACTTTTGTCATTGTTTTGCGTAATGAACTAAATTATCGGCGTCTAACCTTTAGTTTGAGAAACACTAGTTAATATAATTTAAAAATATATTTTAATTATTATAAAATAAAGTTTTAAAAATTTTATTTCATTGATTTTAATAAGTTTGCAATAATTATGGAATGGAAAATAAAACGAGAATGAAGAAAAATATTTAATTGAGGATAATTTAAAAAATAATTTAAAGGATAATTTAAACTACACCTCTGACATTTATCCAAAAATATACGTAAAGAGCCCACCCCAAACCCCTCCAAATACTTCTTTAATTTTAAATAATTAAAAATTCATTTTTATAAACTATTTAATAGCTTTTTATTAAGACTGAAATAATTATGGAATGAATTAGCAACAAAATTAATTGATCGACTAATTATGAATAAAATAATTTGATACAATAAAACATATGAATAGATTAATCGAACAAAATCAATAAAATTTGATGTTATTTTCAACTCAAAAAAAAAAAAATATTTTTGATACTTTTTTAACAGGATTTTTTTTTCTTCTAAATTTCATCAAAATTAAACAAAATTTAATTTTTAAATAGCGCAGGACGAAATTTTATTTTTTCAGCACCAAAATTTCAACTTTTTACTTTGGTTTTTGGTAATTTTTG
Source organism: Chironomus striatipennis (assembly GCA_026123125.1). NCBI lineage: Eukaryota > Metazoa > Arthropoda > Insecta > Diptera > Chironomidae > Chironomus > Chironomus striatipennis. The sequence goes on along the minus strand of CM047391.1, from coordinate 2,843,681 downwards.
TGCAATTCTGGCTTAATTGCATAAATGTGCTCTAAAACTTCCATAATGACCTTTTCTTTGTGTGTTTGTAAGGCACGATGCATTTCATCAATTCTAGTTCTCGTATCGGCGTCGATTTTGGCAGCTACCTGGTCCTTGCTACCGACGTGCTAAAAAAATGAAAGGAAAAATTGGGTTAGCTTTAGGTTTTGTTAGAAAATTTTTGATTTTTTAGGGTTTAAAATAAATATTGAAATTTAATAAAAAAAATATTAAATTTATTTAGATTTTATTCGATTTGGGCAGGTTGCAAAATTTCACTTTTTTTGATTTTGTGAGCCAACGGAAGCACCAATCATGACGTTTTTGGTCTCGTTCGATTGGTAATTTAAATATCTATCTCTTAAAGCATGTTTAGTTTCGGTCACTTCCATTGTGTTGGAACTAGACGTAAAAAACCGTTAAAAATCCATACTTTTGTATGGAAAATTTTTCAGGGAAGCATTTTTTAAGAATTTCTTCTATTTGATTCGATAGATCGTACCTAAAAACAAAATTGTGCTGAATAAAATCTGGACTTTATGTCCATTAAGTGACCTAAAAATGCAAAAAACTGCAAATTTTGCAACAGTTGCGCCATTTTTGATTCAGGCCAGGATTTTTGTTGTTAGTAATGATAAGTGGCATAAAATTAAAGTTTAACATAAGAGCTACAAAAAATACAGTAGCAATTTTTCCTGAAAATGCTTCTATAAAAAGTTATAACATCATAAATATTGACAAAAAATCTAAGAAATTTTGTTTACGTTTTCATACGTTACGTAAAATTACGGATGCTGGGTTATAATGCCAGAAAATATAAGGCCAGATACAAAATTTATACTCAAACAAAATATAAATCCAGAACATAAGGCCAGATATAATTGTATGTGGCCTTATATTTTGCAAGTGTAAAACATAAGTCCACATACATTTGCTTCTGAACTTATATTTGTTTAGTGTAAATATAAGTCCAGGAACATTTATATGTGGACTTATATTTACACAGTGTAATTTAATTCCAGAAAACTTAAAATCTTTGGACTTATTTTATTTTTTTGTAATTGAAAATTTTCTTGGATTTTTTAATGAACATTTTTTTTTTTAAATGAAATTTTTGATTTTAGACTGAAATGGCTTTTTTAAGATAAAATTTGAATTTTGAGCTAAAATTTGGTATGTGAAAAGACACTTTTGCTACAACAATTTAGTTTCTTTCAACACCTGATCAGCATGACATCATTTTTATAGTATTTTTGTGACACTTTTTGACACCAAATTCGTTTTTGGTGTTGTATTGAGCAGGTAGATGAAAAATTAACTTTTACTATTTTCAATTCTAATCTGCAAAGATTTTTTCAATCTATTAAATTGTGGCTGAGTTATTGCCATTTTAGTGACCATTAAGTACACAAAAAATTGATTTATAAAGTAAAAATTTTCAATATTTTTTAAAATAAATCTTTGAAAATGATCATTTTTTATTTTAGTTCAAATTTATAAAATTAAGGTTCTTGCTGTTTTTTGAAAATTTGAAAATTCCGAAAGTGAGATTGTTTATTTTCTACCTGTTACGTTTGTTTAATTATTTTTATGAATGAGTTCATTTTAAAGGAATTTGTTAGGATGTAATTTCTTGAAATTCCAAAAAAAATTAAGAAGCAAGTAAAAAGGTTAACAATCTCTAGTTTCAGATTTATTAAAATTTTAAAAGGAAAATGAAAAATGCGAAAAACTAAGAAACTTGGGAAAGTTTTCTATTGGTGCGTTCTAAAAAAATGCGACGGTTTAAATAATATTTTCAATTTTTTATAGCTTTTTGCAGGAATAAGCTTTAGATTTGAAATAAAAAGTGTATTTAAGGTCTTTTATGATGGTATTTACTATGAAAATACTATTGTCCTAGCTTTACTGGAAGTTGGTTTTATAAGCTGCGGAAAAAAACTGAAAATTATAAAATTTTAAATTTTCAGATCAATTTCTTAATAAATATAATTTAATATAACAGGATAGAAGAACGAAATTTTCTATTAAAGTTTCAAAAAATATTTTTCGACTATCATTTTACAAAAATTTCATTTAAAAAAAAATGTTCATTAAAAAATCCAAGAAAATTTTCAATTACAAAAAAATAAAATAAGTCCAAAGATTTTAAGTTTTCTGGAATTAAATTACACTGTGTAAACATAAGTCCACATATAAATGTTCCTGGACTTATATTTACACTAAACATATATAAGTTCAGAAGCAAATGTATATGGACTTATGTTTTACACTTGCAAAATAAAAGGCCACATACAATTATATCTGGCCTTATGTTCTGGATTTATATTTTAAAAATGCGTCTGGCCTTATATTTTCTGGCATTATAACCTAGCATCAAAATTACGTACTAGAGAAGTTGCGATCGTCTCTCAAAATTTATTTCAAACTCTTTTTTTTTGTTTCTCACAGCCGCTCATAATTTTTCGTGTCTCTGATTTTTTTTTCAGATCATCATTCAGTCTGCGTTCAGCTCTCCGTGCGATCAGTTTGGAAAATAGAAACGAAAAATATTTTTTGCCGGTGATAAAAAAAGAAGAAGAAAAAAAAGTTTTTATTGTGTGAATGTTTTTGACTCATTTTGATGATTAAACAACGAAAATTGTGAAATTATTTAAATATTTTGTGATTAAAGTCAGAAAAAGTTGATTAAAATTATCAAAAAGTGAAATTAATTAAAATAAAATTGATAAATTTTGAAAAAAAGCTAAAAAATTTACAAAAAATAAGAAAAAAGCAAAATTTAAGAATTTTTGAAGATAAAATTTAAGCAATTGAGTGAATATTTTGTGGTTTGATGACTCATTCGATGAATAACTAAAAGTTATCCACAATTATAGACGAGATTGACGTTATATGTTCGGAATTTAATCATGGTGAGTTATTTTTAATTTATTTTGTAGATTTTTTTGTCAATTTATTAGAAAAGTTATAAAAATTAAAAAATCAACTTAAAAGTTGCGATTTTTAAAAATTTAATAAATTTTATTTGAATCGAAAATTTTTAAAAAAATTAAAAAAATGATTTTTAAGTCATTTTCGGGTCAAATTATAAAATTTTTGATTTATAACAATTCTTAGCTTTATTTTTTTGACAGTCAGAATGTAAATTAAATTAATCCTCAAATAAAATTGAATCCTTAACAGGATTTAGGCACAAAAACTTTTAAATTCTTTCCAATTATTGACAAAATCTTGCATGAATTAATTAAATTTAAATAAATTCCAAGTTCCTCATGATTCAATCAGTTTATAGATTAATAATAAGAAGAATAAAATTTGAATAAATTTATTAATACTTTTATAAGATTTTATCGAGTCATAGTAATCATATTTTAGAAAATTCTTTTTTTAAATAAATGCAATACTTTAAAATCTTCAAATCTAATTTTTTGTTTTTAAAAAATTTAAAATAAGAATTTTGAATTTGTATTTTTTACCTGAATATTTAAAAATCTTAAAAATGAGAAACTTTTTTATAAATTGAGGTAGAAAAATAAATTTCAAAAATTTTTTAGTGTTAGAAAATAACGCTTGTTGATTCAGAAAGTAAGGTGCTTTTTATAAAAATTATTAAAAAAGAATATAAATGATAAAACTTTTATATTCTTAAGTTTTTTTACAGTTTTTTTACATCTTTTTACATCAAACTGTAAAATTTTACTGATGGCTGTAATCATTTATAAATAATAATCAATAATAAAAGAACAAACTGTTACTTTATTTTTTAAAAACAAAAGAAAAATCTATTTCTTTATTCTACCTTCTTTGGCGTTTAATAATGGACTGTGCTGAGAAATCGTCACGACGATCGTCACGACGATTTCTCATTGTCCGTTTACAAAAGAGAGAGAGAGTACTCTCTCTCTGAGTTGTTACTCAGTATGATGCATGCCGCATTATTTACATCAACTTGTTCTTAAGAATAAAATTAAGATTAATGGGAGTTTTCTTATAGTTTTTCATTGCGATTAAGAAAATTGATGTGAAAAATCTTGGAAAAATCGCTTTTCTGATAAGAAAATCAACGTGAAAAATCGCTTTTCTGAGGAGTTTTTCATCCTAAATAAGAAAATCGAGGCAAAAATCGGCTTTCTATAGAATTTTTTATTTCAAGAAATAAAAAAGAACGAAATTCTTTATGCCATTTTGGTGTAAAAATGTAAAATTTTACACTAAAACTGTAAAAAATTGTAAAAAACTGTAAAAAACTGTAAATAATGTAAAACTGTAAAGCGATGTAAAACTTATACAACAAGTACTTTTCCCCTGTACACTTTGAAATATAATGTGTCTTGGATAAAATTATAAAATGTGTCTTGACTAAATTGTAAAATATGTTTTCGAGAATATTGCGATATAGAAAAACCAATAAAATTAGGAAAATACAAGATAAAGACACATTATATTACTTAGCCAAGACACATTATATTACTTAGCCAAGACACATTATATTACTTAGCCAAGACACATTATATTACTTAATCAAGACACATTCTAGTACTTAGTCAAGACACATTTTAGTATTTAGCCAAGACACATTATATTACTTAGCCAAGACACATTATATTACTTAGCCAAGACACATTATATTACTTAGCCAAGATACATTTTAGTACTTAGCCGAGACACAATATTTGTAAAGGAGAAAAAATTTATTGTGTGAAAAGTCTGCAAGAAATCCGCACAACGGCAATTAGAACCAAAGCTAATAATAATCTCTAAAAAATGAAAAATAATAAATATATTTTTTTACAATTATTGATTAGTAACAGAAAAGTTGTGATGTCATCAGTGACGAATTCAGTTTGGAATAAAATTTTTTTAAAACTAAAAGCATAAGCACCAAAAAGTTGAATCAACTTACTAAAAATCGATCCTAAAAGCTCATATCTGAAAAAGTCGCGATCGTCTCTCAAAATTAATTTCAAACTCTTTTTTTTTTTGTTTCTCACAGCCGCTCATAATTTTTCGTGTCTCTGATTTTTTTTCAGATCATCATTCAGTCTGCGTTCAGCTCTCCGTGCGATCAGTTTGTAAAATAGAAACGAAAATTATTTTTTGCCGGTGATAAGAAAAAAAAGAAGAAAAAAAGTTATTATTGTGTGAATGTTTTTGACTCATTTTGATGATTAAACAACGGAAATTGTGAAATTATTTAAATATTTTGTGATTGAAGTCAGAAAAAGTTGATAAAAATTATCAAAAAAGTGAATTTAATTAAAATAAAATTGATAAATTTTGAAAAAAAGCTAAAAAATTTACAAAAAAATAAGAAAAAAGCAAAATTTAAGAATTTTTGAAGATAAAATTTAAGCAATTGAGTGAATATTTTGTGGTTTTGATGACTCATTCGATGAATAACTTAAAGTTATCCACAATTATAGACGAGATTGACGTTATATGTTCGGAATTTAATCATGGTGAGTTATTTTTAATTTATTTTGTAAATTTCTTTGTCATTTTATTAGAAAAATTATCAAAGTCATAAAATCAACTTAAAAGTTGCGATTTTTAAAATTTTAATAATTTTTGTTTGAATTAAAAATTTAAAAAAGGATTAAAAAAATTGATTTTTAAGTCATTTTCGGGTCAAATTATTCAATTTTTGATTTATGACAATTCTTAGCTTTATTTTTTTGACAGTCAGAATGTAAATTAAATTAATCCTCAAATAAAGTTGAATCCTTGACAGGATTTAGGCACAAAAACTTTTAAAATCTTTGCATTTATTGACAAAATCTTGCATGAATTAATTAAATTTAAATAAATTCCAAGTTCCTCATGATTCAATCAGTTTATAGATTAATAATAAGAAGAATAAAATTTGAATAAATTTATTAATACTTTTAAAAGAAAATGTCGACGATCGTTACAATGTTGTGACTTAAATGCTTTGTGAATGTTTCAATGTTTTGTGTTTCAATGTTTTTGGCGATCTTGTTGCATTGTTGTGTGAATGTTTGAGTGAGTGATGCTGCGTCAATCTTTAGAGAACTGAAAAAAGCTTTTTTGGCTCTCATTTTTTAGCTGGCGGTGGAAAAATTAAAAAAAAAGCTTTCGAGCTTTTAAGCTTTTGAGTCTATTGCCATGAAAAACTATGACAAGAATTAAAAAATAATAATTAAAAATGTTGATTGATCAGCGTTTTTCATACTTTTAGTAAATTTTTCTTTGGAGAAACGACACAACTGTCCGCACTTTGTCTGTGTTTCTATCAATGAGACTCATTGGTCATTGATGACCGTAAATGGTTATTAAATCTAAGTTATTTTGGGATTTTTATTCGCAGGGAATGTTTAATTAATAAAAATAAATATACTTAAGTTTAAAAGAATGCAAATCGCCGACTTTAATGGCTGTCCAGCCTTTGAAAGGCTATTATGTCCATCAATTGAAGATTACGTTAGCAAGTTGTAAGCAAACTTCAACGTTCGAGTTGCATCGCAAAATATCGACTAAATATTTATCAATGAAAGCAAAATGACTCAAATAAAATCAAAATTAGGATAACAATGACCATTAAAGTGTCTGACACCCAAAACATTTTTTGCGAAGAAGTGTACGTTAGATATTATTGAACTTCTTATGTCCGAACCAAAACAAAAAAACCTTGAAAAATGCAAAAAAACGTAATATTAACCTGTGAATATTAAATTTGTCCAAATTAAGTAGCAAATACAGCAAAAAATAAAAGCATTTTAAAATAATAATCCAAGCTTTTTATAAAGTTTTAGATAATATATTGATTATTAAATTGTAAATTATGAAACTGATTCTAATAAATAATAATCAACTTCCATTCTCAGGGAAAAAACATAAACAAAAGTGAAACTCCAGAAACTAAAAGAAGGAAACTCAATTCTAATAAACATTCAATAATAACCGAAACATTCGATGTTACAAAACAAGCTGATGCATTGAAGCTTATCAACCGGCCAGTCACAGATCAAGCATTTAAAGTTCTCAAAATATACATCAATATTAAGGATAACTTTGATGGACTTGCCACAATAAATTTAAAAGAACTTCGAGAAAAATTCAAAAATCAGGCATTCGTGATCTTCATAACTGCAACTGGAAGTAAAGGCACAAGATTCCACATTTATTGGAAGTCAAAAGACAGTCGAAAAGTTTTGTCACTTAAACCTTACAAAGATTGCTTTTCTGAGCCTGACAAGGATCTTTGTCAATTTGTTGTAAGCTTCTTGACTAATTGCCTAAAAAATGGACATTCAGGTGAGTTTTTGAGTATTAAATTGTTGTTGTATGTTAAATACCAAATAAACTACTTCCTTTTAAAGCTTAAATTAACTAAAACTTATATTTATCAGTCGCAAAGCTATTTATAACAAGACAATATCGATACTGAAACAAAAACCTCGTTCTCGTTTACTAGTCTTATATTTAAATCTCAAATTGCTTATAAATAAAATTAAATTGGAACTTTATTATATTCTTGTAATGTCCTATACAGGTTATAATATCAATAAATCAATAATTAACTCATTTAATGGAATTTACTTAATTTACACTATTTATTGTAATAAAAATCCGTTATTCAGATTCTCGGTTTAAATTCAAATATAAAACCGATAATCTACCTTTATATAAATAAGCTCATGCATGTCAGTTCTTAATAACTTGAACTGTTCATAAAGGATCATCTATTCATATAAATATCAGATAAGATTATTAAGCTTTCCATCTGACTCTGATTTGATTTGATTTTATTGTGTCGACCATCACGGTCTGTAATATATACAATGGTTACAATTAATACATTTATGATATAAAAATATTTCCTCATTTATTATGTACAATGATCAAGAATATAATTTTCAAATTTAATTTCTGAATAAACTAAGATTTTTGTTTCGATCTATTGTGGGCACAACGTGATACTTTCAGGTTCGTTCTGACAATATTTCAATAAAGTGGTAATCTTGCTGCTCTCATTCCAATTTTTCCAATCATACTTCAACTTCCTGACCCGTTCCTTAATTCATCGTTGCCCAGAGGCAAAATTATGACTTGATCTCGTACATTAAGCAGTTGAAGATCGAGTACACTACTGAGACATTTAACTGCTTAACTCTGTTGCTGGCCTTATCACCTAGTTTGTACAAGTTATCTGTCCGCACGTTAAGCTGAAATTTCTTCATCACTGTTCTGCGCCAAGAAGCTTTTATAGCTCCTGGACGTCTCTTCCCTTACGGATTCCAACCAAGGGCGGTGTAACATACTTGTGCTTCAGTCCCATAAATGACATTTTCTCTGGCATTGCATTTACGAAGTGTATGTCCAATCCAGCCTTGTATCTTCCTATTGATATCTTGTTGGTCTCCCAATTGTAGAAGCTTTTCATTTGAAGGCCAATCACTTAGATTCCCAGTCCACCATATCTTAAGAATCCTTCTATATCAGCTGTTGACATCAACTTGCAGTCTACGTTTAATCTCATTGGTTACAAACCAAGTCTCACAGCCATTCAAAGCATCAAAGCACTGATTTGACGCAGGCATTAAATATTTTCATTTTTAGATGATTAGTTATGCCGGTGGACTTCCAGACATTAGTGAGCTTTGCAAAAGCTCCCCTTGCCTTCTGGACGTCTTTAAGTGTGCCACAATCAGCTGATGTTATTCTCTAGATTTATGAAGAGCTCTACCCGACTGATGGTTTCGTTGCCTATATGCAATGACCTATTGCTCCTGGCATTCACTCGAATCTACTCAGTGTCTTCTTGATGTTAATGACTAGGCCGATTTTTGCTGACTCTAATAAACTAGAACTAAATAGGATTTAATTTATTAAATCAATTCAATTGCTTAGTTTTGCTGGTGATGTTGACATTTTTGGTAGGAAATATCAGAGTTGTAACTCATGTTAATTTTTAACTAAATAGAGAAGTCAATAAAGGTACAAGGGAATGAGGATAAGATGAAGTTTCTCATTGCTGCTTCATCTTCAGTAAATGGAAGCTTGTGGGATCCAGCTTTGTCATTAATGATAAGAGGTTGCACTCCTTCTTTCTAGTATCAGAAATAACAACGTGACTGCTTCTGTGTAAGGAAGTATACATACTCTTTCGACAAGTAGTATCAAACTGACCATATATACAACAATTATACATCCTGTAGTATTGCATGATTCAGAGTCATTAAACATAATTAATTCAGATTTAAGTCTAGAAGTAACGAGAAAGTGCATCAACTTTTAAGATTAGATAATATTTTTAAGTGAATCAAGAAAAACAGGATTTTATGAGCTGACATGTTATGAAAATACTTGTAGATGATACAATAACTAAAGTTTTTAAATCGGACTGTAATTCAAAAGAACTCTTGGAGAGAGACCATTAATAGAGACGGCACCACTGATTTAGTATTGGAAATAGACAAAGAACTACTAACGATAAGATAAGTTCCGCATGAAAACAGAAGGAGATAATGGAACTCAATTGATCTGAATCGTCATCGAAGTAAGTAAATTATGTTATTTAAAATAGACATTTATGTTTGAGAAATATTAAAAATGATTAGTGTATCAATAAAGTTTCAAATAGAGCTTATTCTCTTGAGTATCGATATTGTCTTCGTAAAAGTAGTTTTTCAATATATAACAACGTAAAATTGTGATTCCCATTTATTCCACAAAATTGTTAAATGTTGATTTATTTTTGTAGGAATTCAATCAAGTTTGGACATTTGGTCCACAAATTATCAAATTGAGCTTCACAATCTTGTTGATTCCCGAAACTACAACTTGCTGCTCCTCGCATCTGAATCTGGAAATGCCAAACTAGTTGAAGCATTTCTTAAGGACGGGATCGAATCACGAGTAAAATTTTTAAGGCGAGAAGTCACAGCGCAAGATATAGCATTGCGAAGAAATGATTCAAATGTTTTATTAAAATTGTGTCAAGCAAATTTGCCATTTCCATCCCCAATTGACATCAACAGATGTTCTGCGGAACTAAAAAGCTTCATTGAGACATGCCAGGAATTCCACAAAATGATCCAGGAAAAAAATAAAAACAGACTTGATGAAATCCTGAAACAGAATCCAAATTTGCGATACTTTTATGATTTATCAAACAATTCAGCACTAAAAGCTGCTCTGGACTTGAAAAAGATTAACATGTACGAGTTCCTGATCTCCAAAAATCTGCAATTTGGCCCTCATGAAGATATTGAGGCAATTTGGGAAAAGTTCAATCAATCTGACAGAGTCAAGCTTCGAAACATCAACTTTAAGTACTTAAAATATATTCCCGAGAAGCACATCAATGTCCTCATGTTCAATACTTTCCTAAGTCATGACGAATCAGATGAAGATGCCAAAAGGAAATTGATTCTGCGAGCTTATCGAGCACTTAATGCTGATCCACGACTTAATATCATCCTCAGAATTGTCGCAGCAACAAAAATCTTCAAAATCATCTTCGATTTCCAACGCGAATCGACATTCAGAATTGATCCAGCAACTAGTCGAGGGTCGAAAGGAATCTTTTACTTCTCAGGTAGAATCATTGTTGGTGCCAAACAGCTTCTAAATCCAGAGACAGAAAATGACGCATTTGGTGTTTTAATCCATGAACTTTGTCATTATGCAATGCTTACTGTGTACCAGAACGAATCAGATCCATTTGCAGCAAACGACCAACAAGCCAGGGAAGAATTTGCAAGAATAATTGAAGTTTGCAAAGAAAAAGCACAAGAGGAACCAGTCATCGAGTCAGTTTTTAAACATTATCCAGTAGAACATCAACCATCGGAGCTGATTGTTCGTCCAGCACAGCTGATTGCATTGTATAGCAAGGTACCAGAGCTTTTGATGGAAAAAATTGAAAGTTTTAATGAACTTTTTAATTATTACATAAATGTTGTTATTCCTGCAATGGAACAAGCACTGCCAGAGATTGAAGGTAGGTTAGTCTATAAGCCAACTCATAATTATGCCAAATTGTCCGATCAGGACAAGGAAGAAGTCCAAAATGCTATTGTTAAGTATAAAAATGTAGAAATTAAGTTTGTTGAATTATTTCCTGAAAATTCTGATATTTTTGAGCTTTTAACTTCCGATCACATTTCATTAATGCTTGATAGTAAGGTTCTGAATTTTGATGATGCACACTTTCGGTATTTAGAGGAAGGAATTAACTTAAAATGGGAAAATTTGGCGGGAAAATTAAAAGAAAAATTTTTGGCTTCAAATTTAAATTTTCAAGGTCAAATTGTCAAGTTTAATGATTTATTTGAGTCATGTCCAGTAGCTTTTAATGCTTTGACTTCTCAGCAGATTGTTAATGTTTTGAGTGGGAAAGAACTTAAAATTGGGGAAAAATTCGAGTCGGAAAATAAATTTTATGTTGAGCGAAAATTCATTCACGAAGATGTAAAAATGATTGATTTTGAGTACGACTATGGACATGATTATGTTGTTAATTATGAGACTGTAGATGAACATGTCAAAAATAGAACAAAAAATAAAAGTTTTCAAGAATTTTATGAAAAATTTCTCAAAAAAGATTTCAATGAAATTTCACAAATTTTTGACAAAGTTCAACAAAATTCTTTTTTTAAAATTCTTTATTTTGATTTTACTGATGAAGATTCAATGTTTTTGCACAAAACTTCCACAGCAACAGTCGAAGAAGCTCAAAAAGAGAAAATTTTGATTTTATCATCCGAAGCAGGCGCAGGCAAAACTGTCACTTTTGAGGAGCTTGCGCAGGAAATAAAATCAAAATTTCCAACTTTTTGGGTTTCGTACATCGACTTGCCAAAGTTTATAAACTTGTATAAATCAGGCACAACTGCTGAAGATTTATTGAAGCAAATTTTGAGGTTAAGTTCAGAAAAAAATGAATTTGAGGCCAAAATTTTTGAAGAAAGCTTCAAGTCAGGCAATTTGGTTCTTTTGTGGAACGCATTTGATGAAATTTCACCAACTTTTAATGAATTTGTCCTTAATGTCTTTAAATCCATTCGCGAAACTTCCAAAAATGTCCAATTTTTATGCACAAGACCTTTATATTCTGATCAGTTGAGTAAGGCATTTAAAGTTAGAACTTGGCAGTTGCTGCCATTTACTGAGGAAAATAAAAATGAATTTTTGAGGGAATTTTTTAAATTTGAAAATGTTCCGAGCGAGAAAATTGAGGAAAATATTAAAAAAGTTGAGAAAATTGTTCAGAAATTTCAGATTGATGATAACTCATTTGAGTATAATTTTGAAACTCCTTTGATGCTTCGATTAATCGCTGAAATTCATGAAAATAAAAATCTTTTTGAATCCGCGAATATTTTTGGGATTTTTTGGGCTTTTGTGGAAAAGAAAATTGAAATTTGGTTGGAAAAAAGTAAAAGTACATTCAGCATTGCCAAAAAATTGCTTCTTGGCGGTTCTTTGAAAATAATTTTGCAGCAATTTGCGTTGTTGAATGAACTTGGCTTATTTTCGACCACAACTTTGGGTTTAAAATTGAGAAAATTGCAAATAATGCAAAAAGAAATTCCAAAAGATTTTCCAATTGAAGAAATTTCTCAACTTGGAATTTTATTTATTAACGGAAAAAATAATTTTCAATTTACTCACGCGACTTTGTCAGAATTTTTCGTTGCGTTTTATTTTATTGAAAATATTTTTGATGTTGACGGAGATGTGAACAGCGACGAAGCTGAATTGAGACTTGAATTATTTTTTCATTTGACCCAAAATTATGGAAATATTCAGCAAATAATCACAGACTTTATGTCCTCGTACCTTCAAGCACGGCCACAAAAACCCAAAAAATTTAATCCAACAATTTCAAAACTTTTAAGAACAAAATTTAAGAATTTTTTCATTCGATTTTTGGACACAAATTACCCAAAAGTTTTTGACTTTTTATTTGAATTTTTCAAACCTGATCACGACTTGCTTGTTGACTTGCTGCATGTCCACGAACCAGAAACATTTTTCACAGCAATTTTCAATCCAAATCACTTTGCGCTGTTCACAAATCCTGAAGACATCAAAAATTTGGCTCAAAATTGTTTGACGGACGCGGAAATGCAAAAATTCCTGACTGGAAAAAATCAGAAAGGAAAAATTTTATTCGGAATTCATTTTTATGGCTTGTTGGGTGTCACTAAGGTCCATGATGACTTTACGGGTGAAATTGAGGAACTTAAAGGCGCTTCTTTTTGGGAATTCTTTCCTAAGGTCAAAGACCAATTGACAGTTGAGGAACAAAAAGAACTTTTTGTGGCTGCGTTAAGTCCAAAAATTTATTTGTATTATGACAAAAAAATGTTCAGCACTGCTGACTTTTCTGAATATGAAAAACTTTGGACAAATTTTGAAAATTTGTTGACAAAAACTGAAAAGCAAAATGCACTCGGAGATGCGCTGCTGCTTTATTTTGAGACAGCTCCTTTTCGATTTGAAGACGCTGAAAAATTCTTAAATTTGTTGATTAAAAAAGCGGAAAAGTTTTTGTTAAATTCGCAAATTTTTGAAATGTTTTTGTCCAAAAATATTTTGCATGAAGCTCATTGGGATTGTCCAAGTTTTAAGATTTTGTGGAACTTCCTCAACAATCACACAAATGAGGAAGAAAGAAGAAAAATTTTGCTTCAAAACGATTTTGATGACAAAAATTTTTATTTCTGGGTTTCATATAATGAATTAAAGAAAAGTTATTCGAGTTATAAATATCAATATTACTATTATGACTTTACACCATTCAAAATATTTCACAGAGCTTTGCTTTTTTCATCAGCAATAACATTTGATTTTACAAAAGAAATTTACGAAAAATATTTCAAAAAATCAGAAATTCAGGAAATAATTTTAAATTCGAATGATTTTCTTTATTATGTAATTAGATATGAATTTGAAGATACTTTCAAGAAATTTGCTTCATTTTTAGAAGAAATTTTTGAAGGAAATGAAAAAAAGTTGAAAGAATTTTTAGAACGCAAAATTGAGCCAACGAATTTGTCAGTTTTTGAACTTGTTGAAGATTTTCGAGGACTTCCTTATTCAGATCCAAACTGGTTCAATAATCTTGAAACTCTTATGAAACTTTATAAAAAAATTAAGAATAATTAAAATCAAATTTTTATATTTTTATTGAAATATTAATTAAAATTAAATTTTTGTCTTATTTTTATATTAAAATTGTCAAAAACTAATGCAAATATTTAAAAATGTTAATAAAGTTTTTTTATATTTTATTCAAAAATTTTTTTATTTTTTCCTGTAAGTTTAACTTAACAAAAACAATTTTACCTTTTAGTGATTGAAATTTCTACCAAAAATAATTCTAAACATCAAATTTAATCCTACAACAAATCGTACAACTTTTTCCAGACTTATATTTAAGGCGCTTGTCTCAAATTTGGTGTAATTTCGAAGGTTGTCGGTTCGAATCCATCCATTTCCATATTTGTACTTTTTTGGAAGTTTAAATACTTCAACTGCTTAATGTACGAGATCAAGTTTTAATTCGGCCTCTGGGCAACGATGAATTAAGGAACGGGTCAGGAAGTTGAAGTATGAATGGGAAAATTGGAACGAGAGCTGCAAGATTACCACTGTATTGAAATATTGTCAGAACGGACCTGAAAGTATCACGTTGTGCCCAGAGTAGATCGGAACGAGAGCCTTAGTTTATACAGATCTTAGATTTTAAAATTATATTTTTGATCCTAAAAATGTAATAAATATGCAATGTAACTGTTCTTTATTAATTACTCCGGACAGATGTCGACAAATAAATGCAGTGAACCAAATGAGCTGTCGGTTTTTTGGGATTTTCGTTTTAGGGTATTTTGTTCACCTTAGAGTTTATCCTTAAGCGTATATCTCGAGGTAAATACTGTTAAGTGGGTCCACCACACTAATTATAGTTTATCCTAAAGTAAATTTAAACATAAATTTTTTTCCCCGATAACCATAGAACGTAGGATGTGTACTGTAGGGCATACCACTGGGATATACACTAGGGTAATGGTATAATCCAAAAGACAGTGGTGACCAAACAATGCTCCCCGAAAACTCTACAAGTGCTCCACAAATAAATTTGAAAAATTCCAAAAACAATCCTGTTTATTCGTGATTAAAATTTTAAGCACTATACTATCGTACTTAAGGTAAAATGTCATTAGTGGCCTAAGTGGTAGAGCGTTGGCCTTCTATGCCAAAGGTCCTGGGTCTGATCCCAGACCAAGTCAAAATTTAGAAGCTCTTTTTTCTTTTCACCGTTCTAGTTGGGAAGCTCGGTTCGTATGCTAGGTGCAGTTTTGAAGTCTTTTGGCACATATTGTGCCTCCTTTGCTAGGATACACTAGCATATGGATGATTTTTCTTATGACGCCTTGCTCTCACGAAAGAAGGCTTCTTACATTGCAGGGGGCATCAGATCTTAAGACGTACTCGTGTCTTTGCAATATGCAGAGTTTCCAGGTGGTTAAGATCCTTCTAAAAACTGTAGATCTATTGGGTGTGGTACAATAGAATCGGTCCTAAAATGAATCGCAGTGCCTCAAGCTCAAAAGGCTGGATCTTTACCCCCGATTTATTTATCTTTAAGTATTTAAGCAGTTAAGTGCCTTGTTGGTCTATATGGTCAAATTTGGAGTGGGAACCCGAAAGCCGCGAGTTCGAATCCAGCCATATCCAAATTTGTGCTTTTTCAGAAGTTTAGATACTTCAATTGCTTAACGCACTAGGATCAAGAGGAATTAGAGCTCTGGGCAACGTTGGAGACAGGAATGGGTCAGAAACCACGAAGTGTAGCGAGAGAAATAGGGACAAGAGCTACAAGATTACCTGACTAATGGAATATTGATAGAACGGACCTGAAAGTATCAAGTTGTGCCCAATTGGAAGACGAAACGAGAGCCTGGATTTATACACAACCTAGAATGATAATTTAATCCTTGATCCTAAACAATCAGTCATGTATATTGAAGAAAAAATGTAATTGAACAGTTGTAATTTGTAATTTTAAGGAAAAATAATTAATATATGTATCTTAAAGTATTGTGCATTCATACAGACAGTTTGGTCGAATAAACATACTAACTATACTATTAGGATACTAGTGTTTAGGGCCCGTCACGGGCCCCGTTGCATTTGTTTTAAAGCTATCGGACATCTCATTTATTAAAAAAAAACTTGAAATTTTCATTAAATTTAATTCTTGAATTTTTTTAGAATTTTTAATTTTGGTGGTAAAAAGATAAATTAAGTTTTTAATCAAAATCCTTCGCAGTTATTAATCCAATAACCTTAATTTTTGAAAAAAATGAAAATTTTTTGAACACATACATAGTGGTAAGAAAAAGAAAATCCACTTAGAATTACATATTAGAAAAAAATCTTGGAAAAATCTGTAATTAGTGGGATGATTGAAAACTATCATTCTAAACTTGCACTACATAAAAAAGTTAAAATTAGAATTTTAATCTCAAATTTCAAAAATAATTTCAAAGCTTTTACAGCTCAATAAATTAGTATTCCAACTTCAAATAACCTTAAAATCCAAAAGCATTCATACAGCCCTTTAACTCGCCATAAACTTGATCTCAAGCCCAAATTTCAGCTCATAAGTACTTAAAAGTTCACTTTGATGGCAAAAGGTTGCGATTCTAGCCTCAAATAATTCTAAATTTAAAAGGTAGCCATTCAGTATTTTTACTCATCACCCACATAACCTAAAACATAAAATTTTAGCTTAAAAACCCTAACAGTTCACTACAACACAAAAAATAAATATTGTAACCTCAAATAACTTCAAAATCAAAAATGACTTTACAGCCTTTCTAATCATCATCCACTTGTCCCACATGCCAAATTTCAGCTCAAAAAACCTTAATAGTTCACCACCACAGCTTAAACAAAAAGCAAAAAACCGTCATTTTTGAGGTTAAATTAAAGCTCGTAAGGTTAAAGTCCTAAGCTCTAATCATGAAAAGTCATTTCCCACAATATAATATCAAAAAAACTTCAAATAGAACGAAATAACCGTCAAAAAATGTTTAAATTTTGATAACGGATTCAGGAAGAATAACATTCTTGTATAGCATACAGAGGCGTAGCCAGAAATTATTTGAGGGGGGGGGGGTGAAATTTTTTTGTATGGAACGAAAAATTAAGGGGGGTTGAATTTTTTTCTTAAAAACCCTAGCAATTTGAAGAAATTTCCCAAAATAATTGGTTTTAAAATCCTCAACTTCCCCCCCCCGAATATGCGTCTGATAGTATAGATTTTTTTACACGCTTTTTTAGCAATTGCAGAAAATTGATAAAAATTATAAAGAATGGGGTGTGTGCAAGACTTGGAGAAATCAATTACTTAAAATCATTACAATTTTTGGATCCTTTAAATTATTGAATCCTATTGAGCGTTCGCGCGTTAGCGCGAACGCGAAAATTTTTTCACCCTTTAATTTACACAATTTTACAAATGAAACTACTGTAGAAAAACTAACATTGCAAAAACAGTCAATTTAAACTCAAAAATTAAACTCGAAAATACCGGTCAAAAATTTTTCAAATTATTTAATTTGAGAGTGTAACGGTCATGAAAAAAATTTTTATGTATGTTCTGACTATGCATTTTGCACAAAAAGAGAATTTTCAAAACTTAAATTCAAGAAATTCTAAAAAGAATAAATTTGAAAATTTGTAACGAAAAAAAAATTTGAATTTTATGATTTCACAGCGTAAAGTTTATCGAAATTTTCAAAGAATATGTTCCTATAGTGCGCTGTGCATGTAGAGTCAGTTTTTATGAAACAAAACTCATGAAATTAAGAAAAAAATAAAGTCAAAAATAACGGTCAAAAAGTATTCAAATTTAATGATTAAACAGCTTAACAGTCAAAATTTTTTTTTGAAAAATATGTTTTCATGACCCATTGCATACATTAAGTCAATTTTCAAAATCCAAAACCCTAGAAATTGCGAAAAGAAAAATGACGAAAAACGGTCAAAAAACATTTAAATTTGTTTATTATACAGTTTAACGACCACGTGATTTTTTTGAAAATGTGTTTTCACGTATTGCTATGCATGAGTAGTCTAATTATACACCCCAAAAAGAAAAAAAAAATAAATAGAAGAAAATTCAGAAAAAACCGTCGAAAAAATTTCAAATTTCGATCACGGAATCACGGAATCACGCAATCAGGAAGAATAACTTTATTTTATAATATAGATGCTCTAAAAATCCACCTCATGAGAGTTCATCGTTAATTGAAGATTCTCTAAAGCATTAAAATTTCTTTTTTTTACTTTTTCTAGTCATTCTAAATGGGATTCCACTTTGTACGTTCAGTTCTATTTTATTTAGGTTTACCGAGTCACGTATCTTTGTTATTTTTTAATTCCATAATTATTGTATAATAGTCATAATTTAAGTTATTAAATAGTTTATAAAAGCGAGAATTTTTACACCGACAATACGAGGTTAGAATCCTTATCTGTGTTAAATATACTTTAGGATAAACTAAAGATTAAATGAAAAAACCTAATAAGCTCAGCTTATGTACCGAAGATACTCATACCAGGGATGGGTTTCTAGGATATACCCCAGTACCCTAGGGGTACTCTCTTGGTTATCTATATACAGGTTACTAGTGAGTAGGGGTACCTGGAGAGTACTCTCTAGTATACCCTGAGGTTTACCCGCACATAGTGTTGGTATTTTGGATAACTGAGCTGAGTTTCTAGATTTTACAGTTTACCCTAGAGTATATTTAACACAGATTTGGATCCACAACCTCTCCTTTTCTATTTTACGAAAAGATATCTTCATTTTGCTGTTGCGGGATCCTAGGGATTACCTAGGGTGCGAAACTGATCAAATTGATCAAAAATGATTAAAAAATTATCAAAAATTCCACACCCTTGGGGATTACCCTAAGGCAGGGGCCTAGCCAGGGGGTAAGAGGGAGCTTTGGGGTTTAAAGCCTCCCTCTTCTAGGGAAACTTCTTTAAGAAAAAAATTTAATCTCCCCTAAATTTTTCTTTGTTACTGCCCTACTGTATACACCCTGAGGAAATACACCATATCCTAAGGAATACACCAAGGTGCCGTTCTTATAGTACGTTACGCAAAAAATGACTTTTTAGAACCCCCTCTTCCCCCGCCCCCTTGTTTCGCTTTTTGTATGCAAATTCTTTTCTTTTGTTTAATTTGCTACAAATTCTTAGACCACCCATCACCCCGTGCCGGATTTCATCTCGATTATCCGATCTGTGCCTTTGGGGTTAGAGTATATCCAAGGGTAATCCTTGGAATCTAGCCTTGGGGTGTTTAAAGAAAAGAACCATATTTGAACCATACTCCCTCCCCACCACCCAACACCTCAATTTTAGCCTAGCGGTTGACACGACTTCATCCTGATGAAATTTTCTATTGTTTCGGATAAAAAATGATGAAATTGAATGAAGAATTTTTTTTGTTCTGAATTAAGGTGTCATTCCCTGGGTTTCAGCCCAATTTTGGTTCTATTAAAAAAGCAAAAAATAAATAAAAAATATTTGTCAAAGTTGTCTCACATGTCATTTTTATATCATGATTTTAAATAAAAAAATAGATAAAAGAATTAAAATTACGCCTCTGGTAAAAATATATCTTTTTTTAAAAAAAATCAATTTTTACAATTTTTTTAATGGAAAAATGAAGTTTAATCTTTCTCTATTCAATCCATACTTTCAACTTTGCTATGAAAGTTCATAATTTATTTTTATTAAATTTAATATTTTTCATATCATTTTCACAAATTTTCTCAAAAGCAAAAAAAGACAATTTTACATTTGGAATTCGATACAGAAGTATTGATTGTAGAGCGAACAATGACACAATTCTTTTGCGTTACTGCTTCCTCAAAGCTTATTCACGTCGCATTGTAACAGCCAATATTGGAGTCACGTTCATTAAAAGCCAGAAAAATCCATTTTATATTGAAATTATCTACAAATATCGATACGGAACAATTTATGGTGACGTCATTCATTCACCAAAGATTGAGTGGTGTGGAGTCATGTCTGGAGCTGCTTCAAATCCCATAATATCAAGCTTAATGAATGAGATTAAAGATTCAATTCCTGGATTATTCCATAAATGTCCATACGAAGTTGAATTGGATCTTAAAAACATTACTTCGATGCATGAAAAGGCAGCGTCAATGTTTTGGGATGGATTTTATAAGTTTGAATTGTTTATATGGAAAGAAAATGTTGAAATATTTTTCTTGAGCATTGGAAGTCAATGCAAGACGGATATTAAGGAATCGTTTGGTTAAATTTATTAAAAGAATATTAGAAAAGTTCCGAATTTTCCCGAGTTTTTCCAGAATTTTTCCAAATTTTTCTGAATTTTCCTAAATTTTCCCAAATTTTTAAGAATTTTTCTGATTTTCGGATTTAGTCTCGATTATCCGATATGTGCCTTTCGGGTATCATTTTTCCCTTCCCTACTCCCCCAGGACATCATTTATGAACGACCCCTAACTCTTATTTATGTATTTTTATTTTTATTTAGACGAACTTGGCTTTGGATTTAGACTTGAACTTGGATTTTTGATAAAATTACAACTATTTTCAGCATAAAAGTTAGTTCCGTATTGGAGATTTAAGGCTTTAAGAATTTTATTCTGATGTCATTTAAGTCCACTGAGTCGCTTTTTATTGCATTTCCTGATTCTTAATTAAAAAAAGGCAAATGAGCTATCAACAAAGCTGTTTAATATCGCGTTTGAAGTTTTATTCAAATGAAATAAATTAAAATAATGACTTTTCCAGACTATTGTGGGTTCCTAGGATAAAGCTCTAAAATTTATTTCAGAGAATTTTTAACTTAATTAAATTTTGTAAGTAAGAAAATGCGCTTTTGTGTTATGACTTTGTGAACTTTTGAACTTGATATTTTTTTATTCTTTTATTATTTTTATTTTCAGTTGCCATCAATTTATTGATAGCGATCATAAAATTATAAAAATTGGCATTTAGAGATTCTGAAAAAATTCAACCATTTTTTTAAAAAAAATATTTTTTTTATATTTTTTGTAAAATTTTTTAAAAAATTTGAAAATAAGTTTTTGAATTAAATTTATGAACATTTTCTCAAATTTAGTTTTTAATTATATCAAAATTAAAAATTTTTCAAAAATATTTTCAAAAATTAATTTAATTGATTTTTTAATAAAAATTTAAAATTAAATTTTTAAAATTTTAAAATTCAAAAGCAAAATTTTTTTTTTAGAATTTATTTTTTCTTATTTATTTCTTTTAAAAAAATACACAAAACCGGGTAATCAATACTATAAAAACTTAAAATGCTGATTGCGTGATTGCGTGATTGCGTGATTGCGTGATCAAAATTTAAATTTTTTTTGACGGTTATTTTCGATTTCGTTCTATTTGAAGTTTTTTTGATATTATATTGTGGGAAATGACTTTTCATGATTAGCGCATGCAAAAAAAATTTTTTTCGAAAATTTCAAGGTTAGGATAGCTTTGATTTAACCTCAAAAATGACGGTTTTTTGTCTTTTTGTTTTAGTTGTGGTGGTGAGTTATTAAGGTTTTTTGAGCTGAAATTTGGCATGTAGGACATGTGGATGATGATTAAAAAGACTTTATACTCATTTTGGATTTTGAGGTTAATTGAGGTTAGAATTCGTATTTTTTAAGTTACAGTGATCTATTATAGTATTTTAGGCTGAAATTTGGTACGTGTATCATGTGGGTAGCAAGTAAAAGGACTGTGTAGTCATTTTTGAATTTTGAGGTTATTTGAGGTTAGAATTCGGATTTTTTGTACTGTAGTGAACTGTTAAGATCTTAGAAGATAAAATTTAACACGCGGATCATGTGGGTAATAAGTAAATAGGCTGTATATCTACTTTTGATTTTTAGATTATTTGAGGTTAGAATGTGTATTTTTTGTGTTACAGTGAACTGTTAAGGTCTTATGAGTTAAAATTTGGCATGTAGAACGATTGGGTGATGAGTAAAAAGGCCGTATACCTACTTTTGAATGTTGATGTTGTTTGAGGTTAGAATCGCAATTTTAGCAATTGTAGTGATCTGCTGAGGTGTTATGAGCTGATTTTTGAGTTGTGGGTCATATGGATAGTGAGTAAATAGTCAGCATTCCTTCTTTTGGATTTTGAAGTTATTTGAGGTTAGAATACGTAATTTTTGTCCCGTACCGAGCTGTTAAAGTTTTCTTAACTGAAGTTTGGCATGTGGATAAAATTTGGCTAAAATTTGGTTAGTGGATCATGTGAATGATGAATCATGTGAATTCTTCTCAAATACGTAATTCTTAATAATCTAAAATTTTCGCGTTCGCGCTAACGCGCGAACGCTCAAATCATTGAAAGATTGAAATCTTTGACCGCTATTTTAGATTTCATAGAAACAGTAAAGTGGCCAGAGATTATCCAGTGGATTATCCTGAAAATGTAAAACTTAGGAGAGACCAAGTTTAACATTTTCGATTTTCAGTATGGATAATCCAGAATAATCCTTATCCATGGGTAATCTTTTTTAGTGAAATCCATCAATCCATAAAATTTTTTTTAATTTTTCATGAAATTTTAAGCGTAAAAAAATTTTGTAAATTTTCCTTTGATCAAAAAAAGGATTATCTTCGGATAAGATTATCCACCTTAGTGAAAGCGGGTCAGCAAAGCTTCGCTTTGCATAAGATTGAGGATTAAGACTCCATCGGGTCAGCAAAGCTTCGCTTTGCATAAGATTGAAGATTAAGTCTCGATCGGGTCAGCAAAGCTTCGCTTTGCATAAGATTGAAGATTAAGGCTCAATCGGGTCAGCAAAGCTTCGCTTTGCATAAGATTGAAGATTAAGACTCCATCGGGTCAGCAAAGCTTCGCTTTGCATAAGTTTGAAGACTAAGACTCCATCGGGTCAGCAAAGCTTCGCTTTGCATAAGATTGAAGATTAAGACTCCATCGGGTCAGCAAAGCTTCGCTTTGCATAAGTTTGAAGACTAAGACTCCATCGGGTCAGCAAAGCTTCGCTTTGCATAAGTTTGAAGACTAAGACTCCATCGGGTCAGCAAAGCTTCGCTTTGCATTAGTTTGAAGACTAAGACTCCATCGGGTCAGCAAAGCTTCGCTTTGCATAAGATTGAGGATTAAGTCTCCATCGGGTCAGCAAAGCTTCGCTTTGCATAAGTTTGAAGACTAAGACTCCATCGGGTCAGCAAAGCTTCGCTTTGCATAAGTTTGAAGACTAAGTCTCCATCGGGTCAGCAAAGCTTCGTTTTGCATAAGATTGAAGATTAAGGCTCAATCGGGTCAGCAAAGCTTCGCTTTGCATAAGATTGAAGATTAAGACTCCATCGGGTCAGCAAAGCTTCGCTTTGCATAAGTTTGAAGACTAAGACTCCATCGGGTCAGCAAAGCTTCGCTTTGCATAAGATTGAAGATTAAGACTCCATCGGGTCAGCAAAGCTTCGCTTTGCATAAGTTTGAAGACTAAGACTCCATCGGGTCAGCAAAGCTTCGCTTTGCATAAGTTTGAAGACTAAGACTCAATCGGGTCAGCAAAGCTTCGCTTTGCATTAGTTTGAAGACTAAGACTCCATCGGGTCAGCAAAGCTTCGCTTTGCATAAGATTGAGGATTAAGACTCCATCGGGTCAGCAAAGCTTCGCTTTGCATAAGTTTGAAGATTAAGACTCCATCGGGTCAGCAAAGCTTCGCTTTGCATAAGTTTGAAGATTAAGACTCCATCGGGTCAGCAAAGCTTCGCTTTGCATAAGATTGATGATTAAGTCTCCATCGGGTCAGCAAAGCTTCGCTTTGCATAAGTTTGAAGATTAAGACTCCATCGGGTCAGCAAAGCTTCGCTTTGCATAAGTTTGAAGATTAAGACTCCATCGGGTCAGCAAAGCTTCGCTTTGCATAAGATTGAAGACTAAGGCTCCATCGGGTCAGCAAAGCTTCGCTTTGCATAAGATTGAGGATTAAGTCTCCATCGGGTCAGCAAAGCTTCGCTTTGCATAAGTTTGAAGACTAAGACTCCATCGGGTCAGCAAAGCTTCGCTTTGCATAAGTTTGAAGATTAGGACTCCATCGGGTCAGCAAAGCTTCGCTTCGCTTTGCTCAGCAATGCAAAGTGAAACAAAGTCAAGTGGAGCACAGCTTATCCAAAATTTCCGCTGCCACATTCAAGACTTCTTTCAAAAGTGAAATTTCATGTGCTTTGAATTCAATTCAAGATGAACTATAAGTATTTTATGAAATTGGACGAAAAAGTAAGAGTCATTGGTAAAATATTAAATGCTTAGCTAGGTATTGAAAGATCTAAAGTTCTCTTACTACTATGGGGGTGCTCAAAAATTGTCACTTCTTTAAAATTAAGGATATTGAATTAATATTTTTGAAGAATTTTGATTAACTAACCTTTTACCATCAAAATTAAAAAACTGTTAAAAAGTTGTTTTTGATAGAATTTAATGAAAATTTGAAGTATTTTTTTTTATAAATGAGATGTCCGATAGCTTTAAGACAAATGCAACGGGCCCGCAACGGGGCCCGTGACGGGCCCCAAAACACTAGTTTTTATAGAAAATAAAAGAAATGCCACAAAAAATATTAAAATTTTATTTTCTTTTAATTTATTCATTATCGATCGTAATTACTATCGATGATAAATTACAGTTTAATGAAAATGCTGAAGACAGGGATGGAAGATGGACGAAAAAAGTCGAGTGTTATACTATAAATCATTGATGCAACCACATATTGACTATTGTTCTTTTCTGTTTAATATGTGTGATAAAGGAAAATTTAAAATGATTCAAAGAATCCAGGATAATAGCATAAAAGCAATTAAAAGGAAACAATCAAGAGTGAATTTTAAAAACCTAAATAAAAAACAGATAGAAAAAGAGAAAAATAGAGAAAGAGAAGAATTAACGCAAATAAAAAAAGACCTTAAAATCGTAGACGTATATGTTAGAACAAATACTAATGTACTTAAAACGCTCAATAGAATCAGGACTAATAATTTGCCAGAAAATTTGTTTAAGAGATTATCTTTAACAGAATCAAAGCATAAATATGAATTAAGGAGTAATAAAAATTTGAATATGCTAAATTATTTGTCAAAATTGGCACATTCGTCATTTTTTTACAGTGCTGTAAAAATGATGAATGAAGCAAATGAATATATTAGGAAGAATAACTTAGAATGTAATAACAAAATATTGAATTATTGTCAATTTTTTAGTAGTAAATAAAAGCCTATTTAGGTGCTAATTTTGAAAAAATAAAATAAAAAAAACTACAAAATTTGTGTCAATAAACTGTAAAAGATTATTTTGGCAATAAAAAAATTTCATTGTCAATGACATTTTTGAGATTTTTATAAACAAAAGAGTCAACAGCTGATTACAAATACAAAGCCGGTATATAAGCCGGTTTATGGAAATTTTTAGGTGTTTTTTTCACGGCACATTTTTGTGCATCAACATCAGCACATGGATTGTTCCTTACTGCTTTTTAATACAATGACTGCGAAATTAACGGAAATAAGACAAAATTAAGATTTTTTGGAATAATTTCCTGGAAAATTCTCTCAAAATCAGCGTCAGGTGTCAAATAATCAAAAAATTAAATTTTTTCAAACTATTTAATAGCTTTTTATTAAGACTGAAATAATTATGGAATGAATTAGCAACAAAATTAATTGATCGACTAATTATGGATAAAATAACTTGATACAATAAAACATATGAATAGATTAATCGAACATAATCAATAAAATTTGATGTGATTTTTAATTCAAAAAAAAAAAAAATATTTTCAATACTTTTTTAACAGGAATTTTTTTTTTTTCTTCTAAATTTCATCAAAATTAAACAAAATTTAATTTTTAAATAGCGCAGGATGAAATTTTATTTTTTTCAGCACCAAAATTTCAACTTTTTACTTTGGTTTTTGGTAATTTTTGTGCAATTCTGGCTTAATTGCATAAATGTGCTCTAAAACTTCCATAATGACCTTTTCTTTGTGTGTTTGTAAGGCACGATGCATTTCATCAATTCTAGTTCTCGTATCGGCGTCGATTTTGGCAGCTACTTGGTCCTTGCTACCGACGTGCTAAAAAATGGAGGGAAAAGTTGGGTAAGTTTTGGGTTTTGTTAGAAAATTTTTGAATTTTTTGGGTTTAAAATAAATATTGAAATTTAATAAAAAGAAAAAAATAAATTTAGATATCATTTATTTTAAAATATATTTTGAATTGACAAAGACCAGTGTTTTTGCTAGGTGTGGGTTTAAGGGAAAAATTCTAAAGGGTATACTTTTTAGGGTATACAATTAATCTTAGAGTCAAGACACATTTTGTTACTTAGCCAAGAAACATTTTAGGCACTTAGCCAAGACACATTTTAGTGTTTAGACAAGACAAATTTGGCACTTAGTCAAGACACATTATATTACTTAGTCAAGACACATTATAGTACTTAGCCAAGACACATTATAGTACTTAGTCAAGACACATTTTTAGTACTTAGTCAAGACACATTTTAGCACTTAGTCGAGACACATTTTGGTACTTAGTCGAGACACATTTTGGTACTTAGTCAAGACACGTCTTGGTACTTAGTCAAGACATATTTCGGTACTTAGTCAAGACATATTTCGGTACTTAGTCAAGACATATTTTAGTACTTAGTCAAGACACGACTTGGTACTTAGTCAAGACACGTCTTGGTACTTAGTCAAGACACAATATTTTAATGGGAAAAATTTGCAGGAAATTCACACAACGGCAATCAGAACCAAAGCTAATAATAATCGTTAAAAAATTAAAAATAATTAATATATTTTTTTCACAATTATTGATTAATAGCAGAAAAGTTGTGACGTTATCAGTGACGAATACGGTTTGAAATAAAAATTCATAAAATTCCTAAATTGTCAAATTTCTTCAGCATTAGCACCAAAAAGTTGAATCAACTTACTAAAAATCGATCCTAAAAGCTCAAAACTGAAAAAGTCGCGATCGTCTCTCAAAATTTATTTCAAACTCTTTTTTTTTTGTTTCTCACAGCCGCTCATAATTTTTCGTGTCTCTGATTTTTTTTCTGATCATCATTCAGTCTGCGTTCAGCTCTCCGTGCGATCAGTTTGGAAAATAGAAGCGAAAATTATTTTTTGCCGGTGATAAGAAAAAAAAGAAGAAAAAAAGTTTTCATTGTGTGAATGTTTTTGACTCATTTTGATGATAAATTAACAAAAATTGTGAAATTATTTAAATATTTTGTGATTAAAGTCAGAAAAAGTTGATTAAAATTATCAAAAAGTGAAATTAATTAAAATAAAATTGATAAATTTTGAAAAAAAGCTAAAAAATTTACAAAAAATAAGAAAAAAGCAAAATTTAAGAATTTTTGAAGATAAAATTTAAGCAATTGAGTGAATAATTTGTGGTTTGATGACTCATTCGATGAATAACTAAAAGTTATCCACAATTATAGACGAGATTGACGTTATATGTTCGGAATTTAATTATGGTGAGTTATTTTTAATTTATTTTGTAGATTTTTTTGTCATTTTATTTGAAAAATTATAAAAGTCATAAATTACGCCTAAAAGTTACAATTTTTAAAATTTTAATAAATTTTATTTAAATTAAAAATTTTTAAAAAAATTAAAAAATTGACTTTTAAGTCTTGTCTTTAAGTTTTGATTTATGACAATTCTTAGCTTTATTTTTTTGACAGTCAGAATGTAAATTAAATTAATCCTCAAATAAAGTTGAATCCTTGACAGGATTTAGGCACAAAAACTTTTAAATTCTTTGCAATTATTGACAATATCATGCACGAATTAATTAAATTTAAATAAAATCCAAGTTCCTCATGATTCAATCAGTTTATAGATTAATAATAAGAAGAATAAAATTTGAATAATTTTATTAATACTTTTATAAGAAAATGTCAACGATCGTTACAATGTTGTGACTTGAATGCTTTGTGAATGTTTCAATGTTTTGTGTTTCAATGTTTTTTGGCGATCTTGTTGCAATGTTTTGTGAATGTTTGAGTGAGTGATGCTGTGTCAATCTTTAGAGAACTGAAAAAAGCTTTTTTGGCTCTCATTTTTTAGTTGGCGGTGAAAAAATTCAAAAAAAGCTTTCGAGCTTTTAAGCTTTTAAGTCTATTGTCATGAAAAATTATGACAGGAGTTAAAAAATAATTAAAAATGTTGATTGATTAGCATAAATATTTGTAGCGCTTTGTGTGTTTATCCGTTCGTCTGTCTGGCTGTCTTTTCACCTTTTTTCATGATTATTTTTTTTTTTTTTGATTCAGCTTTTTGCTTAAATTGTATGGCATGTCTGTCTATGATGATTTATGGACTGGCAATTTGCTTATTTTTCTCTCGGGATTGTCTTGGTTTTTTGTAAATTTGCGAGTCCTGTAAAAAGCTTAAAATGTCCTGGTTTGTAAAAAATCAGACAAAATTTTCATTTTAACTAAATTTCATAAAATTTAATTTAATTTTGTGTAACCATCTGCGAGTATTTACAACGGACAGTCCGGCATTATTTAAAGACTGACTTTTTCCCGAAATTGCAGATTTATCTTTTATTTTCAAAAATTTCATACAAAAATTATTTTTTATGGAATTTTTTTTTAATTTAAATTTTATGTTTATTTTTTATAACTTTTTGTGAAAAGTCCCTCAATTTATCGACAATTTCTCCTCAGGTTTAATAATAATAATAATAATAATAGTAATTTATTACCGAAAGGTTTTTTTTAAGAACAAGATTAATACAAGCAAATTAAGATGTGAAGTAACAGTGAGTTTTTAGGTAAAGCTTTGAAAATTTCAAACAGTACAAATAAGCAATTGATCAATTATGCACGACATAGAGGCATTAAGTTTATTATTATGGACATGGTGTAAATTCTAAGCGCTAGCCGCATCGCAGCACTTTTTCTTCGACGCCATTCAGCTAAAAAGTACCCTCGAGAAGGTGGAACTTTGTGACTGATATTAGGCGCATGCATGTGGGTCTTTGAGACACAAATTCCACTTTGCAGCTTCCCTCATTGCTCATGTATCCACTTAATCAGCCTAGTGAACATTGAGGGTTCCGCGATCTATCGATACGCTGGCTATATAGTCCTTACGCGACATGCACTTAAGAGCACCTTAAAGCCAGGTGTAAGGATAAACCTTTTACCTCAGAAATGACTAGTCACGTTTAAGCTTTTTTGATGTGGTTTTTGATTTAACTTTTTTAATTTTTTTTTGACTGGATCTTATTTTATGGCTAAGAATGATAACTGGTTCTCATTTAATTGCAATAAATGTTTACTATATCTTATTTATTGATCATGAATGGTTGCTGGCTTTTAAGATTTGTATTTTTTTAGGAAAATGTGCTTTCATCGGTCATGAGTGACCAATTCGTAGGTGGTAAGTGGTAAAGCAGTTGATATGGTTTTTGTCTCAAGCTTCTTACTGCAACTTCTGTTAGCTTCTTCTATTGTTGTTCTGCCTTCTTCTCTACAGTCATACGCAAAATGATTTTCATTCGTCCAGCAATCCATTTTCCTTTTACATTCCAAAATATTGATTGACTCGCAACTTCTGATTCATGCTTCTTTAAATTGTGGTCGATTTATTCCAATTTTTGTTCTTTTAATCTCGATAACTTGTTGTCTTGTCATTTTGTATCAGAGTTGGAATCGTCTGATTTGGCCTCGGACGCCACTCGGCGTCGGACGTTTTTGGTGTTTTGCCAACTCTGTCTTGTATACAACACAGAATTAATGCCACAAATCTTCCGCAGACATCTAACTTGAAGATAATTAGTAAGTGACTTTGTTACTTTCCAATTTTTACATCACTCTTAAATATAAGTGTCTTATACATCTCCAATTTGGCACCTCTTGAGATTCTTTTGGAAGTAAGTAGAAGTCTAATTGAAAAATATGCACGCTGTTCAGTCAAAATCCTTTGCTTAATCTCCAATGTAGTGTCATAATTGTTACTGATGATAGATTCAAGATATACAAATTCATCCACTTCCTCAAATCTCTTATCACTGATTGACAAGTGTGTGCCTATAAGACTCTTAGTCCTCTCAGATGCAGTGACCATAAGAAACTTTGTCTTGTCAACTGCAGTTCACCTGCAGCCCGATCTTGTTAGCTTCCCTTTCCATTTTGGAGTAAGTGTTGGTAATTGACCTGATGTTTCTTTCAACAATGTCCACATCGTCAGCAAAAACAAGCTACTGAATTGACTTTGTAAAGATTGTTCCATTGCGTTCCAGTTCAGCTCTTCTGAATACTCCTTCAAGTGTGATGTTAAAAAGCTTAGTTGACAGCTCATCACCCTGCCTTAAGCCTATCCTGCATTCAAACATACTCGATGTTGCATCCTGGAACTTCACACAGTACATGACCTTAGACAATGTTGCTTTTAGCAACTTGATTAGATTATGTGGGAAGTGAAACTCTGCCATGATGCTCCACAGCCCATCTAGATCAATTGAGTCGTATGCTGCACGAAAATCGATAAAGAGATGATGTGTCCCTATATTCGTCTCATAGTTTTTCTGAGCTATTTGTCTGATGCTGAATATTTGATCAGATTTCTGACTCCTAAACCCTGCTTGGTTTTCATTTAGAAAGTCTTCTGTTAAAGGCTCAAGTCAAGGAGAGAATTTTAAAGAGTATTTTATATGCCGATGGAAGAAGAGAAATTCCACGGTGAGATACTTAGGCTGACTTTTCAGGCTGTTTTGATTTAATAGCTCTTTCATGCTCCTTCTCACATGACTCTATCATTTTTTTCCAGTATCGGTATTTTTTTGATAGTAGCAGTTTAGCTGCAGACGATGTTGCGTCCGTTTGTGCGTATATATATATATATACATATATATTGACTTTTTGTTAATTTAAGCATAGAACGCAAGAAAAACGCAAGCTGTATAACTAATTCATATTAATTTTCATTCTTTCATTCTTAGGGTACAAATATCAGCAAAGCTAATCCTCTAAAACCACCTGAAGTACATCCAATAATAACTGAAACATTCAAAGTTAAAACACAAGCTGATGCATTAAAGCTTCTCAACAAGCCAGTCACAGATCAAGCATTTAAAGTTCTCAAAATATACATCAACATTAAGGATGACTTTGATGGACTTGCCACAATCAATTTAAAAGAACTTCGAGAAAAATTCAAAAATCAGGCATTCGTGATCTTCATAACTGCAACTGGAAGTAATGGCACAAGATTTCACATTTATTGGAAGTCAAAAGACAGCCGAAAAGTTTTGTCACTTAAACCTTACAAAGATTGCTTTTCTGAGCCTGACAAGGATCTATGTCAATTTGTTGTTAACTTCTTGACTAATTGCCTTCAAAATGGACATTCAGGTGAGTCAAAGCTGACTTTCTTGTAACTCAAATGACTAACTTTTGATTTATTTTTGTAGGAATTCAATCAAGTTTGGACATTTGGTCCACAAATCATCAAATTGAGCTTCACAACCTTGTTGATTCCCGAAACTACAACTTGCTACTCTTAGCTTCTGAATCTGGAAATGCCAAACTAGTCGAAGCATTTCTTAAGGACGGAATCGAACCACAAATAAATTTAGAAAAAGAACAAGTCACTGCACAAGGTCTGGCATGGCAAGAAAGTCATTCAGATGTTTTATTAAAATTGTGTCAAGCAAATTTACAATTTCCATCCTCAATTGACATCAACAGATGTTCTGCGGAACTAAAAACCTTGATTGAGACATGCCAGGAATTCCACAAAATGATCCAGGAAAAAAATAAAAACAGACTTGATGAAATCCTGAAACAAAATCCAAAATTGCGATACTTTTATGATTTATCAAACAACTCAGCACTAAAAGCTGCACTGGAGCTGAAATCATTCGACATGTACGAGTTCCTGATCTCCAAAAATCTACAATTTGGTCCAAATGAAGACCCAAATGAGATTTGGAAAATTTTTGAAGCAAAAGAAAAACGAAAATTGCGTGAAATTCATCTGAAATATTCAAAGAACATCGAAGAGAAGCACATCAATGTCCTCATGTCCAATACTTTCCTAAGTCATGATGATCCAGATGAAGATGCCAAAAGGAAATTGATTCTGCGAGCTTATCGAGCACTTAATGCTGATCCACGACTTAAGATCATCCTCAGAATTGTCGCAGCAACAAAAATCTTCAAAATCGTCTTCGACTTCAATCGTGACTCAACAGACAGAATTGATCCAACAACCAACTCGGGGACTGGTGGAATTTGTTACTTATCAGGCAGAATCATTGTCGGTGCTAAGAAGTTGCTCAATCCAGAGACAGAAAATGAAGCATTCGGCGTCTTGATCCATGAACTTTGTCATTATGCCATGGTTGCTGTGTACCAGAACGAATCAGATCCATTTGCAGCAAACGACCAAGAAGCTAAAGAAGGATTTGCAAGAATAATTGAAGTTTGCAAA
The DNA here is from genome assembly GCA_026123125.1 of Chironomus striatipennis. Lineage (NCBI taxonomy): Eukaryota > Metazoa > Arthropoda > Insecta > Diptera > Chironomidae > Chironomus > Chironomus striatipennis. The sequence continues at coordinate 2,811,089 of CM047391.1, read as the reverse complement.
GAAAAAGCACACGAGGAACCAGTCATCGAGTCAGTTTTTGAACATTATCCAGTAGAACATCAACCATCGGAGCTGATTGTCCGTCCAGCACAGCTGATTGCATTGTACAGCAAGGTACCGGAGCTTTTGACGGGTGTAATTGAAAGTTTTAATGAACTTTTTAATTATTACATAAATGTTGTGATTCCTGCAATGGAACAAGCACTGCCAGAGATTGAAGGTAGGTTAGTCTATAAGCCAACTCATAATTATGCCAAGTTGTCCGATCAGGACAAACAGAAAGTCCAAAATGCTATTGTTAAGTATAAAAATGTAGAAATTAAGTTTGTTGAATTATTTCCTGAAAATTCTGATATTTTTGAGCTTTTAACTTCCGATCACATTTCATTAATGCTTGCTAGTAAGGTTCTGAATTTTGATGATGCACAGTTTCGGTATTTAGAGGAAGAGATTAACTTGAAGTGGGAAAATTTGGCGGGAAAATTAAAAGAAAAATTTTTGGCTTCAAATTTAAATTTTCAAGGTCAAATTGTCAAATTTAATGATTTATTTGAGTCATGTCCAGTAGCTTTTAATGCTTTGACTTCTCAGCAGATTGTTAATGTTTTGAGTGGGAAAGAACTTAAAATTGGGGAAAAATTCGAGTCGGAAAATAAATTTTATGTTGAGCGAAAATTCATTCACGAAGATGTAAAAATGATTGATTTTGAGTACGACTATGGACATGATTATGTTGTTAATTATGAGACTGTAGATGAACATGTCAAAAATAGAACAAAAAATAAAAGTTTTCAAGAATTTTATGAAAAATTTCTCAAAAAAGATTTCAATGAAATTTCACAAATTTTTGACAAAAGTTCAACAAAATTCTTTTAAAATTCTTTATTTTTGATTTTACTGATGAAGATTCAATGTTTTTGCACAAAACTTCCACAGCAACAGTCGAAGAAGCTCAAAAAGAGAAAAATTTTGATTTTTATCATCCGAAGCAGGCGCAGGCAAAACTGTCACTTTTGAGGAGCTTGCGCAGGAAATAAAATCAAAATTTCCAACTTTTTGGGTTTCGTACATCGACTTGCCAAAGTTTATAAACTTGTATAAATCAGGCACAACTGCTGAAGATTTATTGAAGCAAATTTTGAGGTTAAGTTCAGAAAAAAATGAATTTGAGGCCAAAATTTTTGAAGAAAGCTTCAAGTCAGGCAATTTGGTTCTTTTGTGGAACGCATTTGATGAAATTTCACCAACTTTTAATGAATTTGTCCTTAATGTCTTTAAATCCATTCGCGAAACTTCCAAAAATGTCCAATTTTTATGCACAAGACCTTTATATTCTGATCAGTTGAGTAAGGCATTTAAAGTTAGAACTTGGCAGTTGCTGCCATTTACTGAGGGAAATAAAAATGAATTTTTTGAGGGAATTTTTAAATTTGAAAAATGTTCCGAGCGAGAAAATTGAGGAAAATATTAAAAAAGTTGAGAAAATTGTTCAGAAATTTCAGATTGATGATAACTCATTTGAGTATAATTTTGAAACTCCTTTGATGCTTCGATTAATCGCTGAAATTCATGAAAATAAAAATCTTTTTGAATCCGCGAATATTTTTGGGATTTTTTGGGCTTTTGTGGAAAAGAAAATTGAAATTTGGTTGGAAAAAAGTAAAAGTTCATTCAGCATTGCCAAAAAATTGCTTCTTGGCGGTTCTTTGAAAATAATTTTGCAGCAATTTGCGTTGTTGAATGAACTTTATTTATTTTCGACCACAACTTTGGGTTTAAAATTGAGAAAATTGCAAATAATGCAAAAAGAAATTCCAAAAGATTTTCCAATTGAAGAAATTTCTCAACTTGGAATTTTATTTATTAACGGAAAAAATAATTTTCAATTTACTCACAAAACTTTGTCAGAATTTTCCGTTGCGTTTTATTTTATTGAAAATATTTTTGATGTTGACGGTTCTGTGGATAGTGACGAAGCTGAATTGAGACTTGAGTTATTTTTTCATTTGACCCAAAATTATGGAAATATTCAGCAAATAATCACAGACTTTATGTCCTCGTACCTTCAAGCACGGCCACAAAAATCCAAAAAATTTAATCCAACAATTTCAAAACTTTTAAGAACAAAATTTAAGAATTTTTTTATTCGATTTTTGGACACAAATTACCCAAAAGTTTTTGACTTTTTATTTGAATTTTTCAAACCTGATCACGACTTGCTTGTTGACTTGCTGCATGTCCACGAACCAGAAACATTTTTCACAGCAATTTTCAATCCAAATCACTTTGCGCTGTTCACAAATCCTGAAGACATCAAAAATTTGGCTCAAAATTGTTTGACGGACGCGGAAATGCAAAAATTCCTGACTGGAAAAAATCAGAAAGGAAAAATTTTATTCGGAATTCATTTTTATGGTTTGTTGGGTGTCACTAAGTGTCATGATGACCTTACGGGTGAAATTGAGGAACTTAAAGGCGCTTCTTTTTGGGAATTTTTTCCAAAATATTTAAAACCTCAAAAAAATTTCCTCAAAAAGCTTTTTACTAAGAATAAAGAACAAAAATTGACAGTTGAGGAACAGAAAGAACTTTTTGTGGCTGCGTTAAGTCCAAAAATTTATTTATATTATGAAAAAATGTTCAGCACTGCTGACTTTTCTGAATATGAAAAACTTTGGACAAATTTTGAAAATTTATTGTCAAAAACTGAAATGCAAAATGCACTCGGAGATGCACTGCTGCTTTATTTTGAGATTTTTCCTGGTGATAAAAAAGACGCTGAAAAATTCTTAAATTTGTTGATTAAAAAAGCAGAAAAGTTTTTGTCAAATTCGCAAATTTTTGAAATGTTTTTGTCCAAAAATATTTTGCATGAAGCTCATTGGCATTCTCTAAGTTTTAAGATTTTGTGGAACTTCCTCAACAATCACACAAATGAGGAAGAAAGAAAAAAAATTTTGCTTCAAGACGATTTTGATGACAAAAATTTTTATTTCTGGACTTCATATAATGAATTGAAGAAAAGTTATTCGAGTTATGAATATTCTTATTACTATTATGACTTTACACCATTCAAAATATTTCACAGAGCTTTGATCCTTCCAAATTATGCTTTTGATTTTACAAAAGAAGTTTACGAAAAATATTTCAAAAAATCAGAAATTCAGGAAATAATTTTAAATTCAAATGATTTTCTTCATTATGTTGTTAGATATGAAAAAGAAGATCCTTTCAAGAAATTTGCTTCATTTTTAGAAGAAATTTTTGAAGGAAATGAAAAAAAGTTGAAAGAATTTTTAGAACGCAAAATTGAGCCAACAAATTTGTCAGTTTTTGAACTTGTTGAAGATTTTCGAGGTCTTCCTTGGTCTGAGCCAAGATGGTTCAATAATATTGAAACTCTTACGAAGCTTTGTGAAAAAATTTAATTGGGACCCAAAATTACTTCAGGATCGTTAATGCTTTAATCCAATTGCTTCAACACAAATTAAGAATTGTCTAATTGTTAATTGTTTTTGAAATACCATTCTGGTAATAAATCATTATTTTTATTATTAAGACCATTGGGATTATTTTGCTTAATTTTTTTTTTATTTTTGCTATTTTCATCATAAAAAAATAATTTTTTTCTAATTTGATAATTTTTTTAACTTATAAGCAATTTAATACAATCACTTTATTACGGTACCATAACCTTTATCTGTTAGAGAATTTAAACATTTTTTTTTTGTATTATTCAAGAAAAATTATAATTTTAAATAATTCAAAATCCTTGCATAAAAATTAGAGTTCTTATTAACCATTCTACGCATCATGATACCTAAAATATCCTTTTTTATTTTACCATGTTCTCTACTATTTTTTAAGTAGATTCATTATTTGCAGGAGTTTTTAAATTTAGTCTACAAATGACTACAAATATTATTATTAGGGTCATTGCTCGGCCGCGATTTTTTTTAAAAAGCAGATTTTACAATTTTAATTTTAAATATTTTTTTATTTACTTAAATATAAAATTATGCTTTATGCAGCCTGAAACAGTTTAAGTACTTTTCAAACTGCTTTTCCTCAATTAAATGGTAACCGAAAGAGGAAGAAAAGGAAAAGTAAAGGTTCTTTAATTATTAATACGGACCATAATAAAAATAAAAATAATAAAATAATAATAATAAAATTATGCTTATAAGGGAAGTAGTGGTTGTGGTAGAAGGGTCAAAATGTAAAAATGCATCATGATACTTAATATTCAGATTATTTTGAGATTATTGGACTATTAAACTTTTGTTAAAAATAATCTACACCAATTAATTTTATTTACTAATAATTATTATCGAAATAGACTTAGAAAGTAAAGTCTGTAATTACTTATTTATTAGTTTAAAAATATTTAAAGAGTTTTCGACAAAAGCATCGGAATTATTTTATATTAATCCTAATGTCCACATTTTAAAAATAATTAAGAATAATTAAAATCAATTTTTATTTTTTATTTTTTATTTTTTGAAACATTAATTAAATTTTAAACTTTTTTTTATGTTTTATTCAAATTGTCAAAAACTAATGCACATATTTAAATATATAAATAAAGATTTTTATATTTTATTCAGAAATTTATCTGTTTTGTCTTTTTTTTTAAATTTTTTATTGAGTTTTTTTCCAAAATTTTGGATTATAGAAAAATGCATGAAAAACGCAATTAACTAACTTTCAAGTATAGGAATAATAATTTAGAATGTAATAAGGGGCCATTCACTTATTACGTAAAGCAAAAATTCGGGTTTTTTACCCCCCGTAACGTTTTTAACAAAAGAATCAGGTGCAAAAATAATAGACCGTAACAAACTCTCGACCCCCCCCCTTCCCCCTCAGAGCGTTACGTAATAAGTGAACGGCCCCTAACAAAATATTGAATTATTGTCAATTTTTTTTAGTAGTAAATAAAAGCCTATTTATGCGCTAATTTTGAAAAAAAAAATAGATTAAAAAAAAAATTATGTTGATCTTCTGAAGGATTTGCGTGATGCTTTTTGAATCCATTTTGACAAAATTCTCTTAAATAATTAATAAATTAATAAATGAATTATTGTTTTTAATTGATTTATATTTTATTTCTGAGAATTATTATTTAATACTAATAATTAAATTAATTCATATTGCGAGTAAGAAAGTCGGAAAATAATTCTAAATATTTTTAGTATCATGACATAGCTTTTATATGTATAAAATTTCTCTGTACATTACTTTAAAAATATTTAGAATAGTAAATTTCTTAATGACACAAAGAATCACATTAAAATTATTTTAGGCTCGAAAAATAAAAATTTGATGCAAATAATTGAGTTGATGTTCTTGGAATTACGAAATTGCTAGTATTTGGTGTGTTTTGAGTATTAAATTATTTCTTCTATAAAATTGGAAAATTTAATTTTGTTGATTTTTTTTGAAAATTAAAAAAAAAATTGCAACAAAATTGCATGACAGGCGAATTGCGCAAGCTAAATGGAAAGTTTTTTGATAATTTGAATGATTTTGTTACAAAAAATCTTCCAAGATATCAAATAATTGTATGGTTCTTGTCTGCGTAAGTTGCCTGCCATGCAAATCTGAACTATAGATGATGTCTATAATTATGGAATTAAGAACACAAAAAAAAAATAAAATGTTTAATTAATTTATTTCATTTTTATTTATTCTTACATATTTTAACATCCTTCGATTTTACCGAAAGATTAAAAATTCCAAATTATTTTTATAACTTTTCTGAGCCGAATTAAATTCTACAAAATTTTCTACAATTTTAATTTAATTTATTTTTCATTTTTGTATCAGAATAAAAAGCCACAAAAGTCTCTGACTGATCATCAGTCCACAAATATTAAAAAAATAAAAATTAAATGTTAAGTAATAATCTCGTTCCATGAAAAATAGCTAATATTTAATCAAGATTCGTAACGAAGACGTTCATAGTGCGGTCTAATAAAATTTGTAGGTACATGAAGGCTGAACTCGAGTGCAACAAGGACTGCAAATTCTGATGATAAAAGTTCTTTGCGATTTATTCTGAAGATATTTTCAATTTTCTGTATTAAAAAAAATCAAATTTTGTGATTAAAATTTCAATTTTTAAGACCAAATTCACAACTTACCTCAATCAATCCTTCTCCTTTAACATCATTAAGTTTAGCACTCAACAACAAACATGCACCAGCACACAACTTTCTATTAATCTTATTAATCAATCCCGCTAAGATGAGCTTCTCAAAATAAACATAAGCTTGTGCAACAGTAAGTAAATCAATCCTTGGATCGAGCTTATTTATTCGTCTCATATCTCTCTTAATTGACCTCAATTTACTCAATGTCAACTGAATATGAGGATATTTTTCTCGAAATTTATCATTTAATTCCTTTTTAAGGTCCGCTTGTCGAACATAATCAATGACACTTGTAAGGTAGCTCGTGAAGGTAAGAAGTGTACGATGTCGTCCAGCTGATAATTCTGGATCATCTAGTAGGTCAGCTGAATAAGGTTCATCATCAACTTCATCAACATGACTAATGTAACGGATCATTCCATGATTTCTCAGAACTAATGTGTCTAAATGTTCGTGGTGATGTCGCTAAAAAAATATAAAAAATAATTTAATAAATTAAAAATTATCAAAATTATTCATTCTTACCGGAACTTTAGCTCCACTTCCACTATTAGGCTTTGACGGTACCAAAAGATGACCATAAGACACTTCAGCTTGTCCATCTAATCTCCTTTCAATTCCTAACAAATTAAATGGATCAAAAGGTTGATTTTCAGCAGTACTTGACATTGGTCTCGATGTTGATGTCTGACGTCTTCGTCCACCACTTCCACGCACATCTAATTTTGCATTACTTCTTGTTATTGCACTTGATGTTCTTTTACGGAATGGAATTATTGAAAATATATGCAATGGCTTCTGATGTGTTGTTATAATGCAACGAGTTTCTTCGATTGTTAAGCAGTGTCCGTTACGTAATGGCGGTGTTGGTTCGTGAATGTGAACACATTTCATACGGGATAAGGATTCGGTGCTGGATGTGGCATTGTTGAAATTGTGTGGTGCTGTACAAGTACATAAAGCCTTTTTAAGTAGCAATGCTTGACGACGTTCGGCAATTGTTTCATTGGAGCTGCTGATGGTTCTGCAAAGAATATTAAATGTGATTGTATTGGTGGTATTATATTATTTTGTTAAAACACATTATAGTATTTAGCCAAGACACATTATACTACTTAGCTAAGACACATTAAAGTACTTAGTTAAGTCACATTAAAGTGCTTAGCCAGGACACATTTTGGTACTTAGTCAAGACACATTTTGGTACTTAGTCAAGACACATTTTTGTACTTAGTCAAGACACATTTTTGTACTTAGTCAAGACACATTTTTGTACTTAGTCAAGACACATTTTTGTACTTAGTCAAGACACATTTTTGTACTTAGTCAAGACACATTTTTGTACTTAGTCAAGACACATTTTGGTACTTAGTCAAGACACATTTTGGTACTTAGTCAAGACACATTTTGGTACTTAGTCAAGACACATTTTGGTACTTAGTCAAGACACATTTTGGTACTTAGTCAAGACACATTTTGGTACTTAGTCAAGACACATTTTGGTACTTAGTCAAGACACATTTTGGTACTTAGCCAAGACACATTTTTGGTACTTAGTCAAGACATAATATTTTTAATGGAGATGAAATATTTTATTGCGTGAAAAATTTACAGAAAATTCACACAACGGCAATCAGAACTAAAGCTAGTACAAATCTAAAAAAAAATAAAATTAATTAATATATATTTTTAAAATTTATTGATTCATAACAGAAAAGTTGTGACGTCATCAGTGACGAATTCAGTTTGGAATAAAATTTTTTTAAAACTAAAAGCATTAGCACCAAAAAGTTGAATCAACTTACTAAAAATCGATCTTAAAAGCTCAAAACTGAAAAAGTCGCGATCGTCTCTCAAAATTTATTTCAAACTCTTTTTTTTTATTTCTCACAGCCGCTCATAATTTTTTTGTGTCTCTGATTTTTTTTCTGATCATCATTCAGTCTGCGTTCAGCTCTCCGCGCGATCAGTTTGGAAAATAGAAGCGAAAATTATTTTTTGCCGGTGATAAGAAAAATAAGAAGAAAAAAAGTTTTCATTGTGTGAATGTTTTTGACTCATTTTGATGATTAAACAACGAAAATTGTGAAATTATTTAAATATTTTGTGATTAAAGTCAGAAAAAGTTGATTAAAATTATCAAAAAGTGAAATTAATTAAAATAAAATTGATAAATTTTGAAAAAAAGCTAAAAAAATTTACAAAAATTAAGAAAAAAGCAAAATTTAAGAATTTTTGAAGATAAAATTTAAGCAATTGAGTGAATATTTTGTGGTTTGATGACTCATTCGATGAATAACTAAAAGTTATCCACAATTATAGACGAGATTGACGTTATATGTTCGGAATTTAATTATGGTGAGTTATTTTTAATTTATTTTGTAGATTTTTTTGTCAATTTATTAGAAAAGTTATCAAAATCATAAAATCAACTTAAAAGTTGCGATTTTTAAAAATTTAATAAATTTTATTTGAATTAAAAATTTAAAAAAAAATTAAAAAAATGACTTTTAAGTCATTTGCCGATCAAATTATAAAATTTTTGATTTATGAAAATTCTTAGCTTTATTTTTTTGACAGTCAGAATGTAAATTAAATTAATCCTTAAATAAAGTTGAGTCCTTAACAGGATTTAGGCACAAAAACTTTTAAAATCTTTGCATTTATTGACAAAATCTTGCGTGGATTAATTAAATTTAAATAAAATCAAAGTTCCTCATGATTCAATCAGTTTATAGATTAATAATAAGAAGAATAAAATTTGAATAACTTTATTAATACTTTTATAAGAAAATGTCGACGATCGTTACAATGTTGTGACTTAAATGCTTTGTGAATGTTTCAATGTTTTGTGTTTCAATGTTTTTGGCGATCTTGTTGCAATGTTTTGTGAATGTTTGAGTGAGTGATGCTGTGTCAATCTTTAGAGAACTGAAGAAAGCTTTTTTCGCTCTCACTTTTTCAACTGTTGGTAGAAAAAATTCAAAAAAAAAGCTTTTGAGCTTTTAAACTTTTGAGTCTATTGTCATGAAAAATTATGACAGGAGTTAAAAAATAAGTAAAAATGTTGATTGATTAGCATAAATCTTTGTAGCGCTTTTCATGTGTTTGTCCGTTCGTCTGTCTGGCTGTCTTTTCACCTTTTCTTCATGATTTTTTTTTGATTCAGCTTTTTGCTTAAACTGTATGGCATGTCTGTCTATGATGATTTATGGACTGGCAATTTGCTTGTTTTTCTCTCGGGATTGTCTTGGTTTTTTGTAAATTTGCTGTGTCTTGAAAAAAGCTTAAAATGTCCTGGTATGTAAAAAATTATTTATTTCATTTTTCATTTTAAATAAATTTCATAAAATCTAATTTAATTTTGTGTAACCATCTGCAAGTTTTTACAACGGACAGTCCCGCATTATTTAAAGACTGTCTTTTTCCCGTAATTGCAAATTTGTCTTTTATTTTCAAAAATTTCATATAAAAATTACTTTTTTATGAAATTTTTTTTTAATTTAAATTTTATGTTTCTTTTTCACAAAAATTCCTTCAATTTATCGACAATTTCTCCTCAGGTTTAAGCTTTTTTGATGTGGTTTTTGATTAAACTTTTTTAATTTTTTTTGACTGGATCTCATTTTATGGCTAATGTGGGCGGTACCCTTAGTACCGGTGGGTCCTAAGACCAATAATAAACTACTTTCTGTATTTCTTACTTCTAATTAATTATTTTATTATTTAATTCTTATCTACTGTCTTTACATGTTACTGGCTATATTCTATCTGAATAATTATTCTCACTTATGCTTACGATTATGCATAAATGAGAATAATGGAATGAGAAGAGAGTAACTGTCTTACCTCTCTCCTACACTAAGAATGATAACTGGATCTCATTTAATTGCAATAAATGTTTACTATATCTTATTTATTGATCATGAATGGTTGCTGGCTTTTAAGATTTGTATTTTTTAGGAAAATGTGCTTTCATCGGTCACGAGTGACCAATTCGTAGGTCGTAAGTGGTAAGGCAGTTGATATGGTTTTTGCCTCAAGCTTCTTACTGCAACTTCTGTTAGCTTCCTCTATTGTTATTCTGCCTTCTTCTCTACAGTCATACGCAAAATGATTTTCATTCGTCCAGCAATCCATTTTCCTTTTTCATTCCAAAATATTGATTGACTCGCAACTTCTGATTCATGTTACCTTAAATTGTGGTCGATTTCTTCCAATTTTTATTCTTTTAATCTCGATAACTTGTTGTCTTGTCATTTTGTATCAGAGTTGGAATCGTCTGATTTGGCGTCGGACGTTTTTGGTGTTTTGCCAACTCTGTCTTGTATACAACACAGAATTAATGCCACAAATCTTCCGCAGACATCTAACTTGAAGATAATTAGTAAAAGACTTTGTTACTTTCCAATTTTTACATCACTCTTAAATATATGTGTCTTATACATCTCCAATTTGGCTCATCTTGAGATTCTTTTGGAAGTAAGTAGATGTCTAATTGAAAAATATGCACGCTGTTCAGTCAAAATCCTTCGCTTAATCTCCAATGTAGTGTCATAATTGTTGCTGATGATAGACACAAGATATACAAATTCATCCACTACCTCAAACTTCTTATCACTGATTGACAAGTGTGTGCCTATAAGACTCTTAGTCCTCTCAGATGCAGCGACCATAAGAAATTTTGTCTTATCAACATTCACCTGCAGCCCGATCTTGTTAGCTTCCCTTTCCATTTTGGAGTAAGCGTTGGTAATTGACCTGATGTTTCTTTCAACAATGTCCACATCGTCAGCAAAACCAAGCAACTGAATTGACTTTGTAAAGATTGTTCCATTGCGTTCCAGTTCAGCTCTTCTGAATACTCCTTCAAGCGCGATGTTAAAAAGCTTAGTCGACAGTTCATCACCCTGCCTTAAGCCTATCCTGCATTTAAACATACTCGATGTTGCATCCTGGAACTTCACACAGTACATGACCTTAGACAATGTTGCTTTTAGCAACTTGATTAGATTATGTGGGAAGTGAAACTCTGCCATGATGCTCCACAGCCCATCTTGATCAATTGAGTCGAATGCTGCACGAAATTCGATAAAGAGATGATGTGTCTCTATGTTCATCTCATAGCTCTTCTGAGCTATTTGTCTGATGCTGAATATTTGATCAGATTTCTGCCTCCTAAACCCTGAATTGTATTCATTTAGAAGGTCATCTGTTAAAGGCTCAAGTCAAGGAGAGAATTTTTTCTCATGACTCTATAATAAGGGGCATTTCCATAAAGACACAATCTTGGATACAATCATGGAAAAACGCAAGCTGTATAACTAATTCATATTAATTTTCATTCTTAGGGTACAAATATCAGCAAAGCTAATCCTCTAAAACCATCTGAAGTACATCCAATATTCACCGAAACATTCAAAGTTAAAACACAAGCAGATGCATTGAAGCTTCTCAACAAGCCAGTCACAGATCAAGCATTTAAAGTTCTCAAAATATACATCAACATTAAGGATAACTTTGATGGACTTGCTACAATCAATTTAAAAGAACTTCGAGAAAAATTCAAAAATCAGGCATTCGTGATCTTCATAACTGCAACTGGAAGTAAAGGCACAAGACTTCACATTTATTGGAAGTCAAAAGACAGTCGAAAAGTTTTGTCACTTAAACCTTACAAAGATTGCTTTTCTGCGCCTGACAAGGATCTTTGTCAATTTGTTGTTAACTTCCTGACTAACTGTCTTCAAAATGAACATTCAGGTGAGTCAAAGCTGACTTTCTTGTAACTCAAATGACTAACTTTTGATTTATTTTTGCAGGAATTCAATCAAGTTTGGACATTTGGTCCACAAATCATCAAATTGAGCTTCACAACCTTGCTGATTCCCGAAACTACAACTTGCTGCTCCTCGCATCTGAATCTGGAAATGCCAAACTAGTCGAAGCATTTCTTAAAGACGGAATCGAACCACGAATAAATTTAGAAAAAGAACAAGTCACTGCACAAGGTCTGGCATGGCAAGAAAGTCATTCAGATGTTTTATTAAAATTATGTCAATCAAATTTGCCATTTCCATCCCCAATTGACATCAACAGATGTTCTGCGGAACTAAAAACCTTCATTGAGACATGCCAGGAATTCCACAAAATGATCCAGGAAAAAAATAAAAACAGACTTGATGAAATCCTGAAACAGAATCCAAAATTGCGATACTTTTATGATTTATCAAACAACTCAGCACTAAAAGCTGCACTGGATCTGAAGTCATTCGACATGTACGAGTTCCTGATCTCCAAAAATCTACAATTTGGTCCAAATGAAGACCCAAATGAGATTTGGAAAAATTTTGAAGCAAAAGAAAAACGAAAATTGCGTGAAATTCATCTGAAATATTCAAAGAACATCGAAGAGAAGCACATCAATGTCCTCATGTCCAATACTTTCCTAAGTCATGATGATCCAGATGAAGATGCCAAAAGGAAATTGATTCTGCGAGCTTATCGAGCACTTAATGCTGATCCACGACTTAAGATCATCCTCAGAATTGTCGCAGCAACAAAAATCTTCAAAATCGTCTTCGACTTCAATCGTGACTCAACAGACAGAATTGATCCAACAACCAACTCGGGGACTGGTGGAATTTGTTACTTATCAGGCAGAATCATTGTCGGTGCTAAGAAGTTGCTCAATCCAGAGACAGAAAATGAAGCATTTGGCGTCTTGATCCATGAACTTTGTCATTATGCAATGGTTGCTGTGTACCAGAACGAATCCGATCCATTTGCAACAAACGACCAAGAAGCCAGGGAAGAATTTGACAGAATAATTAAAGTTTGTGAAGAAAAAGCACAAGAGGAACCAGTCATCGAGTCAGTTTTTGAACATTATCCAGTAGAACATCAACCATCGGAGCTGATTGTACGTCCAGCACAGCTGATTGCATTGTACAGCAAGGTACCGGAGTTTTTGGCGGGAGTAATTGAAAGTTTTAATGAACTTTTTAATTATTACATAAATGTTGTTATTCCTGCAATGGAACAAGCACTGCCAGAGATTGAAGGTAGGTTAGTCTATAAGCCAACTCATAATTATGCCAAGTTGTCCGATCAGGACAAACAGAAAGTCCAAAATGCTATTGTTAAGTATAAAAATGTAGAAATTAAATTTGTTGAATTCTTTCCTGAAAATTCTGATATTTTTGAGCTTTTAACTTCCGATCACATTTCATTAATGCTTGCTAGTAAGGTTCTGAATTTTGATGATGCACAGTTTCGGTATTTAGAGGAACAGATTAACTTGAAGTGGGAAAATTTGGCGGGAAAATTAAAAGAAAAATTTTTGGCTTCAAATTTAAATTTTCAAGGTCAAATTGTCAAGTTTAATGATTTATTTGAGTCATGTCCAGTAGCTTTTAATGCTTTGACTTCTCAGCAGATTGTTAATGTTTTGAGTGAGAAAGAACTTAAAATTGGGGAAAAATTCGAGTCGGAAAATAAATTTTATGTTGAACGAAAATTCATTTATGAAGATACAAAATTGATACGATTTGAGTACAAATTTGGACATGATTATGTTGATAATTATGAGACTCGTGCTGAATATGTCGAAAATAGAACAAAAAATAAAAGTTTTCAAGAATTTCATGAAGAATTTCTCAAAAAAGATTTCAATGAAATTTCACAAATTTATGAAAAAATTCAACAAAATTCTAATTTTAAAATGTATTTCGCAGACTTGAGTAATGAATATTTTATTTCTTTGCACAAAACTTCCACAGAAACAGTCGAAGAAGCTCAAAAAGAGAAAATTTTGATTTTATCATCCGAAGCAGGTGCAGGCAAAACTGTCACTTTTGAGAAGCTTGCGCAGGAAATAAAATCAAAATTTCCAACTTTTTGGGTTTCGTACATCGACTTGCCAAAGTTCACAAACTTATATAAATCAGGCACAACTGCTGAAGATTTATTAAAGCAAATTTTGAGGTTAAGTTCAGAAAAAAATGAATTTGAGGCCAAAATTTTTGAAGAAAGCTTCAAGTCAGGCAATTTGGTTCTTTTGTGGAACGCATTTGATGAAATTTCACCAACTTTTAATGAATTTGTCCTTAATGTCTTTAAATCCATCCACGAGACTTCCAAAAATGTCCAATTTGTATGCACAAGGCCTTTATATTCTGATCAGTTGAGTAAGGCATTTAAAGTTAGAACTTGGCAGTTGGTGCCGTTTAATGAGGAAAATAAAAATGAATTTTTGAGGGAATTTTTTAAATTTGAAAATGTTTCGAGCAAGAAAATTGAGGAAAATATTAAAAAAGTTGAAAAAATTGTGGAAAAACTGCAATATGACAGTCAGTTTTTTTATAACTTTCAAACTCCGTTGATGCTTCGATTAATCGCTGAAATTCATGAAAATAAAAATCTTTTTGAATCTGCGAATATTTTTGGGATTTTTTGGGCTTTTGTGGAAAAGAAAATTGAAATTTGGTTGGAAAAAAGTAGAAGTTCATTCAGCATTGCCAAAAAATTGCTTCTTGGCGGTTCTTTGAAAATAATTTTGCAGCAATTTGCGTTGTTGAATGAACTTGGCCTATTTTCTGGCTCAACTTTGGGTTTAAAATTGAGAAAATTGCAAATAATGCAAAAAGAAATTTCAAAAGATTTTCCAATTGAAGAAATTTCTCAACTTGGAATTTTATTTATTAACGGAAAAAATAATTTTCAATTTTCTCACGCGACTTTGTCAGAATTTTTCGTTGCGTTTTATTTTATTGAAAATATTTTTGATGTTGACGGTTCTGTGAACAGTGACGAAGCTGAATTGAGACTTGAATTATTTTTTAAATTAACACAGATTTATGGAGAAGTTCAGCAAGTCATCACAGACTTTATGTCCTCGTACCTTCAAGCACGGCCACAAAAACCCAAAAAATTTAATCCAACAATTTCAAAACTTTTAAGGACAAAATTTAAGAATTTTTTCATTCGATTTTTGGACACAAATTCCCCAAAAGTTTTTGACTTTTTATTTGAATTTTTCAAACCTGATCACGACTTGCTTGTTGACTTGCTGCATGTCCACGAACCAGAAACATTTTTCACAGCAATTTTCAATCCAAATCACTTTGCGCTGTTCACAAATCCTGAAGACATCAAAAATTTGGCTCAAAATTGTTTGACGGACGCGGAAATGCAAAAATTCCTGGCTGGAAAAAATCAGAAAGGAAAAATTTTGTTCGGAATTCATTTTTATGGCTTGTTGGGTGTCACTAAGGTCCATGATGACTTTACGGGTGAAATTGAGGAACTTAAAGGCGCTTCTTTTTGGGAATTCTTTCCTAAGGTCAAAGACCAATTGACAGTTGAGGAACAGAAAGAGCTTTTTGTGGCTGCGTTAAGTCCAAAAATTTATTTGTATTATGACAAAATGTTCAGCACTGCTGACTTTTCTGAATATGAAAAACTTTGGACAAATTTTGAAAATTTATTGACAAAAACTGAAATGCAAAATGCACTCGAAGATGCGCTACTGCTTTATTTTGAAATTTATCCTGGTGATAAGGAAGACGCTGAAAATTTTTTAAATTTTTTTATTAAAAAAGAGGAAAAGTTTTTGTCAAATTCGCAAATTTTTGAAATGTTTTTGTCCAAAAATATTTTGCATGAAGCTCATTGGGATCCTCGAAGTTTTAATATTTTGTGGAACTTCCTCAACAGTCACACAAATGAGGAAGAAAGAAGAAAAATTTTTCTTCAAAACGATTTTGATGACAAAAATTTTTATTTCTTTAGTTCAAGAAATGAATTAAAGAAAAGTTATTCGAGTTATAAATATTATTATTACTATTATGACTTTACACCATTCAAAATATTTCACAGAGCTTTGATTAGGCCTTTGGCATTAAATTTTGATTTTACAAAAGAAATTTACGAAAAATATGTCAAAAAATCAAAAATTCAGGAAATAATTTTAAAATCGAATGATTTTCTTTGTTATGTTGTTTTCTATGAAAATAAAGATCCTTTCAAGAAATTTGCTTCATTTTTAGAAGAAATTTTTGAAGGAAATGAAAAAAAGTTGAAAGAATTTTTAGAACACAAAATTGAGCCAACAAATTTGTCAGTTTTTGAACTTGTTGAAGATTTTCGAGGACTTCCTTATTCTCAACCAAGATGGTTCAATAATATTGAAACTCTTACAAAGCTCTATGAAAAAATTAAGAATAATTAAAATCAATTTTTGCATTTTTATTGAAATATTAATTAAAATTCAATTTTTGTCTTATTTTTTTTTTATATTAAAATTGTCAAAAACTGATGCAAATATTTAAAAATGTTTAATAAAGGTTTTTTATATTTTATTCAAATTTTTTCACCCTTTCCTGTAAGTTTAACTTAATAAAAACAATTTTACCTTTTAGTGATTGAAATTTCTACCAAAAATAATTCTAAACATCAAAATTAATCCTACTACAAATCGTACAACTTTTTTCAGACTTATATATAGCAACTCAACTATAAAGCATACAATTGAAACCGCACAGGTTAAAAAGCCACAAAATAAATCCAAAACTCAAACTTTCAATTGTCATAACTTTTGGAACTTTTGTTAAAGATTTTTTAAAATCCAATTCTGCATAAAGTTGCAACAAGTGCTTGATGATTCCCATCGGTATTAACTTTCTCATCACATCTTCACATAAGCTATACATGAAATTATTTGATGCAAAACCGAATCCAAAATTGAGTGTAATTAGATTTTCTTCCACTTTAAATGGCTGAACTTTAAACTTATTTATTAATTCTTGTACTTCAAAACTAGATTTTTGTGACACCATTTGTGTTTTTTGATTAGTCATCTATCATCTAAATTTCGTCTTTTTTTAAAAATTAATGTTGTAAAACCTTGGGCGTAGCCAGAGGGGGGCAAAGGAGCCCAGACCCCTCTCTGAAAAATAAAATCCCATACAAAAATTGGAAAAATTTTCTGCGGTCTCACTTCACTCAACCGCTATAATAACTACATTTAAAAACTTTATAATTTTAGAGAAAGAATGAAAAATTAAAAGCAAAGTTATTTTTTTGACCCTTCCCCCCCCCTTTAAAAAATTTCTGGCTACACCCCTGTGTAAAACAGATGATCAAATCAGTAGGGGGACGTTCACTTAGTACAGTGTTGTCCAAACTGTGTGCCGCGGCACACTGGTGTGCCGTAGAAGATGTCTAGGGGTGCCGCGGAAAAATTTTGAAAATCCCAAAAATAGTCTGTTTTTCAAAAATTTTCAAATTTTCATACATTTTTATCGAAAAAACTGAAAAAAAACTTATTTTTAGTATCGAAATATCGATAATTTATTAAAATAATTTTGATTTATTTGATCAAGGATAAACCCTTTTTTGTAATTGTTACTATTTTTAACTTAATTAAAATTATAAGTGTGCCGTAGAAAAATTTTCGTGTGCCGCGAAAAAATTTTGAGTCAAGGTGTACAGTGGCCCAAATAGTTTGGTAATTATAAACTAGTGAAGGCCAACCGGTGTGTCGCGGCACACTAGTGTAGCGAAACAAATTCAAAAAGGACAAAGTACCACGAACCGTGTTAAGCGTGCAGTTTTGATCATGAGTTACTCACAAATTGTGCCGCGGCACCAAAAATGGTTGATCACCACTGTAATTTAAACCAATCAGGCAGTGGCATAGCCAGAAGAATATTTTGATCCATAGAAATTTTCAAAATCGCAGTGAGAACACGGCTCAAAATTTTCTCACGAGTGAAAATTCCTTCCTGGCTACGCTACTGCAATCAGGTGTCGGTTTCTGGGGTTTTTCTTTTTTGTCTTAGGGTATGATGCAAGTATAGTGCTTACATTAGGGTAGAGTTAATAAAAAAGTGCTTGAGTTTTGGCACTGCCTTTGATCTAGCAGAGTTTTTGCCTTTGCAAAGACACGAAAAAATTGTCATTTGCATGATCGATGCTTTTGCCTTTGAGTTTTCCTACATTTGCCTTTGGGGCCGTTCACTTAGTACGTTCACTTTTTAGAGGGGAGGGGGGGTCTAAGATTTTGTAACAGATTAAAACAAATGAATTTTTATGTAAAAAACGTAACGAGGGGGGAGAGGGGCCTAAAAATTCATTTTTTTGCGTAACGTATTTTGTGAACGGACTTCATCGTTCGACTTGCATCGCGAAACACCGACTAAACAATCATCAATGAAAGCAAAATGAATCAATTAAAGCAAATTTAGGATAATAAAGACCATTAAAGTGTCTGACACCCTAAAAATTATAGCTCAACATGTATCTTAACTTTGTACATAATTATATTCTAAATTTAATAAATAAAGTTTAATTAAAAAAAAAAAACTTTGTGAACGGCCCCTTTGCAATCATTAAATTTGAAAATTTTTAAGTTTTATCAATTTTTGGATTTTTTTTCTAATTTTCTTTTTCTTCAAAGGTAAAGATTCAAAGGCACCACGACAAAGCTTTGTCTTTGCAAGGCACATCAAAGGAAAAGGCAATTTTTCCTGTGCCTTTGATATCAAGTTGCATACACATTGGCCTACCTTTTCAAAGGCATAAACTCTGCCTTAGGGTTTATCTTTATTCATATATCTTGAGGTAAATGCTCTTAAGTAGTAAGTATTGTTTATCCTAGAGTAAATTTAATGAACTAAATTCAAGAGGAAATTAAACTCTGTGTAAGTATAACCAGCAAATTTTCAGATAAGATATAATATTTCAAGGATAAAGTTTATAGTAAATGTAAACGAATACACTTTGAGGATATTTTAATAATCAAAAAAATGGTTCCAAATTAGCAAAATGCATTTTTCAGCATAAAAACGTAGTCCAATGTTCAACGATGAGTGTAAGCTGCCATGACAAGTTGAACGTACTGCGATTCCTATCGAAGACGAGTCTTTAGAAGCAGGTGCAGGTTTCTAGAGTATATCTCCAGTGTACAACCCATACCCTAAGGATACAACCTAGGATCAACTCAAGAAACCAACCTCAGAACGTACAGACAAATGATGGAATATGCATGCATTATATTTTACGAATAAGGGGTCGTTCCACTTATTACGTTCACTTTTTAGGGGGAGAGGAGGGTGGGGTCTAGGACAGTTTGAACGAAAGATAAATTTTTTATGCAAAAATTGTAACAAGAGGGGAGGCGAAGGGGGTTCTAAATAACTTTTGTCATTGGTTTGCGTAATGAACTAAATTATCGGCGTCTAACCTTTAGTTTGAGAAACACTAGCTCATATAATATAAAAATAAATTATAATGATTATTAAATAAAGTTTTAAAAATTTTATTTCATTGATTTTTAATAAGTTTGCAATAAATATGGAATGGAAAATAAAACGAGAATGAAGAAAAATATTTAATTGAGGATAATTTGAAAAAAATGTTGTTTGACTCCGGCTACACCCCTGACATTTATCCAAAAATATACATAAAGAGCCCACCCCAAACCCCTCCAAATACGTCTTTAATTTTAAATAATTAAAAATTCATTTTTATAAACTATTTAATAGCTTTTTATTAAGACTGAAATAATTATGGAATGAATTAGCAACAAAATTAATTGATCGACTAATTATGAATAAAATAATTTGATATAATAAAACATATGAATAGATTATTCGAACATAATGAATAAAATTTGATGTGATTTTCAATTCAAAAAAAAATATTTTTAATACTTTTTTAACAGGATTTTTTTTTTCTTCTAAATTTCATCAAAATTAAACAAAATTTAATGTTTAAGTAGCGCAGGACGAAATTTTATTTTTTCAGCACAAAAATTTCAACTTTTTACTTTGGTTTTTGGTAATTTTTGTGCAATTCTGGCTTAATTGCATAAATGTGCTCTAAAACTTCCATAATGACCTTTTCTTTGTGTGTTTGTAAGGCACAATGCATTTCATCAATTCTAGTTCTCGTATCGGCGTCGATTTTGGCAGCTAAGCCAAGACACATTTTGGCAGCTTAGTCAAGACACATTTTTGTACTTAGTCAAGACACATTTTAGTACTTAGTCAAGACACATTTTAGTACTTAGTCGAGACACATTTTAGTACTTAGTCAAGTCACATTTTAGTGCTTAGTCAAGACACATTAAAGTACTTACTCAAGTCACATTTTAGTACTTAGTCAAGACACATTTTAGTACTTAGTCAAGACACAATATTTTTAATGGAGATGAAATATTTTTTGCGTGAAAAAGCTCCAAGAAATCCTCACAGCGGCATTTAGAACCAAAGCTAGTACAAATCTAAAAAAGAATAAAAATCATTAATATATATTTTTAAAAGTTCTCTCCTAACCTCCGATGGAGGAGGTTGTGGAATTTTCGATCTCTTATTTTTAATTAAATATCGCGTAGGAATAAGTTACAAACCTGATGAAAGTACATTATAACAACCAAGAAACAGCAAGAACAAGGAGGGAATTCAAAAAATTCGCAATTTAATTAAAAATTCGAGAAAAACCAGAATTTGACAAAAAAAAGTGTGGTTTACTAAAATTCTTAGAAACAACGTGGATTTTTCGGAATAAGACTTGAAACGATCTGGAACATTAACAAATTTGAGGAGAGTTTGTTGTATTGCAACGGAGTTTTTGTGTTTGGCCGTTTGCGGGCAATGGATTGTCGTCAGTTGTTACTGACTTGATCTTCAACAAATATTAACATTGACAAAAAGGAATTTCATCCAAAAATTGAATGATTGACTAATTTAAAGCATAGACAGTTGTGATGGAGACTGCGTATCAAGTGATGATGTTTTTAATGTTTTGGTTAAATATCACTGGTGCCTTTCAACTAATCAGTTGCTACTAACCTAATTATTATCGACAAAATGGAATTGAAACAAGAAGGAATCTATCAGAAAGTTAATTGAAATGGGGACTGCTAGAGTCTGGATTATTGGCAATTGTGAAATGGATTTTTGTGAAGCGATGGTTTTTGTGTGTGACCAAATATCGTAAGCAGAGTTCAACTGATCATTTGGCAATGTCTGAACTTTAAATTGGTTCCTTTATGGATATGAATTTGCTTATTACTTTGCCTATCTAACTGAATATTGTTCCAATTTAAAATTATGTTTAATTAATTAATTTCATCAAGGACATTGTACATTTTTGAATTTAATAATATATGTAAACTAACTGGAATTGGCCACGGTCTTAAAATAGCTGAATTGCTGATGGACCTTAATAAATATAATTAAGAAGAAGAAGAAGTATATATTTTTAAAATTTATTGATTAATAACAGAAAAGTTGTGACGTCATCAGTAACGAATCCAGTTTGGAATGAAAATTAATGAAATTCCTTAAATTGTCAAATTTCATCAACATAAGCACCAAAAAGTTGAATCAACTTACTAAAAATCGATCCTAAAAGCTCAAAACTCTGAAAAAGTCGCGATCGTCTCTCAAAATTTATTTCAAACTCTTTTTTTTTTTGTTTCTCACAGCCGCTCATAATTTTTCGTGTCTCTAAATTTTTTTCTGATCATCATTCAGTCTGCGTTCAGCTCTCCGTGCGATCAGTTTGGAAAATAGAAACGAAAATTATTTTTTGCCGGTGATAAAAAAAAAGAAGAAGAAAAAAAGTTTTTATTGTGTGAATGTTTTTGACTCATTTTGATGATTAAACAACGAAAATTGTGAAATTATTTAAATATTTTGTGATTAAAGTCAGAAAAAGTTGATTAAAATTATCAAAAAGTGAAATTAATTAAAATAAAATTGATAAATTTTGAAAAAAAAAGCTAAAAAATTTACAAAAAATAAGAAAAAAAAGGCAAAAGTAAAAATTTAAGCAATTGAGTGAATATTTTGTGGTTTGATGACTCATTCGATGAATAACTAAAAGTTATCCACAATTATAGACGAGATTGACGTTATATGTTCGGAATTTAATTATGGTGAGTTATTTTTAATTTATTTTGTCCATTTTTTTGACATTTTATTAGAAAAATTATAAAAGTCATAAAATCAACTTAAAAGTTGCGATTTATAAAATTTTAATAAATTTTATTTGAATTGAAAATTTTTAAAAAAATTAAAAAAAACGATTTTTAAGTCATTTTCGGGTCAAATTATAAAATTTTTGATTTACAACAATTCTTAGCTTTATTTTTTTAACAGTCAGAATGTCAATTAAATTAATCCTCAAATAAAGTTGAATCCTTGACAGGATTTAGGCACAAAAACTTTTAAATTCTTTGCATTTATTGACAAAATCTTGCATGAATTAATTAAATTTAAATAAATTCCAAATTCCTCATGATTCAATCAGTTTATAGATTAATAATAAGAAGAATAAAATTTGAATAAATTTATTAATACTTTTATAAGAAAATGTCGACGATCGTTACAATGTTGTGACTTAAATGCTTTGTGAATGTTTCAATGTTTTGTGTTTCAATGTTTTTGGCGATCTTGTTGCAATGTTTTCTGAATGTTTGAGTGAGTGATGCTGTGTCAATCTTTAGAGAACTGAAGAAAGCTTTTTTGGCTCTCATTTTTGTCAGTTGGTAGAAAAAATTCAAAAAAAGCTTTCGAGCTTTTAAGTTTTTAAGTCTATTGTCATGAAAAATTATGACAGGAATTAAAAAATAAGTAAAAATGTTGATTGATTAGCATAAATATTTGTAGCGCTTTTCATGTGTTTGTCCGTTCATCTGTCTGGCTGTCTTTTCACCTTTTCTTCATGATTTTTTTTTTTGATTCAGTTTTTTGCTTAAATTGTATGACAAGTCTGTCTATGATGATTTATGGGCTGCCAATTTGCTTGTTTTTCTCTCAAGATTGTCTTATTTTTTTTTGTAGATTTGCCATGTCCTGAAAAAAGCTTAAAATGTCCTGGTTTGTAAAAAATCAGACTAAATTTTCATTTTAAATAAATTTCATAAAATCTAATTTAATTTTGTGTAACCATCTGCAAGTTTTTACAACGGACAATCCCGCATTATTTAAAGACTGACCTTTTCCCGTAATTGCAAATTTGTCCTTTATTTTCAAAAATTTCATACAAAAATTACTTTTTTATGGATTTTTTTTTTAATTTAAATTTTATGTTTCTTTTTTATAACTTTTTGTGAAAAGTCTCTCAATTTATCGACAATTTCTCCTCAGGTTTAAAAATAATAATAATAATAATAATAATAATAATAATAATAATAATAATAGTAATTTATTACCGATAAGTATTTTTAAGAACAAGATTAATACAAGCAAATTAAGATGTGAAGTAACAGTGAGTTTTTAGGTAAAGCTTTGAAAATTTCAAACAGTACAAATAAGCAATTGATCAATTATGCACGACATAGAGGCATCAAGTTTATTATTATGGACATGGTGTAAATTCTAAGCGCTTGCCGCATCGCAGCACTTTTTCTTCGACGCCATTCAGCTAAAAAGCACCCTCGAGAAGGTGGAACTTTGTGACTGATATTAGGTGCATGCATGTGGGTCTTTGAGACACAAATTCCACTTTGCAGCTTCCCTCATTGCTCATGTATCCACTTAATCAGCCTAGTGAACATTGAGGGTTCTGCGATCTATCAATACGCTGGCTATATAGTCCATACGCGACATGCACTTAAGAGCACCTTAAAGCCAGGTGTAAGGATAAACCTTTTACCTCAGAAATGACTAGTCACGTTTAAGCTTTTTTGATGTGGTTTTTGATTTAACTTTTTTTAATTTTTTTTTGACTTGATCTCATTTTATGGTTAAGAATGATAACTGGATCTCATTTAATTGCAATAAATGTTTACTATATCTTATTTATTGATCATGAATGGTTGCTGGCTTTTAAGATTTTTGTTTTTTAGAAAAATGTGCTTTCATCGGTCACGAGTGACTAAGTTTTAGGTCGTCGGTGGTAAGACAGTTGATCTGGTTTTTGCCTCAAGCTTCTTACTGCAACTTCTGTTAGCTTCTTCTATGGTTGTTCTGCCTTCTTCTCTACAGTCATACGCAAAGTGATTTTCATTCGTCCAGCAATCCATTTTCCTTTTTCATTCCAAAATATTGATTGACTCGCAACTTCTGATTCATGTTACCTTAAATTGTGGTCGATTTATTCCAATTTTTATTCTTTTAATCTCGATGACTTGTTGTCTTGTCATTTTGTATCAGAGTTGGAATCGTTTGATTTGGCGTCGGACGCCACTCGGCGTCGGACATTTTTGGTGTTTTGCCAACTCTGTCTTGTATACAACACAGAATTAATGCCACAAATCTTCCGCAGACATCTAACTTGAAGATAATTAGTAAGTGACTTTGTTACTTTCCAATTTTTACATCACTCTTAAATATAAGTGTCTTATACATCTCCAATTTGGCACGTCTTGAGATTCTTTTGGAAGTAAGTAGATGTCTAATTGAAAAATATGCACGCTGTTCAGTCAAAATCCTTCGCTTAATCTCCAATGTAGTGTCATAATTGTTGCTGATGATAGATTCAAGATATACAAATTCATTGACTACCTCAAACTTCTTATCACCGATTGACAAGTGTGTGCCTATAAGACTCTTAGTCCTCTTCGATGCAGCGATCATAAGCAACTTTGTCTTGTCAACTGCAGTTCACCTGCAGCCCGATCTTGTTAGCTTCTCTTTCCATTTTGGAGTAAGCGTTGGTAATTGACCTGATGTTTCTTTCAACAATGTCCACATCGTCAGCAAAATCAAGCAACTGAATTGACTTTGTAAAAATTGTTCCATTGCGTTCCAGTTCAGCTCTTCTGAATACTCCTTCAAGTGCGATGTTAAAAAGCTTAGTTGACAGCTCATCACCCTGCCTTAAGCCTATCCTGCATTTAAACATACTCGATTTTGCATCCTGGAACTTCACACAGTACATGACCTTAGACAATGTTGCTTTTAGCAAATTGATTAGATTATGTGGGAAGTGAAACTCTGCCATGATGCTCCACAGCCCATTCTGATCAATTGAGTCGTATGCTGCACGAAAATCGATAAAGAGATGATGTGTCTCAATATTCGTCTCATAGTTTTTCTGAGCTATTTGTCTGATGCTGAATATTTGATCAGATTTCTGCCTCCTAAACCCTGCATGGTTTTCATTTAGAAAGTCTTCTGTTAAAGGCTCAAGTCAAGGAGAGAATTTTAAAGAGTATTCATCAGCATATAACGATGGAAGAAGAGAAATTCCACGGTGAGATACTTAGGCTGACTTTTTAAGCTGTTTTGATTTAATAGCTCTTTCATGCTCCTTCTCACATGACTCTATCATTTTTTCTCAGTATCGGTATTTTTTTGATAGTAGCAGTTTAGCTGCAGACGATGTTGCGTCCGTTTGTGCGTCCGTTTGTGCGTTTGTCCGTTTGTGCTTTTTGTTAATTTAAGCATAGAAAAAGAAGTGTTTTTTTTCGATATTAAATCATAGCATTGTTAGTTCTTATTGCTGAGGGGTTCAAGCTGCCGTAATGCGTTGTGTGTTTCATTGGTCACATAGTCTACATGTTGCTTAAGTGTCACTCTCTTGTCAATGATCATTCCTAGATATTTAGCTTCAGTTTTCCATTTATTTGATCTTTTCGTTGAGGAATTCAAAGTTGTTTTATGAAAGTTACTTTGGATATTGGTTTGTGATGAATAAGGCTTTGTGATGTAAATAAAGGAGATTATTTGAGATCCATGTAATCTTGTGAATGTCCTTATGATTAGAGACATTTC
The DNA here is from genome assembly GCA_026123125.1 of Chironomus striatipennis. Classification (NCBI taxonomy): domain Eukaryota; kingdom Metazoa; phylum Arthropoda; class Insecta; order Diptera; family Chironomidae; genus Chironomus; species Chironomus striatipennis. The sequence goes on along the minus strand of CM047391.1, from coordinate 2,785,204 downwards.
CATGAAGACGCAATCTTGGATACAATCATGGAAAAACGCAAGCTGTATAACTAATTCATATTAATTTTCATTCTTAGGGTACAAATATCAGCAAAGCTAATCCTCTAAAACCACCTGAAGTACATCCAATAATAACTGAAACATTCAAAGTTAAAACACAAGCTGATGCATTAAAGCTTCTCAACAAGCCAGTCATAGATCAAGCATTTAAAGTTCTCAAAATATACATCAACATTAAGGATGACTTTGATGGACTTGCCACAATCAATTTAAAAGAACTTCGAGAACTCTATGAGAATCAGGCATTTGTGATCTTCATAACTGCAACTGGAAGTAATGGCACAAGATTCCACATTTATTGGAAGTCAAAAGACAGCCGAAAAGTTTTGTCACTTAAACCTTACAAAGATTGCTTTTCTGAGCCTGACAAGGATCTTTGTCAATTTGTTGTAAGCTTCTTGACTAATTGCCTGCAAAATGAACATTCAGGTGAGTCAAAGCTGACTTTCTAGTAACTCAAATGACTAACTTTTGATTTATTTTTGTAGGAATTCAATCAAGTTTGGACATTTGGTCCACAAATCATCAAATTGAGCTCCACAACCTTGTTGATTCCCGAAATTACAACTTGCTGCTCTTAGCTTCTGAATCTGGAAATGTCAAACTAGTCGAAGCATTTCTTAAAGACGGAATCGAACCACGAATAAATTTGGAAAAAGAACAAGTCACTGCACAAGGTCTGGCATGGCAAGAAAGTCATTCAGATGTTTTATTAAAATTATGTCAATCAAATTTGCCATTTCCATCCCCAATTGACATCAACAGATGTTCTGCGGAACTAAAAACCTTCATTGAGACATGCCAGGAATTCCACAAAATGATTAAGGAAAAAAATAAAAACAGACTTGATGAAATCCTGAAACAAAATCCAAAATTGCGATATTTTTATGATTTATCAAACAATTCAGCACTAAAAGCTGCACTGGATCTGAACTCATTCGACATGTACGAGTTCCTGATCTCCAAAAATCTACAATTTGGTCCAAATGAAGACCCAAATGAGATTTGGAAAAATTTTGAAGCAAAAGAAAAGCGAAAATTGCGTGAAATTCATCTGAAATATTCAAAGAACATCGAAGAGAAGCACATCAATGTCCTCATGTCCAATACTTTCCTAAGTCATGATGATCCAGATGAAGATGCCAAAAGGAAGTTGATTCTGCGAGCTTATCGAGCACTTAATGCTGATGCACGACTTAAGATCATCCTCAGAATTGTCGCAGCAACAAAAATCTTCAAAATAGTCTTCGACTTCCATCGTGACTCAACAGACAGAATTGATCCAACAACCAGTTCGGGGTCGAAAGGAATCTTTTACTTCTCAGGCAGAATCATTGTCGGTGCCAAACAGCTACTAAGCCCAGAAACAGAAAATGACACATTTGGAGTTCTGATCCACGAACTTTGTCATTATGCAATGCTTACTGTGTACCAGAACGAATCAGATCCATTTGCAGCAAACGACCAACAAGCTAAAGAAGAATTTGACAGAATTGTCGAAGTTTGCAAAGAAAAAGCACAAGAGGAACCAGTCATCGATTCAGTTTTTGAGCATTATCCAGTAGAACATCAACCATCGGAGCTGATTGTACGTCCAGCACAGTTGATTGCATTGTACAGCAAGGTACCGGAGTTTTTGGCGGGAGTAATTGAAAGTTTTAATGAACTTTTTAATTATTACATAAATGTTGTTATTCCTGCAATGGAACAAGCACTGCCAGAGATTGAAGGTAGGTTAGTCTATAAGCCAACTCATAATTATGCCAAGTTGTCCGATCAGGACAAGCAGAAAGTCCAAAATGCTATTGTTAAGTATAAAAATGTAGAAATTAAATTTCTTGAATTATTTCCTGAAAATTCTGATATTTTTGAGCTTTTAACATCCGATCACATTTCATTAATGCTTGATAGTAAGGTTCTAAATTTTGATGATGCACAGTTTCGGTATTTAGAGGAACAGATTAACTTGAAGTGGGAAAATTTGGCGGGAAAATTAAAAGAAAAATTTTTGGCTTCAAATTTAAATTTTCAAGGTAAAATTGTCAAGTTTAATGATTTATTTGAGTCATGTCCAGTAGCTTTTAATGCTTTGACTTCTAAGCAGATTGTTAATGTTTTGAGTGGGAAAGAACTTAAAATTGGGGAAAAATTCGAGTCTGAAAATAAATTTTATGTTGAACGAAAATTCATTCATGAAGATGCAAAATTGATTAATTTTGAGTATTCATTTGGACATGATTATGTTTATAATTATGAGACCAAAACTGAACATGTCAAAAATAGAACAAAAAATAAAAGTTTTCAAGAATTTCATGAAGAATTTCTCAAAAAAGATTTCAATGAAATTTCAAAAATTTATGAAAAAATTCAACAAAATTCTGATTTTAAAACACGTCACTTTAACCTAAATTCAAAAGATTTTTCAATCTTACACAAAACTTCAAAAGAATCAGTCGAAGAAGCTCAAAAAGAGAAAATTTTGATTTTATCATCCGAAGCAGGCGCAGGCAAAACTGTCACTTTTGAGGAGCTTGCGCAAGAAATAAAATCAAAATTTCCAACTTTTTGGGTTTCGTACATCGACTTGCCAAAGTTCACAAACTTGTATAAATCAGGCACAACTGCTGAAGATTTATTGAAGCAAATTTTGAAGTTAAGTTCAGAAAAAAATGAATTTGATGCCAAAATTTTTGAAGAAAGCTTCAAGTCAGGCAATTTGGTTCTTTTGTGGAACGCATTTGATGAAATTTCACCAACTTTTAATGAATTTGTCCTTAATGTCTTTAAATCCATTCGCGAAACTTCCAAAAATGTCCAATTTGTATGCACAAGGCCTTTATATTCTGATCAGTTGAGTAAGGCATTTAAAGTTAGAACTTGGCAGTTGTTGCCGTTTAATGAGAAAGATAAAAATGAATTTTTGAGGGAATTTTTTAAATTTGAAAATGTTCCGAGCGCGAAAATTGAGAAAAATATTAAAAAAGTTGAGAAAATTGTGGAAAAACTGCAATTATCAGAAAATGCCGTACACTTTTATAATTTTAAAACTCCGTTGATGCTTCGATTAATCGCTGAAATTCATGAAAATAAAATTCTTTTTGAATCCGCGAATATTTTTGGGATTTTTTGGGCTTTTGTGGAAAAGAAAATTGAAATTTGGTTGGAAAAAAGTAAAAGTACATTCAGCATTGCCAAAAAATTGCTTCTTTACGGTTTTTTGAAAATAATTTTGCAGCAATTTGCGTTGTTGAATGAACTTATTTTATTTTCATCCACAACTTTGGGTTTAAAATTAAGAAAATTGCAAATAATGCAAAAAGAATTTCCAAAAGATTTTCCAATTGAAGAAATTTCTCAACTTGGAATTTTATTTATTAACGGAAAAAATAATTTTCAATTTACTCACAAAACTTTGTCGGAATTTTTCGTTGCGTTTTATTTTATTGAAAATATTTTTGATGTTGACGGTTCTGTGGACAGCGACGAAGCTGAATTGAGACTTGAATTATTTTTTCATTTGACCCAAAATTATGGAGAAACTCAGCAAATAATCACAGACTTTATGTCCTCGTACCTTCAAGCACGGCCACAAAAACCCAAAAAATTTAATCCAACAATTTCAAAACTTTTAAGAACAAAATTTAAGAATTTTTTCATTCGATTTTTGGACACAAATTACCCAAAAGTTTTTGACTTTTTATTTGAATTTTTCAAACCTGATCACAACTTGCTTGTTGACTTGCTGCATGTCCACGAACCAGAAACATTTTTCACAGCAATTTTCAATCCAAATCACTTTGCGCTGTTCACAAATCCTGAAAACATCAAAAATGTGGCTCAAAATTGTTTGACGGACGCGGAAATGCAAAAATTCCTGACTGGAAAAAATCAGAAAGGAAAAATTTTATTCGGAATTCATTTTTATGGCTTGTTGGGTGTCACTAAGTGTCATAATGACTTTAAAGATGAAATTGATGCATTTAAGGCCGCTCCTTTTAGGAATTTCCTCTCAAAATTTTTTAAATTACAAAAAAGTTTTTTACAAAAAATTCTAAGAATGGTTGAAGAACTAAAGTTGACAATTGAGGAACAGAAAGAACTTTTTGTGGCTGCGTTAAGTCCAAAAATTTATTTGTATTATGACAAAATGTTCAGCACTGCTGACTTTTCTGAATATGAAAAACTTTGGACAAATTTTGAAAATTTATTGACAAAAACTGAAATGCAAAATGCACTCGGAGATGCGCTGCTGCTTTATTTTGAGATCAGTCCAGATGACAAAAAAGACGCTGAAAAATTCTTAAATTTGTTGATTAAAAAAGCGGAAAAGTTTTTGTTAAATTCGCAAATTTTTGAAATGTTTTTGTCCAAAAATATTTTGCATGAAGCTCATTGGGATCTTCGAAGTTTTAAGATTTTGTGGAACTTCCTCAACAATCACACAAATGAGGAAGAAAGAAGAAAAATTTTGCTTCAAGACGATTTTGATGACAAAAATTTTTATTTTTGGACTTCATATGATGAATTAAAGAAAAGTTATTCTAGTTATAAATATCCTTATTACTATTATGACTTTACACCATTCAAAATATTTCACAGAGCTTTGATTTTTCCATCAGCAATAACATTTGATTTTACAAAAGAAATTTACGAAAAATATGTCAAAAAATCAAAAATTCAGGAAATAATTTTAAATTCAAATGATTTTCTTTATTATGTAATTGGCAGATTACTTGAAGATTCTTTCAATAAATTCGCTTCATTTTTAGAAGAAATTTTTAAAGGAAATGAAAAAAAGTTGAAAGAATTTTTAGAACGCAAAATTGAGCCAACAAATTTGTCACTTTTTGAACTTGTTGAAGATTTTCGAGGACTTCCTTGGTCTGAGCCAAAATGGTTCAATAATCTTGAAACTCTTACGAAGCTTTGTGAAAAAATTTAGTTGGGACCCAAAATTACTTCTGGATCATCAAGATCATTGGAATTGTTAGGATTGGGATTATTTAGCTTGATTTTTGTATTTTTAGCTTTCTTCGTCATGAAAAATTATTTTTTGTTCTAATTTGATAATTTTTTTAACTTATAAACAATTTAATACAATCACTTTTTTACGGTACCATAACCTTTATCTGTTAGAGAATTTAAACATTTTTTTTGTATTATTCAAGAAAAATTACAATTTTAAATAAGCCCAAAAATCCTAGTATAAATATTAGAGCTCTTATTAACCATTCTACGCATCATGATACCAAAAATACCCGTTTTTTATTTTACTATGTTCCCTACTATTTTTTAAGTAGATTCAATATTTGCAGGAGTTTTTAAATTTAGTCTACAAATGACTACAAATAATATTATCTATGTCATTGCTCGGTCGCAATTTTTTTTTAAAAGCAGATTTTAACTTCTACGCGTAAGCGTATAAGTTATTGGTTTTACTTTTGCCCCTTTTTTACGTTTTTCGCATTTTTTGAGAAAACTAAGCATTCTTACCCCATATAACGTGGTCATCAAATTGTCGGAATTTAATTACGCGTCGAATGGTGTAACTCATTTTTCCGGTGGTCCCCTCTGCGAGCTTCGGGGGAAACAAAAATGCTTAAAAAACGTCAAATTTGGTGGACAGGCCTACAGCTTCGCGATTAATATATCTCGATGAGGTTTTGATGCCATTTTATCAGGCAAGCAGTAAAATTGGGGGAATGGCTATGCGCTTAGCGTGATTTTGAGGTTAAGTAGGTGTTTAACCTCCAAATTTGAGAGGAAGTTGAAAACACATGTTTTTGAATTCTGATGGTTGGTTAGGTCCAGGGAAGCTGAAATTTGGCATGTAGGTTCCTTGGACATGCCTGAATATGGAACCAACATCATACTAAGATCCGAGGGGCATGCTACTAAGAAAACCACGTGTTTCTATATAAAAGAGAATACACTTATTTTGATGCTTGATTAGGTCTAGGGAAGCTGAAATTTGGCATGTAGGTTCCTTGGATATGCCTAAATATGGAACCAACATCATACTAAGATCCGAGGGGCATGCTACTAAGAAAACCACGTGTTTCTATATAAAAAAGAATACACCTATTTTGATGCTTGATTAGGTCTAGGGAAGCTAAAATTTGGCATGTAGATTCCTTGGACATGCCTGAATATGGAACCAACATCATATTAAGATCCGAGGGGCATGCTACTAAGAAAACCACGTGTTTCTATATAAAAAAGAATACACTTATTTTGATGCTTGATTAGGTCTAGGGAAGCTGAAATTTGGCATGTAGGTTCCTCGGACATGCCTGAATATGGAACCAACATCATACTAAGATCCGAGGGGCACACTACTAAGAAAACCACGTGTTTCTTTTAAAAAGGTGTAGACTTATTCTGATGCTTGATAAGGTGGGATAAGGTCATACTGAACTGAAATTTGGCATGTAGGTTCCTTGGCTACGTCTGAATATAAAACCTACACCATCTGGTCTCATGAATAGACTGACCGCGGAGCAGCAACTGGAGCGAAGCGGAAGTTGCAAAACTATCGAAACTGTAATCTATGATAAAGTCTGATCTAACAAAAAGACCAACATATATGAAGCTCTGATCTAATGAATAGACTAACCGTGGAGCAGCAACTGGAGCGAAGCGGAAGTTGTAAAACTATCGAGACTGTAATCTATGATAAAGTCTGATCTAACAAAAAGACCAACATATATGAAGCTCTGATCTAATGAATAGACTGACCGCGGAGCAGCAACTGGAGCGAAGCGGAAGTAGAGCGAAGTAGAGTTCGACACTCCTGTAATCTATTAAAGTCGAACGGAACGAAGCGAAGCGAAGTGGAGTTCGACACCCTGTAATCTATAAAAGTCGAACGGAACGAAGCGAAGCTAAGTAGAGTTCGACGACTCCTGTAATCTATAATAGTCGAACGGAACGAAGCGAAGCGAAGTGGAGTTCGACACCCCTGTAATCTATAAAAGTCGAACGGAACGAAGCGAAGCGAAGTGGAGTTCGACATTCCTGTAATCTATAATAGTCGAACGGAACGAAGCGAAGCGAAGTGGAGTTCGACACCCCTGTAATCTATAAAAGTCGAACGGAACGAAGCGAAGCGAAGTGGAGTTCGACATTCCTGTAATCCATAATAGTCGAACGGAACGAAGCGAAGCGAAGTGGAGTTCGACACCCTGTAATCTATTAAACTCGAACGGAACGAAGCTAAGCGATGTGGAGTTCGACACCTCTGTAATCTATTAAAGTCGAACGGAACGAAGCGAAGCGAAGTGGAGTTCGACATTCCTGTAATCTATTAAAGTCGAACGGAACGAAGCGAAGCGAAGTGGAGTTCGTACATTCCTGTAATCCATAATAGTCGAACGGAACGAAGCGAAGCGAAGTGGAGTTCGACACTCCTGTAATCTATAAAAGTCGAACGGAACGAAGCGAAGCGAAGTGGAGTTCGACACTCCTGTAATCTATAAAAGTCGAACGGAACGAAGCGAAGCGAAGTGGAGTTCGACACTCCTGTAATCTATAATAGTCGAACGGAACGAAGCGAAGCGAAGTGGAGTTCGACACCCCTGTAATCTATAAAAGTCGAACGGAACGAAGCGAAGCGAAGTGGAGTTCGACATTCCTGTAATCTATTAAAGTCGAACGGAACGAAGCGAAGCGAAGTGGAGTTCGACATTCCTGTAATCTATTAAAGTCGAACGGAACGAAGCGAAGCGAAGTGGAGTTTGACACTCCTGTAATCTATAATAGTCGAACGGAACGAAGCGAAGCGAAGTGGAGTTCGACACTCCTGTAATATATAATAGTCGAACGGAACGAAGCGAAGCGAAGTGGAGTTCGACACTCCTGTAATCTATAAAAGTCGAACGGAACGAAGCGAAGCGAAGTGGAGTTCGACATTCCTGTAATCCATAATAGTCCAGTCGAACGGAACGAAGCGAAGCGAAGTGGAGTTCGACACCCTGTAATCTATTAAACTCGAACGGAACGAAGCGAAGCGAAGTGGAGTTCGACACCTCTGTAATCTATTAAAGTCGAACGGAACGAAGCGAAGCGAAGTGGAGTTCGAACATTCCTGTAATCTATTAAAGTCGAACGGAACGAAGCGAAGCGAAGTGGAGTTCGACATTCCTGTAATCCATAATAGTCGAACGGAACGAAGCGAAGCGAAGTGGAGTTCGACACTCCTGTAATCTATAAAAGTCGAACGGAACGAAGCGAAGCGAAGTGGAGTTCGACACTCCTGTAATCTATAAAAGTCGAACGGAACGAAGCGAAGCGAAGTGGAGTTCGACACTCCTGTAATCTATAAAAGTCGAACGGAACGAAGCGAAGCGAAGTGGAGTTCGACACTCCTGTAATCTATAATAGTCGAACGGAACGAAGCGAAGCGAAGTGGAGTTCGACACCCCTGTAATCTATAAAAGTCGAACGGAACGAAGCGAAGCGAAGTGGAGTTCGACATTCCTGTAATCTATTAAAGTCGAACGGAACGAAGCGAAGCGAAGTGGAGTTCGACATTCTTGTAATCTATTAAAGTCGAACGGAACGAAGCGAAGCGAAGTGGAGTTCGACACTCCTGTAATCCATAATAGTCGAACGGAACGAAGCGAAGCGAAGTGGAGTTCGACAACCCTATAATCTATAATAGTCGAACGGAACGAAGCGAAGCGAAGTGGAGTTTGACACTCCTGTAATCTATAATAGTCGAACGGAACGAAGCGAAGCGAAGTGGAGTTCGACACTCCTGTAATATATAATAGTCGAACGGAACGAAGCGAAGCGAAGTGGAGTTCGACACTCCTGTAATCTATAAAAGTCGAACGGAACGAAGCGAAGCGAAGTGGAGTTCGACACTCCTGTAATCTATAATAGTCGAACGGAACGAAGCGAAGCGAAGTGGAGACACTCCTGTGGTCACTCCTGTGATCTATAAAATTCGAACGGAACATCGCCGAAATTCCTAAATAGGCCCATATTTCCAAGAGGCCGCCTTGGACACCGGTCGCCTGAACCAAGAGGCCGCCGAGGATAAGAACTATGGATTGGACCGCCGATTTCCAACCATGATATGGAGATTTAAGATTACAGCTTAACTGATTGCATAAACTGTAATTTTTCAGTAAAAAAATCTATCAGAAAGTAGCGTAGAAGTTCCTGGCTTTCTACGTAAGTCGTGTTTTTACAATTTTAATTTTAAACATTTTTAATATTTTTTTATTTATTTAAATATAAAATTATGCTTTATGCAGCCTGAAACAGTTTAAGTACTTTTCGAACTGCTTTTGCTCAATTAAATGGTAACCGAAAGAGGAAAAAAAGGAAAAGTAAAGGTCCTTTAATTATTAATACGGACCATAATAAAAATAAAAATAATAAAATAATAATAATAAAATTATGTTTATAAGGGAAGTAGTGGTTGTGGTAGAAGGGTCAAAATGTAAAAATGCATCATGATGCTTAATATTCAGAATTTTTTGAATTATTGGACTACTTAACTTTTATTAAAAATAATCTACACCAATTAGTTTTATTTACTAATAATTATTATCGAAATAGACTTAGAAAGTAAAGTCTGTAGTTACTTATTTATTAGTTTAAAAATATTTCAAGAGTTTCCGACAAAAGTATCGGAATTATTTTGTATAAATCCTAATGTCAGCATTTTGAAAATTATTAAGAATAATTAAAATCAATTTTTATTTTTTTTTTTTTTTTGAAACATTAATTAAATTTTAAACTTTTTTTTTATGTTTTATTCAAATTGTCAAAAACTAATCCAAATATTTAAATATGTTAATAAAGACTTTTATATTTTATTCAGAAATTTATCTGTTTTGTTTTGGTATCGTTCATTTATTACGTAACAAAATAACGGTCATATTTCAAAAAAGAACAATGGAATTCTCAGAAATTCTATTGTTCTCCTCTCGACCCCTCCCCCTGCGTTACGTAATAAGTGAACGAGCCCTTTTTATTATTTTTTTTTATTGAGTTTTTTTCTTAAATTTTAGATTTTAGAAAATTTCATGAAAAACGCAATTAACTAGCTTTCAAGTATTGGAATAATAATTTAGAATGTAATAAGGGGCCATTCACTTATTACGTAACGCAAAAATTCGGGTTTTTTACCCCCCCCCCTGCGTAACGTTTTTAACAAAAGAATCAGGTGCGAAAACAATAGACCGTAACAAACTCCCCCCCCCCCCTCAGAGCGTTACGTAATAAGTGAACGGCCCCTAACAAAATATTGAATTATTGTCAATTTTTTTTAGTAGTAAATAAAAGCCTATTTAGGCGCTAATTTTTTTAAAAAAAATAGGTTGTAAAAAAATCATTTTGATCTTCTGAAGGAGTTGCGTGATGCTTTTTGAATCCATTTTGACAAAATTCTCTTAAATAATTAATTAATTAATTAATTAGTTATTATTTTTAATTAATTAATATTTTTTTTCTGAGAATTATTATTTAATATTAAAAATTAAATTAGTTCATATTGTGAGCAAAAATGTCGGAAAATAATTCTAAATATTTTTATGTATCATGACATAGCTTTTATATGTAAAAAAGTTCTCTGTTCATTACTTTAAAAATATTAAGAATAGTAAATTTCTTATTGTCATAAGGAGTCACATTAAAATTATTTTAAACTCGGACATAAAAATTTGATGCAAATAATTGAGTTGATGTTCTTGGAATTACGAAATTGCTAGCATTTGGTGTGTTATGAGTATTAAATTATTTCTTCTATAAAATTAGAAAATTTAATTTTGTAGATTTTTTTGAAAATTAAAAAAAAATTGCAACAAAATTGCATGACAGGCGAATTGCGCAAGCTAAATGGAATTTTTTTTGATAATTTGAATGATGTTGTTACAAAAAAACTTCCAAGATATCAAATAATTGTATGGTTCGTGTCTGCGTAAGTTGCCTGCCATGCAAATCTGAACTATAGATGATGTCTATAATTATGGAAGTAAGAACACAAAAAAATAAAATGTTTAATTAATTTATTTTATTTTTATTAATTTTACATATTTTAACATCCTTCGATTTTACCGAAAGATTAAAAATTCCAAATTATTTTTATAATTTTTCTGAGCTGAATTAAATTCTACAAAATTTTCTACAATTTTAATTTAATTTATTTTTCATTTTTGTATCAGAATAAAAATCCACAAAAGTCTCTGACTGATCATCAGTCCCCAAATATTATAAAAATAAAAATTAAATGTTAAGTAATAATCTCGTTCCATGAAAAATAGCTAATATTTAATCAAGACTCGTAACGAAGACGTTCATAGTGCGGTCTAATAAAACTTGTAGGTACATGAAGGCTGAACTCGAGTGCAACAAGGACTGCAAATTCTGATGATAAAAGTTCTTTGCGATTTATTCTGAAGATATTTTCAATTTTCTGTATTAAAAAAAAGTTTTTTTGATATTAAAATTTCAATTTTTAAGACCAAATCCACAACTTACCTCAATCAATCCTTTCAAAACTTCTCCTTTAACATCATTAAGTTTAGCACTCAACAACAAACACGCACCAGCACACAACTTTCTATTAATCTTATTAATCAATCCCGCCAAGATGAGCTTCTCAAAATAAACATAAGCTTGTGCAACAGTAAGTAAATCAATCCTTGGATCGAGCTTATTTATTCGTCTCATATCTCTCTTAATTGACCTCAATTTACTCAATGTCAACTGAATATGAGGATATTTTTCCCGAAATTTATCATTCAATTCCTTTTTAAGGTCCGCTTGTCGAACATAATCAATGACACTTGTAAGGTAGCTCGTGAAGGTAAGAAGTGTACGATGTCGTCCAGCTGATAATTCTGGATCATCTAGCAGGTCAGCTGAATAAGGTTCATCATCAATTTCATCAACATGACTAATGTAACGGATCATTCCATGATTTCTGAGAACTAATGTGTCTAAATGTTCGTGGTGATGTCGCTAAAATAAATAAAAACAATTTAATAAATTAAAAATATCAAAATTATTTATTCTTACCGGAACTTTAGCTCCACTTCCACTATTAGGCTTTGACGGTACCAAAAGATGACCATAAGACACTTCAGCTTGTCCATCTAATCTCCTTTCAATTCCTAACAAATTAAATGGATCAAATGGTTGATTTTCAGCAGTACTTGACATTGGTCTCGATGTTGATGTCTGACGTCTTCGTCCACCACTTCCACGCACATCTAATTTTGCATTACTTCTTGTTATTGCACTTGATGTTCTTTTACGGAACGGAATTATTGAAAATATATGCAATGGCTTCTGATGTGTTGTTATAATGCAACGAGTTTCCTCGATTGTTAGGCAATGTCCGTTACGTAATGGCGGTGTTGGTTCGTGAATGTGAACACATTTCATACGGGTTAAGGATTCGGTGCTGGATGTGGCATTGTTGAAATTGTGTGGTGCTGTACAAGTACATAAAACCTTTTTAAGTAGCAATGCTTGACGACGTTCGGCAATTGCTTCATTCGAACTGCTGATGGTTCTGCAAAGAATATTAAATGTGATTGTATTGGTGGCATTATATTACTTAGTCAAGACACATTCTGATACTTAGTCTAGACACATTATAGTATTTAGTCAAGACACATTATAGTATTTAGTCAAGACACATTATAGTATTTAGTCAAGACACATTATAGTATTTAGTCAAGACACATTATAGTATTTAGTCAAGACACATTATAGTATTTAGTCAAGACACATTATAGTACTTAGTCAAGACACATTATAGTACTTAGTCAAGGCACATTATAGTACTTAGTCAAGACACATTATAGTACTTAGTCAAGACACATTATAGTACTTAGTCAAGACACATTATAGTACTTAGTCAAGACACATTATAGTACTTAGTCAAGACACATTATAGTACTTAGTCAAGACACATTATAGTACTTAGTCAAGACACATTATAGTACTTAGCCAAGACACATTATAGTAGTTAGCCAAGACACATTATAGTAGTTAGCCAAGACACATTATAGTATTTAGCCAATACACATTATAGTATTTAGTCAAGATCGTATTATTTCAAAAATTAATTTAATTGATTTTTTAATAAAAATTTAAAATCAAATTTTTAAAATTTTAAAATTCAAAAGCAAAAATTTTTTTAGAATTTATTTTTTCTTATTTATTTCTTTTAAAAAAAATACACAAAATCGGGTAATTTTTATAGAAAATAAAAGAAATGCCACAAAAAATATTAAAATTTTATTTTCTTTTAATTTATTCATTATCGATCGGAATTACTATCGATGATAAATTACAGTTTAATGAAAATGCTGAAGACAGGGATGGAAGATGGACGAAAAAAGTCGAGTGTTATACTATAAATCATTGATGCAACCACATATTGACTATTGTTCTTTTCTGTTTAATATGTGTGATAAAGGAAAATTTAAAATGATTCAAAAAATCCAGGATAATAGCATAAAAGCAATTAAAAGGAAACAATCAAGAGTGAATTTTAAAAACCTAAATAAAAAACAGATAGAAAAAGAGAAAAATAGAGAGAGATGAATTATCGCAAATAAAAAAAGACCTTAAAATCGTAGACGTATATGTTAGAACAAATACTAATGTTCATAATACGCTCAATAGAATCAGGACTAATAATTTGCCAGAAAATTTGTTTAAGAGATTATCTTTAACTGAATCTAAGCATAAATATGAATTAAGGAGTAATAAAAATTTGAATAAGCTAAATTATTTGTCAAAATTGTCACAATCGTCATTTTTTTACAGTGCTGTAAAAATGATGAATGAAGCAAATGAATATATTAGGAAGAATAACTTAGAATGTAATAACAAAATATTGAATTATTGTCAATTTTTTAGTAGTAAATAAAAGCCTATTTAGGTGCTAATTTTGAAAAAATAAAATAAAAAAAACTACAAAATTTGTGTCAATAAACTGCGAAAGATTATTTTGGCAATAAAAAAAATTTCATTGTCAATGACATTTTTGAGATTTTTATAAACAAAAGAGTCAACAGCTGACTACAAATACAAAGCTTAAGCCGGTTTATGGAAATTTTTAGGTGTTTTTTTCACGGCACATTTTTGTGCATCAACATCAGCACATGGATTGTTCCTTACTGCTTTTTAATACAATGACTGCGAAATTAACGGAATTAAGACAAAATTAAGATTTTTTTGGAATAATTTCCTGGAAAATTCTCTCAAAATCAGCGTCAGGTGTCAAATAATCAAAAAATTAAATTTTTTCAAACTATTTAATAGCTTTTTATTAAGACTGAAATAATTATGGAATGAATTAGCAACAAAATTAATTGATCGACTAATAATGGATAAAATAATTTGATACAATAATTAATACATATGAATAGATTAATCGAACATAATGAATAAAATTTGATGTGATTTTCAACTCAAAAAAAAAATATATTTTTAATACTTTTTTAACAGGAATTTTTTTTTCTTCTAAATTTCATCAAAATTAAACAAAATTTAGTTTTTAAATAGCGCAGGACGAAATTTTATTTTTTCAGCACCAAAATTTCAACTTTTTACTTTGGTTTTTGGTAATTTTTGTGCAATTCTGGCTTAATTGCATAAATGTGCTCTAAAACTTCCATAATGACCTTTTCTTTGTGTGTTTGTAAGGCACGATGCATTTCATCAATTCTAGTTCTTGTATCGGCGTCGATTTTGGCAGCTACTTGGTCCTTGCTACCGACGTGCTAAAAAAATGAAGGAAAAAATTGGGTTAGCTTTGGGTTTTGTTAGAAAATTTTTGATTTTTTGGAATTTAAAATAAATTGTATGAAAAAAAGTTTATAAATTAAAAAAAAAAAAATAAATTTAGATTTCAATTTTTTTACTATACTTTTTAAAGTATTCATTTCGGGGTAAAAACTATAAAAAGTATACTCCAAAAAACATGCCCCAAAAGTATGCCCCAAAAACTATACTTTAAAAAGTATACCCCAATACTTATACTTATACCCCAATACGGGTATACTTTTTAAAGTATACTTTTTGGGGTATACTTTTTAAAGTATACTTTTTGGGGTATACTTTTTAAAGTATACTTTTTGGGGTATACTTTTTAAAGTATACTTTTTGGAGTATACTTTTTAAAGTATACTTTTTGGGGTATACTTTTTAAAGTATACTTTTTGGGGTATACTTTTTAAAGTATACTTTTTGGGGTATACTTTTTAAAGTATACTTTTTGGGGTATACTTTTTAAAGTATACTTTTTGGGGTATACTTTTTAAAGTATACTTTTTAAAGTATACTTTTTGGGGTATACTTTTTGGGGTATATTTTTTAAAGTATACTTTTTGGGGAAAAATTTTTAAAGTATACTTTTTGGGTATACTTTTTAAAGTATACTTTTTGGGGTATACTTTTTAAAGTATACTTTTTGGGGTATACTTTTTAAAGTATACTTTTTGGGGTATACTTTTTAAAGTATACTTTTTGGGGTATACTTTTTAAAGTATACTTTTTGGGGTATACTTTTTAAAGTATACTTTTTGGGGTATACTTTTTAAAGTATACTTTTTGGGGTATACTTTTTAAAGTATACTTTTTGGGGTATACTTTTTAAAGTATACTTTTTGGGGTATACTTTTTAAAGTATACTTTTTGGGGTATACTTTTTAAAGTATACTTTTTGGGGTAAATTTTTTAAAGTATACTTTTTGGGGTATACTTTTTAAAGTATACTTTTTGGGGTATACTTTTTAAAGTATACTTTTTGGGGTATACTTTTTAAAGTATACTTTTTGGGGTATACTTTTTAAAGTATACTTTTTAGGGTATACTTTTTGAGGTGCACTTTTATGGGTATGTTATTAAAGGTTTACTTTTACAAAGTATAGGGTTTACCTCAACCCTTAGGGTATGTGTTATACATTAAGGTATATCCTAGAATCGCAACAAAGCATTTTGATAGAGCGAGAAGTGAAAATCAAATTTTTTGTATTTTTTTTTTTTTTTGAACAATTTAGGGGGAAAAGGTGATTTTTCCTTTTTTTACAAAAACTGCTAGCAAATTAAAGAAATTTGCCAGTGAGACGGATGAAAATTCACTCAATCACCTCCGCCCCCTAACTACGCCACTAACATAGGCACATAAAATAAGTCACATACCTTGTTCTCAAATTCCTTGAATTGCTTCTCACGTTCGTTGCGGTATTTTTCAATTTCCTCAGTTGCTTCATCCTTGGCTTGCTTCAGTCTTCTTGCTTTGCCTAAAATAATACAAAAAAAATTAATTTTTTAAGAAAACAAAAAAGAAATTAAATAAATGAAAATAATTTTTTAAATAAAAAATAAAAAAAATATTTTTTTTTAAAATAATTTTCAAGGCTCAGACACTCATCAGAAAATTGTAAAATTGTACAATATTTTCCAATTTTCCAATTTTCCAATTTTTAAAAATTGCAAAAATTGTAAAAATTGTAAAAAATTGTACAATTTTATAATTTTTTGATGAGTGTCTGAGCCTTGATAATTTTTTTAAAAAACATTTTTTTAAAAAAAAAAAAATTATATTTTATTAGTTCTTATAAAACGTGAGAATAGAATTTTTAAAAAATAAAAATTATTTTTTTTAATAGATTAATTATTTTAAATTAGATTAAAATTTTTTTTTGTGTTTTTTTAAAAAATTAATTTAATATAAAATTAATATAAAAAAAAATTATATAAAATATAAATTAAAAAAAAAATTAAAAAAAAACATTATATTTAACACAGTATTTTTATTTATTATTAAAAACATACAAAAAGTGAGAAAACACACAAAAAACATAGAAAAATTATAAAAAACGAATCAGCTGATTACAATTACATCAACTTAATCTTGACCTTCGAAATAATTACGTCACACATGCATCATAAGTTTCTCACATTACTGTTACATTTTCATTCATTGTTACACTTTTTACATCTATGATTTTTTTCTAAAAGTAATTTCGCATAATTTTATACAGTTTTGAGTACTTTTGGCGTAATTTTGTGCTATTTTTGAATTATAACGAAATAAAAAATTAATTTTAATAAAATTGTTTAATTTTTATGATTTTTACGCATAAAAATGTTATTTTAAAAAACGTTATTTTTAAAAAATTATAAATATTAATTAATATTAATTAATTTAAAAAATATTGAATTAAAAAAAATAATTTAAGAAGTCGATCGTAAAATTCGTAACGCTTAGGGAAGCGGGTGATAGAAAGGTTCAAAAATGGTCATTTAGAGCAGTGATGGCCAACCGGTGTGCCGCGGCACACTAGTTTGCAGAATATTGTTACAAATAGTACCTCTAGTCGTGTTTTGCGTGCGGTTTTGACCATGACTTACTCACAAGGTGTGCCGCGGCACAAAAATGGTTGGAAAACACTGATTTAGAGCATTACGATTTTTACGAACGATTAATTGAATTTAATTAAATTTTTTGAATATTAAAATATTATTTTTTACATTTTTTTTTTTTGTAGCTTAATAAATTTTTTTATCACAAAAATTACTCAACAGGTTTCCGTTCCTTGATCTTATCAAATAATTTCTTATCTACCTTTTTTCACTTCTTCTTATTTATTTTTATATTTTTTCTCATATTTTTTCCAATTTTTCTACAACTTTAAATATTTTTTAATAATTTACTTTCCAAAATCTCAAAAATTCCACAAAAAAATCCAAAATTTTAATTTAAATTTCACTAAAAATAAAAATCACATGACGATCACCAAAACTTGATCTTATGAAAAAAAAATTTACTTTTTACTCAATCACATGACACCAAAAAAAATGTTTTTTTTTTTAATAAAAATTTGTCAACTTACGTTTTCTGGCTTCGCCGACTTTGTCAGCAGCTTTCTTTTCGGCAGCCAATAATTGTTGAATTCCTGCTGATGGACTCGTCATTTTTTTTAAGGAATTTAAAAATTCAAAATAAAATTTAAAAGAAATGAAAATGAAATTTGACGGCTGTGACTTGAACGACGAACCGATGAAAACAAAATGATTTTTTTTGAATATCTCGTCACATGACTTGCGGGGTGATGGTTGTCTCTTTTCTTTCGCGTCAGTTGTGAGTTTTGTTTTTTGCGTCTTTTTTATGTGCTTGTGGTGGTGAGTTGTGTTCGAAAATTCGAAAATGTTTGAAATTGTTTGATGAAGAAATGTTAAGTAACGGATTTTTTCTTATAAAGTATTGAAAAACGTTAATTTATTTATTTTTTTTTTAAAGAAATTATTCTGATGAGGAAATTTTGAAAAATTATATTTGAAAATAAATTTTCACTTTTCTGAATTTTAAAATTGAAGAATAAATAAAATTTAAAAATTGAATAAAATTTTAAAAAATTGAAGCACTTGAAGGAATTAAAAAAAAAATAAAAAATTATAAAAATTTTTAAAAAATTTAAAAAAAATTAAAAAATTTAAAAAATATTGAAAAAAGGTAAAAAAATTTGAAAAATTTTTGAAAAATTTGAAAAAATTTTGTAAAATAAAAAATTTAAAAAATTTGAAAAAAATTTTGAAAAATAAAAAATTTAAAAAATTTGAAAAAAATTTTGAAAAATAAAAAATTTAAAAAATTTGCAAAAAAATTTAAAAAAATTAAAAAAAAAATTGAAAAATTTTGAAAAAAATGGAAAAAAAATTTGAAAAAAGAATTTTAAAAAAAATTTAAAAAATTAAAAAAAAAATTGGTAAAATTTTGAAAAAAAATTGAAAAAATTTTGAAAAATTAAAAAAAAATGAAAAATTTTGAAAAAATTTAAAAAAATTAAAAAATTTTAGAAAATTTTGAAAACTTTAAAAAAAATTGATAAAATTTAGAAAAAAAAATCAATTTTTTTTAGATTTCTTATTTTTAACTTTTTAAAAACCTTAAAAAATCCCAGGAATGTAAATTGTCAACAAATAACTAAAAAATTCCAAGAAATTCATTAAAAAAGAAAAAAAATCAAGTCAAGTGCCTTCAATTTAATTCAGCTCTAATTGAATGATTTTATTTACTTAATTGGTATCTAAATAATGTCAAATCATCACAAAGTGTCATTAACATTCTTATTAAGATACTTGATGTAAATTAGCTCGTTAACTTTATGACTTTTTTTATTTTGATTCATTTTTTTTTTTGGTTCCATAGTCGGACAGGTCAATCGACAGAATCAAGGTCAGTCAAAAGAAAATTTTAATTTCTTTATTCTGACTTCAACTTTGCAGACTGACTTGTCTGACTATTCAGAAAATTGCAAAAAAAAAATTGTTTAAATTCGTAGCTTTTTACGTAAATTTAAAATCAAATTGCCTGAAAATTCAATAAATTAAATTTTTTGGGTGTTTAAATTTAGAAATTTTTAAAATTTTAAGGATTTGTTTTATTATTAAAATATTTTGTAAAAAATGATCATAAAATTAAATTTTTGGTGATTTTCTTAAAGTTTCTAAACATAAAATTTTAGTAAATATTTTTTTTAAAAAATTACAAGAATTTTAAAAATAATAAAATTCAAAAAGAAATCTCAAAAAATTTCACAATTTTGATGCAACTTAAAAATCATTTTTTTTTTTCATTAATTGAAATTTTGCTTTGAAATTTGATTTTTGTAAATAAACATAAAAAATTTTTCTCTTCTTTTTGTTCAATTTTGTCATGCGTTAAGGAAGCGATTTTTGAGAGTTTCAGCATCCAAAGAGAATAAAAAGAAATAAAAAAAGAATTTTACTCATAAAATGAAAATGAAAGCATAAAGCACTGACCTTCACAATCGGATTTGGGTGTGAAACTTTTATTTTCATTTCGAGTTGAGAAAATAAGATAAAAAATCAATTTTTATTGTCTTACAGAACTTCCTTCACAAATTAATAAATTATAATCTTTTTAGAAAAAATTTTTAGAAATTTTTAAAAAATTTTATTTTTGTACTTGTTTGATTTTTTTTTAAAAAAGGAATTTTTTTAAACTTTTTCTACAATTTTTAAATTTTTTCAAAATTTTTTCGAAAATTTTTTTTCAAATTTTTTCAAAAATTTTTTTTCAAATTTTTTCAAAAATTTTTTTTCAAATTTTTTCAAAAATTTTTTTTCAAATTTTTTCGAAAATTTTTTTCAAATTTTTTCAAATTTTTTTTTTTCAAATTTGTTCAAATTTAAATTTAAATTTTTTTATTTAAATTTAAAGAACTTTAAAGAACTTTAAATTCTTAAATATTTTAAAATCTTTTTCAAACTTTTAGTTTTTTTATCAAATTTTTAATTTTCTAAAATTTTCACAATTTTTTTTAAAATTTTTTAAAAATATTTTTAATTTTTTTAAATTTTTTTAAAATTTTTTCAAAACTTTTTACAAATTTATTACAATTTTTTTATAATTTTTTACAAATTTTAATTTTTTTCGAATTTTAAATTTTTTAAATTTTTTTAAATTTTTTTTTTAAATTTTCAATTTTTTTTTTTAATTTCTTCAAATAATTTTCATTTTTTTCAAATTTTTCATCGCAACAGCTAACCAACCATGCAAAAAAAGTCGGAGAAAAATTCTCGAGTCGAATTGATTAACAAGTAAATATTGAAATAAAATTTAACAACGACAATAAAATTACACAAAATATGGGTCAATATCAAGGTTTTGCGTTTGATCAACAGAAGTCGTAAAATTTTTTTTTTATATTTTTTTCAATTACTTAATTTTCAATTAACTTGAATGCTCATTGAAGAAATTGTCAAAAAAATTTTATTTATATTTTTATTGAGTTCATTATTTTGAATGTTTATTTTTTTAATGGTGATTATTATTTGTGTTTTTTTGGAGATGATTAGATGGAGGGTGAGATGGAGGATGGGATGGTGAAGGTCATGAAGAATAAATTTACATTTATTCTTAATTGAATGCATTAATTTTTATATTCGAGAAATTTTTTAAAATAAAAGAGAAATTTTTTTAAAGATTTAAAAATATTTAAAAATATTTAAAAATTTTGAAAATTTTAAAAAAATAAATTTTAAAATTTTCAAAAATTTCAAAATTTTTAAAAATTTCAAAAATTTAAAAAAAAATTCAAAAATTCTAAAAACTTTTAAAAATTTTTAAACTTTTTTAAATTATTTCCTTTTTTTGGCAAATTTTTCATTTTTTTAATTTTTCTGAATTTTTTAATTTTTTTTTTTTTGATTTTTAAATTTGCGAAATTCTTGGTTTTTAAAATTAATTTTTTTAAGATTATATAATTTTTTTCATTGTTTAAGAAACTTTTTTAAGACTTTTTTGTTATTTTTTTAGATAATGAGATTTTTTGTTTGATTTTTTTTTTCCTTTTTTAGCGCATTTTTTAATTTATTTAAAATTTTTTGTAAATTTTTTCAAAATATTTTTTTCTTTGATATTTATTTTTTTCCTCAAAACTTTCACTTTCACTAATATTTTTTTGCACAACTCTGAAAACTCACAGAAACAAAAATTCAGAGCGAAAAAAATTAAAATACTTTTTTTCTCTGAGAGAATTTTTATTAAACTCTGAGAAAAGAAAAAATTAAATTTGTCAGAGCGGAGAAAATTTTTCTTCATCATTTTCAGTCATCAATAAACTTTACAACGGACACGTTCTAGTCGCGAATTTGCCGAAAAATAATTTTTGATAAAATAAAAAAATTATTTTTGGTGGGAAAATTGTGAAATTTTTTTATTTTTTTATAAATAAAATGAAATTTTGACTGTGAAAAGAATTAATTTTTATGTGTTTGCGATAAAATTAAAAAAAATAATAATAAAATTGAGAAAAATTTTCATGAAAATTGAGAATTTTTTTTTGAATAAATTTATTTTTTTGGTTATAAATAAATAACCCAAAAAATAAATTTATTAAAAATGAATAATTTTGATAATTTTTATTTTTTTATTTTTAAAAGACTAAAATAATAATAAAGTGAACAATAAATTTGATAAAATTTGTGACTTTATTAATAATTTAAAATTATGAGTTTTATTTTTGTTGACTAAACGTGACTCAAAAGTTGTGAATTATTAGAATGAAAAATGATTCTGACGTCAACAGTTTTACAATTTAAAAAAAAAGAAAAAATTATTTTATCTATGGAAATTTTAATAATTTTACAATTTTTTCATTCATTGTTCATTATTAATTCTATCATGTATTTAATATTCACAAGCCAATATTTGGTGCTATATAAAAAAAATATTTACAAACTGTTTCTTTTAAAAAACCATGTGAAATATTAGAACAATTAAAAAATAATAAAAATGAAAAAAATATTAAAATTTAGAATATTTTATGTTCAATTAAAAAAAATGTCCTTGGAATATTAATTTTTTTAATTTTAAAAATTTTACAAATTTTTATAAAAAAAATTAAAATTTTAAAATTCAAGAAAAAAATGTAAGATTGAAACCCATTAAAACCAAAATTAAATTACAAAAAAAAAATATTTAAAAAAAATTTAAATTTAAAATTTTAAAAAATATAAATTCAAAATTTTTAAAATAAATTTTAAATTAAAAAAAAAATAAATTTAAATTGATTTTAGTTTTTGACTAAATGTTAGAATTATTGAATTAATATTTAAATTAAATTTTTTTAAATTTAAAATTTATTTTTCTTAAATTTTAAATTTATTTATTTTAAATTTTTAATTTGAATTTTTAAATTTTAAATTAAATTTTTTTAAAATTTAAAATCTTATTTTTATAAATTTATTTTTTTTTTTCATTTAAAAAAAATTAAATTTAAAACAGATTTTTTTTTATTTTCAAACTAACTAAAATTATTATTTCTTTTATTTTGAAAAATTTAAGAAGTTTTTAAAAGATATTTATTTTAATTTAAATTAAAAAGTAAAAATCAAAAAATTGGAAAAACCCCCAAAAATATAAACAAAAATTTTTTTTTTTAAATGAATGAATTTTCTTTTCTTTCTCTAAACATGAGCGAAAAAAAATCACATGAAATATTTTGTTGATAAAAGTGAAACGTATTCACATGTGCTGAAGCAATTTAATGAGAAATCACATTAGTTAATCAGAGAAAATAAAAATTACATTTTATTGACTTAAAATTGAAAGCAAAGCGTAATTTTTCCCGGATTGAGTAAACAAATTTTTAGTAAAAATAAATTAAATTAATTTGTGTTGATGTCGGAATAATTTCACCATTTATGATGAAGTTGAATAGAAATTGATGATTTTTAAAAAATAAAAATTATAATAATAAAAAAAAATTAAGTTAAAATAAAAAGCAAAAAATAACAAATTTTTAAGGATTTGAACTTTCTAAAAAATTTCTCAAAAAAACCAAAAAAAAATTAGAAAAACTAAAATAATTTAATGAATTTTTTAAAAAACACTTTTAATTATTTTTTAAGATTTTAATATTTTTAATTTATTATTTTCTTTAAAGATTTTTTTAAATAAATCTGAAAATTTGAATTTTAAAAAAATATATTTTTTTTGGATTTTAAAATTTTAAAATATTTTAATTTAAAAAAAAATTATTAAAATTTTATTTTTTTTTTAAAAATTTTAAACAAGTTTGAAATTCTTAGATTTCAAATATTCCTACAAAAAATTTTTTAATGAAATAGTTGAAAAAAAAAATTCAAAAAAATTAAAACTTTCAAAAATTAAAAAAAAAATTAAAATTTAGAATAAAATTAAAAATTTTTCAAAAAAAAATAAAATAAATATAAAAAATATTTTTTTATTTTTTACTTTTTAATTATTAAATTTTTTAAAAAAATAAAAAAATTTTCAAAAGCTTGAAAAAATTCCCGAAAAGAGTTTTTAAAATTTCAAAAGTTTTTTAAAAAATTTCAAAAAATTTCAATTAAACTCAAAAAAATTCAAAATTTTCAAGAAAAAAAACTCAAAAATATTCAGTTTTCAAAAAAATCAAAAAATTTTCATGAAAATTTTCCCAATTTTAATGAAATAAAAGAAGTTAATTTTTTAATAAATTTTGTAAAAAATCAATTTTAGTGCAATTAAAAAAATAAAAAAGAAGCAAAAAATCTCAAAAATATAAAAAAAAATTACCAAAAAAAAGTCCAAAAAAAATCTGAAAATGGGTTCAAGTGACTTCCTCAAAAGATTATGGGCCAACGATACATTCCGCATTTGCTTTATTGCAGCCGGAATTATGATTTGTTTTGGTGTTTTTGGTATAATGCAAGAAAAAGTCATGCGTGGATGTTTTGGCGGTGAAATGATTGGAAAAGTTTGTAGTGGTGAAAAGTACAAATATGAGACAACATTTGTGCTGATTTTGTGCACGTGGTACGCACTATTTGCTCGATGTGAGTATTGACTTTTTTTAATATTTTAAATTAAGTTTGTAGTTGTAAAAAAAAGTAAAAAAAATGTTCTCAATTGTGCGAAATGCAGCAACGATAAGCGAAGAAAATGTGAAAATGTAATTTGTGCGATAAGAAAAATTGAAGGCGAAGTTCTTCTTTTTTTGGGGATAATTCGTAAAAGACGTCAAAAATTATTTTTTAAATTATAAAAATTTTGAAGAAAAGTTTTAAACAATTCTTTA
Organism: Chironomus striatipennis; assembly: GCA_026123125.1. Classification (NCBI taxonomy): domain Eukaryota; kingdom Metazoa; phylum Arthropoda; class Insecta; order Diptera; family Chironomidae; genus Chironomus; species Chironomus striatipennis. The sequence goes on along the minus strand of CM047391.1, from coordinate 2,760,554 downwards.
AATTTTTTAAAAAATTTCAAAAATTTCTAAAAATACAAAAAAATTGCAAAAAAACTAAAAATTTAAATAAATTTTTTAAAAAAAATCTAAAAATTTTAAAAATTTTTTAAAAAAATCTAAAAATTTTAAAATTTTTTAAAAAAATCTAAAAATTTTAAAAATTTAAAAAATTTAAAAATTTAAAAAATTTAAAAAATTTAAAAATTTTAAATTTTTAAAAATTTTACTTAATTCTTTAAAAATTAAAAAAATCAAATTTTTTCAAAAAAGTTTTAAATTTAAATAATTTTTTTTAGAAAAATCCAGAAATATTCACCAAAAAAATCAAAAATTCAAGAAAAAATTGAAAAAAAAAAATAAAAAATGTTTCAAAAATTGCAAAATAAAATTTAAAATTTCCAAAAACTTGAATTAAAAATAAAATTTTAAAAAGGTCAAAAAATTATTAAAAAAATTCAAAAGTTTCAAAAATTTAAAATTGCAAAAAAAAATCAAAAAATTTAAAATTGCAAAAAAAAAATCAAAAATTTAAAATTTCAAGTAAAAACTTAAAAATTTGAATAAAAATTTCTCAGATTTCAAAAAAGTAAAAAAAAAGAATTCGATCGAAGTTTAATGCTTTTCAAAATAAAATTAACAAAAAAAAAGCTAAAAAAATTCACAAAAGTTAAAAAAAAAGTTTTAAAATTTTGCTTTTTACAAATTCATAATTTTTTTTTACAAAATTCAAAAATTTTCAAAAAAAAATTAATCATTTCACAAAAAAATTAAAAAATTTTCAAATTTTTTCACAAATTGAATTTTTTTCTATTCTAATATTCCCAACCACCTGTACACCTCATTCTCAACCAACCCCCCATCCGTACTTAATCGATAACTTTTTTTCCTTCTTTTTTCGTTCCTTTATTTGGGCTTTTTTTTTGTTATCGCAGGAATAAATATATGAAAAGAAAAAAAATGTGAAGGTCATTCTGGTTGGATTAGGAAGGGTGGGAATTCTGTGTTTGTGTGGGAATCCGGAAATGAGTTTGGATATGTTTTGTGAGTTTATTAACTTTTTTATTTAGTTTGTAATTTGAGGATTTGTTGAAGGGATTTAGGTAATGACTTTTGATGGAATTTGATGCTGCTAATGACAGGGGCGTAGCCAGGAGGATTTTAGGGCAACCCTCCGTATTTTCGCGAGGTTTACACTAGATATAAAAGAATTTTTCAGATCCGAACCAAAAAAAAAAAACAAATACGTTAAAAAGGAGCGAACCCCCCCCCCTCCCCCTCTCTCCAAAAAAAAACAAATTTCTTGCTTACGCCCCTGGCTGATGATGATTATTTTTTTATCGATTGATTATTTTTGATTTGAGAATTATTTTGTGCATAATTGGAAAATTAAATGAGTTAATTTTTAAAATTTTGAACATTTTTTGAGAAAAAAGGCTTAAATTGAGGCCTAAATTCACAAATATTTCAAGGGCACAGCCACGAGGGTCCGGAAAATTCATCCTGAAAGTTTTGAATCGTGTTCTTGCTGGCGGTGTCCGAATTTATCTGCTGGTTATGCCAGGGGCAAATTTTTTTTCACCAAAAAATGCTAGAAAAAAGAAAAAAATATTTTCATATTTATCTCATCTCATTATTGCTATATGTAAGCCAATATCTCATAATATCGAACGTAATCATTCAAGGTTGCTTACATCTTTTTTTTTCCTTTTTTTCTCGCTTGATTTGGCTTCGATAAAAATATCAGATTACGAAAAAAATTTCATTATTTCAGTAACTGGAGTAATTTAAGTCTTTTATTCTTGATTTGATAAATTAAAGGATTGTAATTGAAGATGAGGTTCAAAAGGCATACAGATCGTTGTCATTGCCAAGGTTTTCGATGAAAAAAAAAGACAAGAAAATTGCAATAAAATTTGTGAACTTTTTCAAGGCTTTAATTTATAATTCTGATTTATGTTAAGTTGTAAAAAAAATTTTTGCTTCATTTTCCTTAAAAATTTAAGAATTTTTTATCATTCACTTTTTTCATCAAAAAATCTAAATTTTTAAAGCATAAAAGTAAAAAAAAAGCAAAAAGACTAAATTTACACCAATAACAGCCTCAGCAACTTCCTTATCACAAAAAAAATTCCCTTCAAGCAAAAAGGAAAGATTTGCATCAATTCATAAGCCTATTAACATAACATAGAATTTTACATGCATAATAATTTTTAAAAAAGCTCAAAACTCATGTGGGCTGTCCATAAATTTAGAAAAAAAACTGGAAATTTTAGGGGTTATTTTATTATTGCAGCAAAAATTGACACAAAAAAGAGAAAATTATAAATTTTATAAGCAAAAATTAACTTCTGGTCTTTTTTTAAAAATTTTTAATTTTTTTAAATTTTTTTAATCTTTTTTTAAATTGTTTTTTTGATTTTTTTAAAAAAATTTTAATTTTTTTTAAAATTTTTTAAAGAATTTTTTTTAAATTTTTTAAATTTTTTAAAATATTTTTATTTTTTTAAAAAAAATATTTTAATTTTTTTTAAAATTTTTTAATTTTTTTTAAATTGTTTTTTTGATTTTTTTTAAATTTTTTTTCTAAATTTTTTTAATTTTTTTAAAAATTTTTTAAAGAATTTTTTAAATTTTTTAAAGAATTTTTTATTTTTTTAAAAAAAATATTTTAATTTTTTTTAAATTTTTTAATTTTTTTTAAATTGTTTTTTTGATTTTTTTAAAATTTTTTTTATTTTTTTTTAAATTTTTTAAAGAATTTTGTAAATTTTTTAAGGAATTTTTTATTTTTTTAAAAAAAATATTTTAAATTTTTTTAAAATTTTCTAATTCTTTTTAAACTGTTTTTTTGATTTTTTTAAAAAATTTTTTAATTTTATTTTAATTTTTTAAATTTTTTTTAAATTTTTTTAAATTTTTTTTAATTTTTTAATTTTTTTTAAAATTTTTTTAAGAGTTTTTTAATTTTTTTTAAATTTTTTAAATTTTTTTTTAAGAAACTTTAATTTTTTTAAATTTTTTTTTTAACTTTTTTTAAATTGTTTTTAATTTTTTAAAATTTTTTTTAATTTTTTTTTTGTTTTTTTTTTTATTCTCTCTTTTAATTTTTAATTTTTTTAATTTTAAATTTTTTTAATTTTTTTTATTTTTTTAATTTTTTTTTATTTTTTTAATTTTTTTTTTTTTAATTTTTTTTAGTTTTTTAATTTTTTTTAACTTTTTTCTATTTTTTTTTTTTAATTTTTTTTAAATTTTTTATTTTTTTTAATTTTTTATCTTTTTAAAGTTTTTTTAATTGGTTTTTTTATTTTTTTTTTAAAAAAAGTTTGTATTTTTTTTTATTTTTTGAAAAAAAAAATTGCGATTGTTTTCAAATTATATTTTGATTTTTTTCATATAATTTATCAAAATTCTCCTGCTGAAAAAACCATCAGATGGTCACCCCAGCCAATATTTACATATTCACTGTCAAAGCCTCTCAAAAAAAAAAATCAGAAAATTTTCCTCACCCACATTTTCATGCTTCGTCAATTCCACAAAACTTTTACTTTGTTTCTCTTTTTTCTTCTTTTTTTGTTTGTCAACATTCGGCAGCATTTTGACTTTTTTTCTCTCTTTTTCTCTCTTTTTCTCTCATTTTTCTTTTCTATGGCTTTGGAAATTTTTTTTTCTTGATTTTCTTTTTTTCTCAAGTGACAGAAAAAAAATATTTTTTTATTTTTAGAATGAAAATTGAGATGAAAATAAAAATGAAATGATTGTGTCGCATACAAAAAAGTATTAAAAATAAAATAAATTGTGTGTAAAAATAAAGAAAATATCAAAATGCATGAGAATTTTATTTTTAGCATTTTTATTATTGTTATTCAGATGGGATTATCGAAAATGGATTGAAATTGAGGATGTGAGTGAAATAATTGGTGGAATTGAAAGTCAGACTGTATTAAGGCATTAATATTTGGGATTAAAACCAAAAAAGCTTCAAAGCATCATAAAAAAATAAAAAAAAATTAAAAAATTCTAAAAATTTCTGAAAAAATGAAAAAAAAAAATTAAATATTTTAAAAGATTTAAAAAAAAAAACAAAATTCCAAGAAAAATTCAGAAAAATCCAAAAATTTTTAAAAAAATCCAAAAAATCCAAAACTTTGAGAAATTTAAATAAAAAAATCAAAATTTCAAAAAAAAAATCAAAATTTCAAAAAAAAAAAGTTCAAAAATTCAACCAAAAAATTCAAATTTTTTATATTTTTTGATTAAAATTATTTCAAAACTATAAAATCATTCATAATTTGACAAAATGTTCTGTATTACTGTCAAAAATTCCAAAATTCCAACTAAAAATAAAATAACTTCAAAATTTACAACCTTCCCCCAAATTCACAACTTAACTATATCCATGTTCATGAGAATTATCACGTTGTATCGAAGATAACAAGCAACCAAAAAAAAAAGTCAATACAAATACACAAACTTATCCAAACCAACCTTGTATTATCAGAAAAGGCAAATAAACGACACAATTTATAATTTTTTTGTGTGTTTCTTATCAATAATGTTTTTTTTTTTTGGTAGTGTGGAAAGTGCACACAATTGAGGTTTCTTTTGTGACGCATTTTTTTGTGGGGTTTAATTTTTTGGATTAATTAAATGGAAATTCAATTTTTGGAGGTCTTAAATGTAAAATTTTATTTAAAAATTTGACAAATTTAACAAAAAAGAAATTCAAAAAAAAATAAAAAATCAAAAAAAAAATCAACAAAAAAAAACTAAAACAAATCTTTTTTAATTTTTTTTTCAATTTTCATCTTTTAAGTATTTTTATTTTTTATAAATGTAACAAAAAAAAATCTTAAACAAGAAACATAAAAAAGAAAACGAAAATGCGAATTTTTTTAAGAGAGAAAAAAATTATGTAAAGTAATTTACTTTTGATGTTTTTCTTCATAAACTTTGTTGATGCGTGGATGTAAGCGAACGTGACCTAGAAACAGAAAGAATAACAAAAAATAATATTTTGATGATAAAATGCTGCATTTTGAGAATCTTTAAGGATGTTGTAATTTTTACAATTACATAAATTTATGTATTTATGCATATTATTCTGAAAGAATTTTTCAAAATTATAAAATTTTTTAGGACTTGCAAGAAAAAATTTTAAAAATTAAATTACTAAATAAAAACGAATTTCAAAAAAAAAATCAATTAACATTATTTTTGTAGAAAAAAAAATTATGGAGTTTAAAAAATATAAGAAACTAAAGTAAAACTGAGAAAATTTAGAAATTTTTTTAAAATAAAAAGAAATTTCACTTTTAAAATTCTAAAATTTTAAAATTTTTAAAATTTAAATATTTTAAAATTTTAAAATTTAAAATTTTTAAAATTTATAAAAACTTTAAAAATTTTGAAAATTTTTAAATTCTTTGAAAAAATTTCAAATTTTTTTTAAAGGTTTATAAAATTTTTAAATGCTTACATAAATTTTAAGTTCATTAAAAATAAAAAAAAATTTTTAAGTTTAAAAAAAAATAAAAAAATGTTTGAAAATTTATTAAAAATTAAAAAAAAATTGAATCTTTAAAAAATTTTTTAAAAATTTAAAAAAAAAATTTGGAAAATTTAAAAAAAAATTATAATTTACAAATTCTTTGAAAATTTTAAAAAAGTTCGAAAATTTAGAAAAAAATTTTGGAAATTTAAAAAAAATTTAAAAAAATTTTGAAAATTTAAAAAAAAAAATTAAAAAAAAATAAAGTAAATTAAAAACTCCAAAAATTTTAAAAATTTCAACAAATTTTAGAAAGTTTTAAAAATTTCTAAAAAGCTGCATAATTTTTTTAATTTTTCTGTTGAAGTCTTAATCCTAAAAAAAAACTAATTAATCCTAAAAAAAAAACAAATTTTCCCTCCAAATTTTTCTTCCACAAACTTCATATTAAAAACTTACTTTTTTCTTCAATTTTTTCAAATTTTTCACATTCGATTTTTTCCCACGATAATTTTCTAAATTAAGAAAAGAAAAAAAAAGAGAAAAAAATACGACTCAAGGCAGTCAATTTATCAATCAACAGATGAGTACGGAAAAGATTTTTCATTCATCAATAAATTCAGCTTCATCTGGCTTTCTTAATTTTCTTTTTTTTATTACCGTCGTGTGCGTTTTTTTATACTTTGGAAGAATTTTTTTTTTCTTTTTTGTTTTTTTCCTTTTTTCGTGAAAAAGAAAAAAAATAAAGAAAAAAAAAGAAAAAAAATTAAAAAAAATTAAATAAAATTTAAAAAAAATAAAAAAAAAATTAAAAAATATTTTTAAAAAAAATTTAAAAAAAATTTTAAAAAAATAAAAAAATTAAAAAATTGAAAAAAAAAAATTAAAAGGAAAATTAAAAAAAATTAAAAAATTTAAAAAAAAAAACAAAAACTGAGCAAAAAAAATTAAAATCCGAAAAAGAGGAAAAAAGAGAAAAAACTTGAAGGTCTTGGACGAATAAGCAATAAATATTTAGATCTTTTCTTTGTGTTTAAAATCTCTCGTTTAATGAGTTTTTTGACATTCAAATTTCAAATTTCCAAAAATCATTAAAATTTAAAATTAAAAAATTTAAAAAATTCCAAAATAATTAAAAAAAGTTAAAAAAATTAAAAAAATAATTTAATTAAAAAAAATTAAATATATGAAAATTTTATTAAATTATCTAATTTAACTATAAAGCAACCCCTTTTTAAACATTTTTTACGACTTTTTCAACATCATAAAAAAAAAAAATCTAAAAAAAAATATTTTTTTTTATCGCATATAATTCATTGGAAATTGAGTCTTGAGTCATTTTTCACAAAAAACATTTTTTTGGGTAAAATGAGTCACTGACTGAGTTAAAAAAAGTGTTTCTTTAAATTGCGATGGCGCCTGCCACAACCATCCAATGTGACAAATAATAATAATGAGGATATTTGTCATTCATCATGCAAATGATAACTTTGTAAACAAATTAAGTACGCAGGAATTGTTTTGAATGATTTTTGTTAAAATTTTGATGTTTTTAAAGTGAAAGTGATCATTAGTTGAGTGGTTGAAGAAAAAGACGATGGACATGATTAAAAGATTTTTAAAAGAGCAATTAAAGTAAAACGTTGGGTATTCAAAAAAAAAAAACAAAAACAAAAATATCAAAAGTTTTTAAAAAAAATTATTAAAAATTCCTTATCAAATTAAATTTTTAAAAAATTAAAAGTTTTAAATTAAAAATTTTTTTAAAAGTTTTCAAAAAAAAAAATAAATTTTAAAAATCAATTTTTTTAAAGAACAAAGATTTAAAAACTTTTGAAAATTTTTTAAATGAAAAATAAAGTGGAAAATATTTTTTTTAATTTTTAAAACTGACAGACTCTAAAAAATACAAATTATTTTTTCAAAACATAGGCTGTCAAATTCTTTTTTTGTTAAAAAAATTTCAAATTCCATATTCATAGTTCATCCTCAAATCCCCCCAAAAAGACACCAACCACAGAGCCTCAAATGTTGTTGATTTGATTCATTATAAACTCATTTGTTGTTATTATTTCAAAGCTATAATTTTACTTTTTTTTGTATGTCATATAAATAATGTTGTAATATTGATTTATTCATGCATTAAATCTCATTCATAATTTAAATTGGGCTATTGGGAATTGTGTACTGCGCAATGGGAAGGAAATTGATATGGATGATGGACGGAGGAGTAGAAGGAAATTTAGGAGATTGTATGAATTATTCGAAATATTTTTATTAATTTTCTAAACAACTTTGCTTATTATTTATTTTTTTAAAAATTTTCAAAATTTTTAATTTTTTAAATTTTTTAAATTTTTTTAATTTTTTAAATTTTTTAAATTTTTTAAATTTTTTAAATTTTTTAAATTTTTTAAATTTTTTAAATTTTTTAAATTTTTTAAATTTTTTAAATTTTTTAAATTTTTTAAATTTTTTAAATTTTTTTAAATTTTTTAAATTTTTTAAATTTTTTAAATTTTTTAAATTTTTTAAATTTTTTCAAATTTTTTCAAATTTTTTAAATTTTTTAAATTTTTTAAATTTTTTAAATTTTTTTAAAAATATGATATTTTTTTTTAATTTTTCAAAATTTTTAAACTTTTTAAAAATTTTCAAAATTTTTTCAAATTTTTAAATTTTTTCAAAATTTTTCAAATTTTTTTAAATTTGTTTTATTTTTTTTCTAATTTTTAAAATTTTTTTAATATTTTTAGTTTTTAAAGGTTTTTTGATAATTTTTGACATTTAAAGTAAATTTTTTTTTTTAAATTTAAATTTCAAAAAAATTGGAAATTAATTCAGTCACAAGCAGCTAGTGTAGCACAATTTTTTCACAAAAGAAAAATAAAATTTGAATTTTTGGAGAAATTTTTCAAAACAATCTAAAAATTTTATTAAAAATTGATCTTTTTTGTAATTTTTTAATTTTTTGAATATTTTAAAGATTTAGATATTAAAATTTTTCTAAAAATTTCATTACTTTCTAAATTTTTAAATTAAAAGATTCAAATTACTTTTGTATAATTCCTAAAAGGTTCAAAATTCGCTAAAATTTGACTCAAAAGAAAAATATTTTTTTTATTCTTACAATATCTTCTAAAATGGATCTAATATTGCATTCATATTATGACTAACGTTAAGGGAATTCTTCCAATTTGACCTTGAAAAACGAGAGTCTACCGAATTTGCATTTGAATAAAGAAAAGAAGATTTTTTTTGGAATTTCTTTTGCATAATATTCGTAATTTTTATTGCTATTTTATTTGGATTGGATTAAGAATTACGAAAAATGTATTTTTAAATCTTTTTCTTGGAAATTTATTTTGTGTTAAAAACGTTTATTTAGATGATTTTTAAAAAATGCTAATGAATTTATAAAAAAATTACAATCATTTACCAATTTTTATGCAAAAATAAGCTTTTTCCAAAAACAATTTGTTAGTTTTAAAATTTTTTCAAATTTTTCTTTCTAAATTTCTAATTCAGTTTTTTCTTTATCTTTTTGAAATTTTCTCAAAATTTTTAAAATTTTACAAAATTTTCAAACTTTTTCAAATTTTTTCAAATTTTTTATTTGTGAATTTGTTGTTTTTAAGATTTTTTAAAAACATTATAATTAAAAAAAATTTTATTAATTTTCAAAATTTTTAATTCTATTTTTAATTCAAATTCTAAACTTTTTAAAATATTAATTCATAATATTCACAACCAAAAAAAATTATTTTCAACATAAAATTCACCAAAACACTCCCAAAAGGTCAATAAATCCATTCCAACTCGTCACATTCAACCTGTGGCATGTCTGAAGGTTCAATGTAGACATAAATTGAATAAAAATAAGAAGAAAATTGGCAAACAATTTAGAAAAAATGTAAAAAAAAGAAGAAAAAAATTAAGAAAAAAAAATTCTTGCACAAGTGGGAATAAAAAGTTGACACACGAGATGTTTTTTTTATTGTATTTACAGTTGCTTTTTGTTTGCGTTTATGTTCGTGTTTGTGGAATGAAATTGTTGGCATTGAACTTGATAAAATGTTTTATTTTTTTTTTTCTTCCTTTTTTATCGAGATTGAGATTTAAATATTTAACTTAAATTAAAATTGAAGTCAAAATTGCATATTTTAAGCATAATTATATTAAATTTCTTAGTTTTTTAAATATTATGAATTTTTTTGTTTTTTTTAATTTTAATATTTTTTTATTTTTTATCTTTTAAAAAATTTAATTTTAAATTTATTTTTTTTTTAATTTTATTTTATTTAAAAATTTTTATTTTCTTAAAATTTTTTTTTTCAATTTTCTTATTTTTTAAAAAGTTTTTTGAAATTCTAATTATTTTTAATTTTTCAATTTTTCAATTTTTCAATTTTTCAATTTTTCAATTTTTCAATTTTTCAATTTTTCAATTTTTCAATTTTTCAATTTTTCAATTTTTCAATTTTTCAATTTTTCAATTTTTCAATTTTTCAATTTTTCAATTTTTCAATTTTTCAATTTTTCAATTTTTCAATTTTTCAATTTTTCAATTTTTCAATTTTTCAATTTTTCAATTTTTCAATTTTTCAATTTTTCAATTTTTCAATTTTTCAATTTTTCAATTTTTCAATTTTTCAATTTTTCTTTTTTTAAATTTTTCAATTTTTCAATTTTTCAATTTTTCAATTTTTCAATTTTTCAATTTTTCAATTTTTCAATTTTTCAATTTTTCAATTTTTCAATTTTTCAATTTTTCAAATTTTTCAATTTTTTAAAATTTTTCAATTTTTTAAAATTTTTTAATTTTTTTAAAATTTTTCAATTTTTCAATTTTTCAATTTTTCAATTTTTTAAAATTTTTAAATTTTTTAAAATTTTTCAATTTTTTAAAATTTTTCAATTTTTTAAAATTTTTCAATTTTTCAATTTTTCAATTTTTCAATTTTTCAATTTTTCAATTTTTCAATTTTTCAATTTTTCATTTTTTCATTTTTTCATTTTTTCAATTTTTCAATTTTTCAATTTTTCAATTTTTCAATTTTTCAATTTTTCAATTTTTCAATTTTTCAATTTTTTAAAATTTTTCAATTTTTTAAAATTTTTCAATTTTTCAATTTTTCAATTTTTCAATTTTTCAATTTTTCAATTTTTCAATTTTTCAATTTTTCAATTTTTCAATTTTTCAATTTTTCAATTTTTCAATTTTTCAATTTTTCAATTTTTCAATTTTTCAATTTTTCAATTTTTCAATTTTTCAATTTTTCAATTTTTCAATTTTTCAATTTTTCAATTTTTCAATTTTTCAATTTTTCATTTTTTCATTTTTTCATTTTTTCAATTTTTCAATTTTTCAATTTTTCAATTTTTCAATTTTTCAATTTTTCAATTTTTCAATTTTTCAATTTTTCAATTTTTCAATTTTTCAAATTTTCAATTTTTTCAATTTTTCAATTTTTTAATTTTCCAATTTTTTAATTTTTCAATTTTTCAATTTTTCAATTTTTCAATTTTTCAATTTTTCAATTTTTCAATTTTTCAATTTTTCAATTTTTAAATTTTTCAATTTTTCAATTTTTCAATTTTTCAATTTTACAATTTTTCTTTTTTTGAATTTTTCAATTTTTTCAATTTTTCAATTTTTCAATTTTTTCAATTTTTTCAATTTTTCAATTTTTCAATTTTTCAATTTTTTAATTTTTCGATGTTTTTTAATTTTTCAATTTTTCAATTTTTCAATTTTTCAATTTTTCAATTTTTCAATTTTTCAATTTTTCAATTTTTCAATTTTTCAATTTTTCAATTTTTCAATTTTTCAATTTTTCAATTTTTCAATTTTTCAATTTTTCAATTTTTCAATTTTTCAATTTTTCAATTTTTCAATTTTTCAATTTTTCAATTTTTCAATTTTTAAATTTTTAAATTTTTCAATTTTTCAATTTTTCAATTTTTCAATTTTTCAATTTTTCAATTTTTCAATTTTTCAATTTTTCAATTTTTCAATTTTTCAATTTTTCAATTTTTCAATTTTTCAATTTTTCAATTTTTCAATTTTTCAATGTTTCAATGTTTTAAAATTTTTCAATTTTTTAAATTTTTCAATTTTTCAATTTTTCAATTTTTCAATTTTTCAATTTTTCAATTTTTCAATTTTTCAATTTTTCAATTTTTCAATTTTTCAATTTTTCAATTTTTCAATTTTTCAATTTTTCAATTTTTCAATTTTTCAATTTTTCAATTTTTCAATTTTTAAATTTTTCAATTTTTCAATTTTTCAATTTTTAAATTTTTGAATTTTTAAATTTTTAAATTTTTTCAATTTTTCAATTTTTTCAATTTTTCAATTTTTCAATTTTTCAATTTTTTCAATTTTTCAATTTTTCAATTTTTCAATTTTTCAATTTTTCAATTTTTCAATTTTTCAATTTTTCAATTTTTTCAATTTTTCAATTTTTCAATTTTTTCAATTTTTCAATTTTTTCAATTTTTTCAATTTTTTCAATTTTTCAATTTTTCAATTTTTCAATTTTTCAATTTTTCAATTTTTCAATTTTGAAATTTTTCAATTTTTCAATTTTTCAATTTTTCAATTTTTCAATTTTTCAATTTTTCAATTTTTCAATTTTTCAATTTTTCAATTTTTCAATTTTTCAATTTTTTAAATTTTTCAATTTTTAACTTTTTCAATTTTTCAATTTTTCAATTTTTCAATTTTTCAATTTTTCAATTTTTCAATTTTTCAATTTTTCAATTTTTTAATTTTTTTAAATTTTTCAGTTTTTCACTTTTTCAATTTTTTAAAATTTTTCAATTTTTCAATTTTTCAATTTTTCAATTTTTCAATTTTTCAATTTTTCAATTTTTCAATTTTTCATTTTTTGAATTTTTCAATTTTTCAATTTTTTCAATTTTTCAATTTTTCAATTTTTCAATTTTTCAATTTTTTCAATTTTTTCAATTTTTCAATTTTTCAATTTTTTCAATTTTTCAATTTTTCAATTTTTCAATTTTTCAATTTTTCAATTTTTTCAATTTTTCAATTTTTCAATTTTTCAATTTTTTCAATTTTTCAATTTTTCTAATTTTTTCAATTTTTCAATTTTTTGAAATTTTTCAATTTTTTAAAATTTTTCAACTTTTTCAATTTTTCAATTTTCAATTTTTCAATTTTTCAATTTTTCAATTTTTCAATTTTTCAATTTTTCAATTTTTCAATTTTTCAATTTTTCAATTTTTCAATTTTTCAATTTTTCAATTTTTCAATTTTTCAATTTTTCAATTTTTCAATTTTTCAATTTTTCAATTTTTCAATTTTTCAATTTTTCAATTTTTCAATTTTTCAATTTTTCAATTTTTCAATTTTTCAATTTTTCAATTTTTCAATTTTTCAATTTTTCAATTTTTCTTTTTACGTTTTTAATTTTTTTAATTTTGAAATTTTTAATTTGCTTTTTTTGTTTCCTTAAACTTTTGACATTTTTTTTTAAATTCCTTCAAATCGGTTGTTGACTTTTTATTTATTTTTTTGAATTATTTTTTTTCTTTTTTGTTCAACTAATTGAGTTGGTTTCATTAATTAATCGGTCGTTATTGATAAGACTTTATTTTTTATTCTCTTTATTGTCGGTTGTGCTTGATTGTGTGACAAATTCAATTTTTGTTCAATTAATTAATAATTTGGACGTGCAAAATATTAAATTTACTGTTTAAAAATTGAGATTATTGTTAATCCAAATTGACATAATTTGAAGTTTTGTGAAAATTTTGCTTCTCAATTTATTAAATTATTAAAAACTTAATTTTTCAATATTTTTTTTTCAATGAAAATTTCATTGCAAAATCTGCAACTCTATTAAATTTATTTATTAATTAAATAATTCCTGAATTTGTCACTGACACTTTGTCAATAAAATCAGGAATTAAATCAATAAAAAAATTATTAAACTCAATTTTCAATTGTATTTGTCATGATAATGGAATCTTGTTTTTTTATTTTGTTATTAAGATATTGTGGGGTTATTGAATGTAATTTTATTGCATAGCGACTGAATTGTTGTTTATTGATAATTTAAAAGAGATAAAAAAAAAATAAAATAGCTGATAAAAGTTGATTGAGAGCATTTAAAGCTTAAATTTTAAGTGCAGTGAATTTATTTTGGTGATGATTAAGAATTAAAAAAGGAATATTATTACTATTTTTTTTTTACTAAATTCTTAATTTTTAAAATGTAAGAATTTTTTTAATTGTTTAATTTTTAAAAATCTTTTTTTCTTTAATTTCTGATCTTTTTAAAAAATTTAATTAATAAAAAAATATCTTAATATCGCAATGTCTTAATAACAAAATAAAAAAACAAGATTCCATTTTTTAAAAAATTTGAATTTTGATTAACTTTTTGATTGTAGTTTATTTGTTTTTAGTTTTAAGACAGAATAAAAACCAATTTTTGTGGCTTTATTAAAAAAATTAATTTAATGATTTTTGAAAAAAAAAAATAAAATTTTTGATTTTTTTTTAAAATTTTTTTTAAAATTCTTGTTTTTATTCCTTTGCAATTTTTGAATTCATATTTTTTTTAGATTTTTAGATTTTTAGATTTTTTTTAAGAATTCTGAATTTTTAGATCTTTCTGATTTTTTTTAATTTGATTTTTTCAGAATTAATTTTTTATTTTTATTATTTTACGATTTTTAATAAGAATGGCTCAAAAATATTCAAAAAGTCTCAAAAAATTGAAATTTAATTTGAAAAAAGTTAATTTCAATTGATTTTAATTTTAATAAATTGTTAAAAACCATTTCAAGGCTAAAATTCATTTTAACAAATCTTTAATTCAATCTAAAAACTTCATTAATTTTAATTATCAAAACAGCTTCAAAATCTTCTTCCATTGACCTCTCGACTCTCAATTTTAACAAATTGATTCTCAAAAAAAAACAAAAAAAAATAAATTAATTAATTAAAAACCGCAAAAAATTCATTAACTTTTAATTGTTCTTGAAATTTGAGCGAAGTTTTTTTGCTGCAAAAGTCAAACAATAAAAAAAAAATTGAGAAAAAGAAGAAAACTTTTTTTAGTTATTCAACAAGTTGTTCCAGTTGATGAATTTTTTGCGGTTTTTTATGGAGATGAAAAGAATGCGTCAGCGGGCAAAGTTCTGTTGTTGATGTCAGTAAATTGGTTATTTATTTGGGTTTGAAGTTTTTTGCTTATTTTACTTAAAATAATATTTTGGGTTTAAGATTTTTAAATGATATTTTTTAAAATGTTTTATTTCAACTTTTTAGAGAAAAATATATTTTTAAATACCTCAACTTTTTAAAATTTCACTTTTTTTACAAAAAATCAATTTTTTTTTTCTAAAAAAAAAAAAATTTCAAAAAAAAATTCTTTTTAAAATTAAATTTCTTTAAAAACAATTTTTTTAACAAGAATTTTTTAAATTAATTTTTTTTTATTTTTTTTTTAAAATTTTCTTAAAAAAACTTTTTTTTTAATTTTTTTTTTCAAAAAAATTAAGTTTTTTAAAAGGAGATTTAAAAAGTTAAAAGAAAATTTTTTGTTCCAAAAAACTTTAAATAAAACTTTAAAAAAAAAACTTCTTTAAAAAAATTTTTAAAAAAATAAAATTAAATTTTTTTTTAAAATAGTTTTTTTAATTTTTTTTTTCAAGAAATTAATTTTTTAATTTTTTTTTTTATTTTTTTTAAAGAAGTTTTAAAAAGTTGAACCTTTAAAGGAAATTTTTTCTTCCAAAAAATTTGAAATAAAAATTAAAAAATCTTCTTTGAAAAATGTTTTTTTTTTTTATTTTGAAAATTATTAAAAAGATTGAATTTTTTTTTTTTTTTTCAAATTTTTAAACATTTCAAAAGCAAACTGCTTTTGAATAAAAAGAAAATATTGTTTTTTTTTTTTAAATTCCTCTTTGAATCTGTTTCTGTTATTAATTCAACAACAGCAAATAAATTTCCATTTAAATTGTCAGAGTTCCATTAGGCCACAAAAAAAAATATGATTGACGTGCTCCAAAAAAAGGAACGCGACAAGCATCTCAAAATTATTAATTTTTTGTTTCTCTTTTGTGTTATGAAGATTAATTGCTATTTTTTGTAAGCTTTTTTGGAGTTATAACGGGAACTTTAATAAATAAAAAATTTTTGACAATTAACGGTCATTTTCAAAAAAGTAATTTTTTGTTTTTATTTTATTGAATTTTAGCTTAATTAGTTTTATTTGCGAAAATATTCAAAAATATTAAAAAAATACCAAAATTTTAATAAAAACTTAAAATTTATCAAAAAGAAAATAGAATAAAACTAGTAATGAAGCGGATCACGCTTCATGTGCATATTCACACCGTTCCAAAACTCTATATCGGGTCAGCAAAGCTTCGCTTTGCATAAGTTTGAAGATTAGGATTCGATCGGGTCAGCAAAGCTTCGCTTTGCATAAGTTTGAAGATTAGGATTCGATCGGGTCAGCAAAGCTTCGCTTTGCATAAGTTTGAAGATTAAGTCTCAATCGGGTCAGCAAAGCTTCGCTTTGCATAAGTTTGAAGATTAGGATTCGATCGGGTCAGCAAAGCTTCGCTTTGCATAAGTTTGAAGATTAAGGCTCAATCGGGTCAGCAAAGCTTCGCTTTGCATAAGTTTGAAGATTAGGATTCCATCGGGTCAGCAAAGCTTCGCTTTGCATAAGTTTGAAGATTAGGATTCCATCGGGTCAGCAAAGCTTCGCTTTGCATAAGTTTGAAGATTAGGATTCGATCAGGTACCAGCAAAGCTTCGCTTTGCATAAGTTTGAAGATTAGGATTCCATCGGGTCAGCAAAGCTTCGCTTTGCATAAGTTTGAAGATTGGGATTCCATCGGGTCAGCAAAGCTTCGCTTTGCATAAGTTTGAAGATTAGGATTCCATCGGGTCAGCAAAGCTTCGCTTTGCATAAGTTTGAAGATTGGGATTCCATCGGGTCAGCAAAGCTTCGCTTTGCATAAGTTTGAAGATTAGGATTCCATCGGGTCAGCAAAGCTTCGCTTTGCATAAGTTTGAAGATTAGGATTCGATCGGGTCAGCAAAGCTTCGCTTTGCATAAGTTTGAAGATTAGGATTCCATCGGGTCAGCAAAGCTTCGCTTTGCATAAGTTTGAAGATTGGGATTCCATCGGGTCAGCAAAGCTTCGCTTTGCATAAGTTTGAAGATTAGGATTCCATCGGGTCAGCAAAGCTTCGCTTTGCATAAGTTTGAAGATTAGGATTCGATCGGGTCAGCAAAGCTTCGCTTTGCATAAGTTTGAAGATTAAGTCTCAATCGGGTCAGCAAAGCTTCGCTTTGCATAAGTTTGAAGATTAGGATTCGATCGGGTCAGCAAAGCTTCGCTTTGCATAAGTTTGAAGATTAAGATTCGATCGGGTCAGCAAAGCTTCGCTTTGCATAAGTTTGAAGATTAAGGCTCGATCGGATCAGCAAAGCTTCGCTTTGCATAAGTTTGAAGATTAGGATTCCATCGGGTCAGCAAAGCTTCGCTTTGCATAAGTTTGAAGATTAGGATTCCATCGGGTCAGCAAAGCTTCGCTTTGCATAAGTTTGAAGATTAGGATTCGATCGGGTCAGCAAAGCTTCGCTTTGCATAAGTTTGAAGATTAGGATTCCATCGGGTCAGCAAAGCTTCACTTTGCATAAGTTTGAAGATTGGGATTCCATCGGGTCAGCAAAGCTTCGCTTTGCATAAGTTTGAAGATTAGGATTCCATCAGGTCAGCAAAGCTTCGCTTTGCATAAGTTTGAAGATTGGGATTCCATCGGGTCAGCAAAGCTTCGCTTTGCATAAGTTTGAAGATTAGGATTCCATCGGGTCAGCAAAGCTTCGCTTTGCATAAGTTTGAAGATTAGGATTCGATCGGGTCAGCAAAGCTTCGCTTTGCATAAGTTTGAAGATTAGGATTCAATCGGGTCAGCAAAGCTTCGCTTTGCATAAGTTTGAAGATTAAGGCTCAATCGGGTCAGCAAAGCTTCGCTTTGCATAAGTTTGAAGATTAGGATTCAATCGGGTCAGCAAAGCTTCGCTTTGCATAAAATTGAAGATTAAGGCTCAATCGGGTCAGCAAAGCTTCGCTTTGCATAAGTTTGAAGATTAAGTCTCAATCGGGTCAGCAAAGCTTCGCTTTGCATAAGATTGCAGATTAAGACTCCATCGGGTCAGCAAAGCTTCGCTTTGCATAAGTTTGAAGATTAGGATTCGATCGGGTCAGCAAAGCTTCGCTTTGCATAAGTTTGAAGATTAAGGCTCAATCGGGTCAGCAAAGCTTCGCTTTGCATAAGTTTGAAGATTAGGATTCAATCGGGTCAGCAAAGCTTCGCTTTGCATAAAATTGAAGATTAAGGCTCAATCGGGTCAGCAAAGCTTCGCTTTGCATAAGTTTGAAGATTAAGTCTCAATCGGGTCAGCAAAGCTTCGCTTTGCATAAGATTGCAGATTAAGACTCCATCGGGTCAGCAAAGCTTCGCTTTGCATAAGTTTGAAGATTAGGATTCGATCGGGTCAGCAAAGCTTCGCTTTGCATAAGTTTGAAGATTAGGATTCAATCGGGTCAGCAAAGCTTCGCTTTGCATAAGTTTGAAGATTAAGGCTCAATCGGGTCAGCAAAGCTTCGCTTTGCATAAGTTTGAAGATTAGGATTCAATCGGGTCAGCAAAGCTTCGCTTTGCATAAGTTTGAAGATTAAGTCTCAATCGGGTCAGCAAAGCTTCGCTTTGCATAAGTTTGAAGATTAGGATTCGATCGGGTCAGCAAAGCTTCGCTTTGCATAAGTTTGAAGATTAAGGCTCAATCGGGTCAGCAAAGCTTCGCTTTGCATAAGTTTGAAGATTAGGATTCGATCGGGTCAGCAAAGCTTCGCTTTGCATAAGTTTGAAGATTAGGATTCAATCGGGTCAGCAAAGCTTCGCTTTGCATAAGTTTGAAGATTAAGGCTCAATCGGGTCAGCAAAGCTTCGCTTTGCATAAGTTTGAAGATTAGGATTCAATCGGGTCAGCAAAGCTTCGCTTTGCATAAAATTGAAGATTAAGGCTCAATCGGGTCAGCAAAGCTTCGCTTTGCATAAGTTTGAAGATTAAGTCTCAATCGGGTCAGCAAAGCTTCGCTTTGCATAAGTTTGAAGATTAGGATTCGATCGGGTCAGCAAAGCTTCGCTTTGCATAAGTTTGAAGATTAAGGCTCAATCGGGTCAGCAAAGCTTCGCTTTGCATAAGATTGAAAACAAAAATTCCTAAGAAAATCGAAAATTTTCACATTTGGACTTAATTTTGAAGCACTAATTGATTATTTTGGATATGACAATGTGTGTACGTCTTTTAGGTCTATTTATAAGCTACAATAATCACAAGTTTCTGTAATTTTTAAGACTGAACTGTAAGTACAGGAGGGTGAAACGTCCCAAAAATGCCAATTTTTTGAAATTTTTCGACTCTTTAACCATCTAAAATTGGATTAAAAATATTTTTGGTATTTTTTCATAAAAGTTCTTGCATTTATTGATCGAATACAGAAAAGTTTAAAAAAATCCATCCATACAGTGAGCCACACGATTTTTTTTGAAAATTTTATATTGTAGGGGGTGTACTGGTGGTTAAAAAAGTTTTTTTGTATTTTTTCTCAATAAAACTTCATATTTTATTGATTCTGGTCAAAAAAGTTCAATCCGCAATTTATGTGAAATTTTTTAAATGTATTTTGCAATAATCGGCTAAAATATGCTTAAAAAACACACTATTTTGTTAATTTCTCAGAATCGTCTGCATGGTTCGGCACCAATAGATTCACAGCTCTTTTGGGTGACAATGCGCACATTTTGAGACATTTTTGACATAAAATGGTTTTTTCGTAGTTGAGTTCTCCATCCGACAAACTTGCTTGTGTGCTCACACCACCACTATTTGGGGTCGTGCACCGAGGTATCAAAACCATTTTCAAAGCGGTTTTTTGTATTTTGTAGATAATTTTGAGGCCAAACTTTTCACACCGAACAGTTTATGAAAATTTTGAGTTTTGGCGCCAAAAAACTAAAAAAACGATTTTTCAAGTGTATCGAAATCAATATATTCACAACGTGAAACGGTGTGAATATGAAAATTTGAAATTAAAAAATTCAAAATTCAATTTTAATCACAATTTATCAAATATTTTCTGATAACGACACCAAATCTACCAAAATCAAACATCTAATCCAATTTTGTTATGAATTTAAATTTTTTTTTCTATTTTCTGTTCTTGTTTGTTTGCCTGTCTATTCGTGCGCGTGTTCAAGAGTTTACATGTTTGACATCTGATTATGAACTTTTTTTTGTGTAATCCAAACTTGTCAACATTGTTTTTTTATCTTTGATTCAAATTTTATGCGACAGTGATTTTAAAAAAATAAACTTAATGACAAGAATATTACAATAATTTGAGAACATTTGAGGTTAATTTTTTTAGGGAATTGATGTTAAAAGGTAATTTAGCGTGAAGTTGGAATTTTAAATAGAATTTTTTTATTAAAAATGATGAAAATTTGAAAATAAAAAAAATAAAGTTGGGAAAAAATTTTAACAAAAATTTGAAAAAATTTTAATAAAAATTTAAAAAAAACTTTAAAAAATTTGAAAAAATTTTAAAAAATTTTAAAAAATTTTAAAAAAATTTTAAAAAATGTTAAAAAAATTTAACAAAAATTTTAAAAAATTTTAAAAAATTTTAAAAAAAATTTAAAAAATTTTAAAAAAATTTAAAAAATTTTAAAAAAATTTTGAAAAAATTTTAACAAAAATTTGAAAAAATTTTAACAAAAATTTGAAAAAATTTTAACAAAAATTTGAAAAAATTTTTACAAAAATTTGAAAAAATTTTAACAAAAATTTGAAAAAATTTTAACAAAAATTTGAAAAAATTTTTTTAGAAAATTTGAAAAAATTTTTTTAGAAAATTTGAAAAAATTAAAAAAAAATTTTAAGAAAAAATTGAAAATTTTATCAAAAAATTTAAAATAAATTTTAATACAAATTTTGAAAAAGATTATTGAAAATTAAAAAAAATTAAAACATTGAAAAATTTAAATAGTAAAAATTTTAAAAAATAAAAAAAAATTAAACAAATTAAAAAAAAATGAATTTTATAAAAATAAAAATGTTATTTCTTTAAAAAAATTGTAAATAAAATAGAAATTAAAATTTGTCGAATTTTTAATATTCTATTTAAACAGCTTATTGGTAATAAATTTTATTATTTTTTTTTTTAAAAAATAATAAGTTTTTAATCAAATAATTTAATTATCGATGGTTCAGCAAGAATTTTCCAGTTTTTTTTTTTTGCTCAATTTTAATACAAATTTATCCAAAACTTAATCAAATTTAAATAATTCAGCAATTTAAAATCTTTTTTTTCTGAAAATCAAGCCTCCAAAAAATTGCTTTTTTTCGTAAATCTTGATAAAGTTGAGGCAGGTCGGAAACTTGAATTTTTACTAATTAATAAATTATGCTGCGTGGTTCATTAACTTTATCATCAGCAGACATCATGGAGCATTTAATGTCTTTGAATGTTTGCCAACGAAATGTTTTCGAAGTAAAAAAATCTCAAAAATTTCGTTAAATATGTTTTAAAATTTTTTTGTTATTCAAATTGTCGTAAAAATTTCAAAATTAATTTATTGTCAATTTTTGTCTCAATTTTGAAATTTTAAAAATTAAAATCCACCCAAACGCTGCTGTTGTTTCATTAATTTGACTTTTTTTCTGCCGCAATTCAACATTTGTTCGCTTTTTTAATGCTTTTTTCAAGGCTCAGACACTCATTAAAAAATTGTAAAAATTATACAGTTTTTTCGATAAAAAAAAAAAAAATTGAAATTATTTGAAATTTTACAATTTTTTCCATATAAAAAATGGAAAAAAATGTACAATTTTACAATTTTCTGTTGAGATTCCGAGCCTTGGATTTTTTATGTTTACATAAAAAAAAATCTAAAAATATCTGAAAAAATGATTTTTTTGTGTCGCTTCATTTTTTATCTCGTGCGGAAAATTACAGTTGAGACTGGCACTTGTTGAGCATGACAATATAAAAGCTGCTTGAAATAAAAATTTTTCTGTTTGAATTTTCAATTTTTTTCTAAATAAAAAAATTGTGCAAAAATATTCAAAAAAAAAATCAAAAAGGCTCGAAAATGCTCGAATTTACTCAAAATGACCCAAGAAAGCTCAAAAATTCTGAAAAACTTTGAAAAAAGCTCAAAAATGGCTCAATAAAGTTCAAAATGATTAAAAAAAGGTTAAAAAATATCGAAAATGGTCAAAAATTCTCAAAAAGTCTAAAAAAGACTCAAAAAGTCTAAAAAAGACTCAAAAAAGGCTCAAAAAGTTCGAAAAGGCTAAAAAAGCACAAAAATTCTCAAAAATTCTCAAAAAGTCTAAAAAAGACTCAAAAAGAATCAAAAAGTTCGAAAAGACCCAAAAAAACTCAAAAAAGCTCAAAAAAGCTCACAAATTCTCAAAAAAAAGGCTCAAAAAGCACAAAAAATGCTCAAAAATGTGCAAAACTTATCAAAAAAATATCAATTTAAACAGTTTTACACCCTGAATTACAGCAGAATAGGAAGGTTCCAGAGTTGCAATACAGACACCCACATTTGCCAGCACAAAATAAAACCTTACAATTTTTTGACAATTTTAATTCCTTTTAAATTCAGAACCATTCAAATTATCAAAAAAATTACACGTTTTTGTTCTATGCAGGCTAATGCCGGTGCCAGTACTGCAACTCTGGGCGGTATCTAATTTTTTATTGTGCGATATTTATTTTGCGAAAATCATCAAAACTTCACACATTAATGAACATTGTCTGCTGTTAATTTCAATGTCAAGGTTATTCTTATGAATTCAGTTTTTTTTTGCATTCAAAATTTATTTTTTTATTTGTGATTTGCTCGCTTTGGAAGTGAATGGATGGGATGAATTTTCTTCTTATTTTTCATGGTACAATGAAAATTAATTATTTTAATGAATAAATTCAATTTAAACTTATTTTAAGTTTAGCGTTTTTTATATGAGCTTTTTTGATGAAATTAAATAAATTTTAGACACTATTTTGTGCAATATTTTCAGGATTATTGTCAAAATTAAATTTTTTTGAATGCAATTTAGATAATTTTTGACTTCGTACGATCTTAAAAAACTCTTGAATTACGATTCTGCTAATTTTAAATTAATGCAACAGAAAAAATAAATTTAATTTTTATTTTTTCATAGATTTTAAATCAGATAAAATTGGGATTTTTTATAACATTTAAAGCCAAAATATTTGAAATTTGTCTTACTTTTCAATTAATAGTAAATAATTTTGCATAAATTTATAAAATAAAATCCAAATTAAATTTTAAACTCAAAAGAATTTAAAATTCATTTAAAATTTCATCAGCAACACCATCCAAACTCAAATTTCATTCAGTTACACAATTCAGAGCTACAATTAAATTAATTTTAGCTTTTTTTGCGATAAGAAGATAATGTGAATTCAAATATAATCATTTAAACGTGACTAGAATGGCAAAATATTTTTTTTTGTATTTTTTTCTTTTGCTGTTGTCACAAGATTGTTGCATCATTTGTGAATCATTGGATAAGTTTTTGGGGAATTTTTTGAGATGTTGGATGTTGATTGATTGGAATTTGGTCACGTTTGACCAAAAAAATGATTTTTGTGGAATTTTATTTGGCTTCAATTTTGAAAAAGTGCAAATTAATAAAATTGCGTTTAATTTTTGGAGTTTTGAGTTTTTAAAAATTATTAAAAATTTAATTTCTTGAATTTTGAAATTTTTAACTTTTTAAAAAAATTTAAATTTTAATTTTTTTAAATTTTTTTAAATTCCTTAAAATTTTTAATTAATTTTTAAATATTTTTAGAATTGTTTAAAACTCTCTTTTTTTATTAATTTTAAAAATTTTGTATTAAATCTTTTGTTATTTTAACTTTTTAATATTTTTAAAATTTTTTTAAATTTCTTTCAAATTTCATTATTTTTTTTTCTAAATTTTTTAAGAGTTTTTTAAAATTCTTTTTTTTTTTTAATTTTAAAAATTTTGTATTAAATTTTTTATTTTTTTCTAGTTTTTAAATTTTTTTATTTTTTTGTTTTTAATTTTTTAAAATTATTTTTTCATTAATTTCAATTTTTGTTTTTTTTTTGTTTTTTAGTTTAGTTTTTTATTTTTAACAAAAATATTGCAAAATATTTCAAAAAATCTTTTCATTAAATTTTTCTTTTAAAATACAAATTTACGAAAAAAAAGCATTTTTTAAAAAATTTTAAAATTCTTCAAAAAAAAACTGTTTAAAAAAATAATTCTAAAAATAAATATTCTCACATGTTTTCTACTACGAAACTAACTCACGTGAACAACTTTTTCATGCTTTTTTTCATCGACCGACTTATTATCAGCGCGTCATCAAATTCTTACAAGCTTGATATGAAAAGAAAAAATACTCGGAAATCACGCAGACAAGAATTTTTTTTATTGCTGATTGATTGTTTTAGTTTTAAATTGTTGAATGTTTCAGTCTCGTTTTTTGATTGATTTGACAATATTTTCTTGTATGAAATGATCACGTGAAATTGAGTAGGTTGGGAATTTTGTATGGGAATTTACGGTTAACATTGTGGAATTGGTTTAAAAATAAAACAAAATTAATTAAAATTTTTTAGAAAAATGAATTTTTTTGAATAATTTAAAATGTTTTAAAAATAAAAAATTATAAAATTTAAAAAATAAAAATTTAAAAAAAATGTTAAAGATTTGAAAAATTAAAAAAATTTTGAAAAAATTTTGAAAAAATTTAAAAAATTTTAAAAATTTTAAAACTTGAAAAAATTTAAAAAATTTAAAAAATTTAAAAAGTTTAAAAAATTTAAAAAATTTAAAAAATTTAAAAAATTTAAAAAATTTAAAAAATTTAAAAAATTTAAAAAATTTAAAAAATTTAAAAAATTTAAAATATTTAAATAATTTACAAAAAAATTATTTTAAATTTGAAGAATTTTTTTTTAAAAAAAAATATGAACAATTTCTAGTTCCCAAATTATAATAATTTTTTTTCGCAACAATAAAACACTAATTTAATAAAATTTATGACAACCAAATGTCAGCAAAAAAATCTCAATTTT
This sequence comes from Chironomus striatipennis, assembly GCA_026123125.1. NCBI lineage: Eukaryota > Metazoa > Arthropoda > Insecta > Diptera > Chironomidae > Chironomus > Chironomus striatipennis. The sequence goes on along the minus strand of CM047391.1, from coordinate 2,735,847 downwards.
TCCTCTTCATTAAATGCCGATGAACTTGAATCTTTTAAATCTGCCGAGTAAAATTAATCGCAGAAGAAACAAAAAAAATTTTCAGAAAAACCAACGCAAAAAACACAAAAAATCTGCTAATTTTCATCACCGAAACAACAACAAAAAAAAAATTCATGCACGACCCATCACCATGCCAGAATGATACGAAGAAAGTATTAATCTGTGAGCGATAAAAAATGTGAGACAAATTTATGAGACTCACGTGGAAAGTGCATGACTTGATGTTTATCTCAAACTGTGTGATGTGCTCGGCATGTCTTGATGAGAATTTATGAGGATATTAAGTTGCGACTTGGCTTGGGTGAGAATTAAAATTGTAGAAATTTGAGGATGATGAGTTGGTTGGGGAGGTTATGGGAGCTTTTTGAGGGAGGATGTCGTTTTTTGGTGAAAAACTCAGGAAAATTTTGAAAAATTTTAAAAAACTTTGATAATTTAAAAAAATTTTGGAAAAATTTTGGAAAATTTTGGAAAAATTTTGGAAAATTTTGGAAAAATTTTGGAAAATTTTGGAAAAATTTAGAAAAACTCTTGGAAAATTTGGGAAAATTATTGGAAAATTTTGGAAAATTTTTGGAAAAATTCAGGAAATTCTTGAAAAATGTTGGAAAATTTGGGAAAATTCAGGAAAATTTGGGAAAATATTGTAAAATTTGGGAAAATTTTTGAAAAATTTTGGGAAATTTTGGAAAAATTTGGATAATTTTGGGAAATTTGGAAAATTTGGGAAAATTCAGGAAAATTTGGGAAAATTCAGGAAAATTTGGGATAATATTGTAAAATTTAGGAAAATTCAGGAAAATTTAAGGAAAATTTAAGGAAAATTTGGGAAAATTCAGGAAAATTTGGAAAAATTTTGAAAAAATTTAGAAAAATTTGGAAAAATTTGGGAAAATTCAGGAAATTTAGAGAAAATTCTAAGAAAATTAAGGAAAATTTTGGAAAATTTTAGGAAAATTTTATGGAAAATTCAGGAAAATTTTTGAGAAAATTGAGGAAATTTTAGAAAATTTTTGGAAAAATTTAGAAAAAATTGTGAAAATTCCCAAAATTGCACCCAACACCCCAACTTTTCTGTTCAATGACTCAACAAATCCCAAAAATCAACGATCAAAACTTATCATTTATCTGGGAAAACATCAATTGTGCAGTGACATTTACCTTTATTAAGTCCGAGTGGATCAAATAAGCTTAACGCTCAATTTATCGATAACGATTTTCGTGATTTTACTTCCATAATTGGATGGAACTTGATGGAATGTTATCACGTGATTTTCAAGGTCTTGATATTGAAAATGAATTTAATTTGGGTAGAAATAATTGATAAAGTTATGAAATGAATTTTTTTGCATTTGGAGAGAAATTCGGGGAAAACTAAGAATTTAGCAATTTTTTGAAGCACTTGAAAAAATTCAGAAAATCAAAAAATTAAAAAATATTTAAAAAAAATGTAAAATTTAAAAAAGTTAAAAAATAAACAAAAATTAAAAAAAAGAATATTTGAAAAAAATGAAAAAGTTTGAAAGAAACTTAAAAAAAATTAAAAATTTTAAAAAATACTGAAAAAGTTTTAAAAAAATGAAAAAAGTTCAAAAATTTCGAAGAATAGTTGTAAAAAAATTTAAATCTGGCACAATTCATGCCAAAAAAAACCTCAATCAAGTTCAACAATTATCACGTCATCCAAAACTACAATTCAGAATTTATTCACACTTCATCATATGACCATCCATCCGCAAACAAAGTTGATTGCCCTTTTCGGATTCTTTTCTTCGTCAATTCTCTTTTCACATCTCGTTCAGTCAATTATGACGTAAACTTTGTCAATTTATCTTGTTTTCTGTTTAAATAACTTCTTGTTTGCTGTTACTGTTAGTTTAAAAAATTTGAATGACAACGAAAATGAGCGCAAATGGAGCAAAATTGTTAATGAATTGAATAAAAATTAAATAAATAATTTTGAAAAATTCCGGAAAAATATTTTGATATAAAATTTGCAAAAATTTGTGGATTTTCGCGTGTTTAACAAAGAAATTGAAGATGCCAAGCTGTCTGGCGTGATTTCGTGGTTTGTGGCACGTTGAGTTGGATTTTTCTATGAAATTTTTTAAGATCTTATAAAATCTTTTTTTTTAAAAAAAAATAAAATAATATAAGAAAAAAGTTAAAAAAATTAATTTTTAAAAAATATTCATTTTATTAATTTTTTTAAAAATTTTTTATTCATTTTTATTTTAATTTTTGGTGTTTTTCTATTTTTTTTTAAATTTTTATTAAATTTTAAACTTTTAAAATTTTTCAATTTTTTTAATTCTTAAAATTTTTGTTAAATTTTTTTTCAAACCTTTTTAAATTTTTTCATTTTTTTTATAAATCTTTTTCTTTTTTTTAAAAAAAAACTTTTTAAATTTTAAGAGTAAAATTTTTTTAAAAATTTTTGTTGAATTTTTTTCAATTTTTATTCATTTTTTACTTATTTATACTTTAGAATACTATGTCTTATTCAATGCAAATAATATTCCAAAACAACAAACAACCAGCCCAAAAAATTGTCTTATTTACAACCTAAATATTTACTTTGCATAAAAATGATCTCAACTCTCACATTTCACTGAAAATTGTCGCCAAACATCGAACAAAAAAACAAAAAACGTGCAAATAAACTCAAATTCTCGCATATTTACTCAACTAATTAGTGCCATATTCAGTCTAAATATCATGAATCCTGTAACAAAAAACCTAAGAAATACAATAACATCAGCTGTTCCTTAATAAATTAATTTTGGTGACAGCAAATAATAAAAATTAAGATTTTTTTCTCAAAATTAATTTTTTTATTAATTTTTCTCTCATTCCAGTCATTATGTTCCTTAATGATGAGTTCGAGTTTATTCATAAAAGAGAAAAGGATCGAACACATTGGGGATGGTATGCAGCAGCTGCATTTTGTTACATTTCAGCTATGGTCTGTGGTAATATGGCTTTAAGATGGATCTCATACCCAACACAAGTTATTGCTAAGTCATCTAAACCAATTCCTGTTATGGTTAGTTTTTGGAGATTTTTTTTCAAATTTTTTAAACAATTTTTGAAATTTTTGAAACTTTTTAAATCTTTTTTAAAAATTTTTTTATATTTTTTAAATTTTTAAATTTTTTTTAAATTTTTTAAAAATATTTTTATTTTTTTTTAAATTTTTCTTAAATTTTTTATTTTTTTAAATAGTTTTTCAATTTTTTTAAATTTTTTCAAATTTTTTCAAATTTTTTCAAATTTTTTTAAATTTTTTCAAATTTTTTCAAATTTTTTCAAATTTTTTCAAATTTTTTGAAATTTATTCAAATTTTTTGAAATTTTTTCAAATTTTTCAAATTTTTTCAAATTTTTTTCCAATTTTTTCAATTTTTTTTCAAATTTTTTAAATTTTTAAATTTTTTTTAAATTTTTTAAAAATATTTTTATTTTTTTTTAAATTTTTCTTAACTTTTTTATTTTTTTAAATAGTTTTTCAATTTTTTTAAATTTTTTCAAATTTTTTCAAATTTTTTTAAATTTTTTTAAATTTTTTCAAATTTTTTCAAATTTTTTCAAATTTTTTCAAATTTTTTCAAATTTTTTGAAATTTTTTCAAATTTTTTGAAATTTTTTCAAATTTTTCAAATTTTTTCAAATTTTTTTCCAATTTTTTCAAATTTTTTTCAAATTTTTTAATTTTTTCAAATTTTTTAAAAATTTTTTAATTTTTTCAAATTTTTTCAAATTTTTTTCATTTTTTTAAATTTTTTCAAATTTTTTAATTTTTTCAAATTTTTTAATTTTTTCAAATTTTTTCAATTTTTTTAAAGTTTTTAAATTTTTTCAAGTTATTCAAATTTTTTAAATTTTTTTCATTTTTTTAAATTTTTTAATTTTTTCAAATTTTTTCAATTTTTTTAAAGTTTTCAAATTTTTTCAATTTTTTTAAATTTTTTCAAATTTTTTCAATTTTTTCAAATTTTTATTTTTTTTTTTTACTTTTTTTAATTTTAAGAAATTTTCCAAAATTATAAGAAATTTTTTTTAAAATTTTCACAAAATTTCATGAATTTTCCCAGATTTTCCTAGTTTTTTTAAAATTTTCCCGAATTTTTTCAAATTTTTTTCCAGTTCATCGGCGTCTGCCTGGCCCGTAAACGCTACACAATCCAAAAATACATCTTCGTCATCCTCATCGTCGTAGGTGTCATGCTGTTCGTCTACAAAGACAAGAACGAAAAATCCTCATCCAAAGTCCTCACTGACGCTGTCAACGCCACAGCCACAACCCTAAGTCCAATTACAACAACAATAACAACAACAATTGCCACAACAATCAAAGAAGCAGTCACAACACTCAAACCAACGTCCGACGACGCACATTTAGGATATTTAGGCTTAGCATTAGTCAGCATGAGTTTACTTGCCGACGGTGTTCTTGGTGCTGTCGAGGATCGAATGCGTGCCGCAACAAAACCCGCAGCATTAAATTTCATGTTTTCCATCAACATGTTTAGTGCCATTATTTTATTTTTTGGTTCCATTGCGACTTTCGATCTTGTTGATTTTTATCATTTTGCACTAAAATATCCAGATGTGCTGTATAAAATTGGACTTGCTGCTTTGGTCGGTTCGTTGGGACAAATTTTCATTTTTATGATGATTTCAGATTTTGGTCCACTTCCATGTTCGATTGTGACGACGACCAGGAAGCTCTTTACTGTCATTATTTCTGTGCTGTTTATGGGCAATGAGATCACAATGAGGCAAATTTTGGCGACAATTATTGTGTTTGGGGCGCTGTTTGGTGATGCGTTGATTGGTAAAAAGCATCTTTGTGGACCGAGAATTGAGGGTGAGGCAAGGCCGGTTCCAGTTGAGGATCCAGATTTAGAGAAAAATGGAAAGGCGCAGATGGAACGTGGAAGTGCTGTGGAAATGGAAAAATTGAATGGAGTTAAAAATTAAGAAAAAAAAATATTTAAAGACACAAAAAAAAAAGAAATTTATGTTAAATTATTTTTTTAAAAAAATGAGCATTTATTGTGAATTTAGTTGATAAATTTTGAGTATGGGGTGGAACTTGGGGGTTAAGTGGTATTGTTGAACAGAGTTAGGATTTGTATTAAAATCATAGAAAACTGGGAAATATCCGAAAGGTACAGATCGGATATTCGAGAGGAATTCCGGCACCAAACCGGAGTGAGACCAACACCTCTAACCACTATAACCACTCGGCCACCGCGGCTTTTTCGCTGCCTATTGAGACCAACACCACTCCGGCTTAAATTGTATGCCAGCTTAGAGCAGGCCTTACTCCGGCATGGTGCCAGATTTCATCTTGATTTTTCGATCTGTGCCTTTGGGGATATATCGAAAAAAAGGTTCAACTAGCAACCACTCCACTAGGCTTTTTCGATGCCGGGATCGGGATCGGGATTTTCTAGGATTTTCCCGTTCCCGTCCCGGGTTCCAAAAAAGTGTCGGGACCGGAAGAATCGGGAAAGCCAACTCCCATCCCCTTAAATTTTTCGTTCCATACAAAAAAAAAACTTTCGGGCTACGCCCCAATCGAGTGTGGTAATTTGGATGGATATATATGTTGATCAAATTTTTTTGGCCAAAATTTTTGGGAAATTTCAATTTGAAAAAATTTTTTGGAAATTTTTTTTTAGTTTTCTTTGTAGCTTTTGAAATATTAAAAACCGTTAATTTTTTTATGAACAAAATTTTTTTGGCAAAACATCTAGTCCAAAATTTTTGGTCAAAAAATTTACTCAAAATATTTTGGCCAAAATTTTCTGGTAAAAACTAAAACTAAACTTTTGAATTTATTCTAAGTCTCAACCCGAAAATTTTGGCCAAAATATTTTGAGTAAATTTTTTGACCAAAAATTTTGGACTAGATGTTTTGCCAAAAAAATATGGTTCACAATAATATTAACGGTTTTTAATATTTCAAAAGCTACAAAGAAAACTAAAAAAAATTTTCCAAAAAATTTTGTCAAATTGAAATTGCCCAAAAATTTTGGCCAAAATATCCATCCAAATTAAGTTCCCCCCCAATCTGGTATGACCTAAAATTTTACAAGATGAATAGAAACTTAGTAAATTTTAATATAACTTGCCCTAAAGTGCTTGGAATCAATTTTTAAACTTCAAATACTGTTTAACAGGAGTCAAAATAAAATTTGGCATATTCGGACACAAATTCGGACAATATTATTCAACTCACATACTGCATGTGGAAAAGGAAATTAAAAATTTAAAAAATATTTTTTTTTAAAAAAAAATAAAAGCTTTTCGCTTTCGTTTAATTGGACCCTAAAGGCACAGATCGGATAGTCGAGAGGAAATCCGGCACCAGGCCAAAGTGAATCCAGCACCGTTTCGGCTTAAATTGTTTCGACCAGCTTAGAACTGACCTCACTCCGGTTTGGTGCCGGATTTCATCTCAATTATCCAATCTGTGCCTTTCGAGGGATATGTAAAAATTTAGTAACGAATTCTAGATTCTTTGAATAATTATTCAAATTTATCGCTGATATGGCACAAATAGAAACTAGCTAATTTCCAGAAATATTAACAAGCAAACAGAATAAAACTAAACTCAATTTAATCATAATTACTAAATCCCAATTAAGAGTATTTTTTTTTAAGAAGATAAAAATGAAGGTTAACTGATCAAAAAGAAAACAAAGCATTTCTCATAAAAAAAACGTCACAATAATAAATGATAAAGGACATTTTAGTTTGAAAAATTTATGAAAAAAATATCAAAAAATTAGTGTTCACTTAAAAACTTCCACATGATAAATTTACTTTAATTATTTATTTTATTTTGTTTTATATAAAAAAAATTATAGCACGCCAAAAAAACTAATAAAATGAACTTTAAAAATTTTTATTTTGTTTTTTACCTATTTTTCAAAACTAAATTTTATTTATTTTTTCAAAACTTATTTAATTTGATCATTTGTAGGAATCGGAATTTATTTATTTTTTTATTAACTGTTGAAGTGTTTTTTTTCGTTATTTTTGTATTTTAAAAATTTTCTCAATAGATGTCGTTGTCTGTTTTTAGTATAAAAATGAATTTTCAGTTAAGCGAAACTCATCAAAAGAAAGAAGAAAAAATATTGAAAAAGTTAACCAAAATAAGAACCAATTTTATTATCCAAAATTTATATATTTATTAATAAAGTATTAATGTAATAAATGTTTAAAAAAATTTGAGTTATAATAAATTTAGAAAATTATACTCAAAAATTCATTTTTATTTTAAATTTTCAGCCAGGTGTGTGTTTCTAGGGATCCTACACCCCATACCCTATATCCCATACCCCATTACTCCATATACCCCATTACCCCATTACCCCATATACCCCATATACCCCATATACCCCATTACCCCATATACCCCATTACCCCATTACCCTATTACCCCTATTACCCCATTACCCCATTACCCCATTACCACATTACCACATTACCCCATTCCCCATATACCCCATATACCCCATTACCTCATTACCATATTACCCCATTACCCCATTATCCCATTACCCCATAGGGGTAATCCTTATCCTAAGGTACTTCTAAATGTAAAACATTTTCTTATAAAAAAACCCTAGGACAGGGGCGTAGCCAGGGGGGTTTTGAGGGGTCAACCCTCCCCCTTATTTTCGCGAAATTTACACAAAATATTATGGAACTTTTTAGTTTCGAAACAAAAGAAAAACGTCGAAAAGTAGTAAAAACCCCCCAACAAAAAAAAATTCCTAGCTATGCCCTTGCCCTAGGTTATATCCTAAACAGGGTTGCAAGGTTTTTCTATCAAAACCGTACAAATTATCGAGAATTTGTGCGGTTTTCGCCTGCGCAGGACGCCTGCTTAGCAACCCTGATCCTAAAAATACCCAGCCCAGATTTCATCATAGCTTTGCTACTGATTCAAATTAAATCTCTCACAATATTTACACATTTCCCCCCTACCAACCACAACCTTTCATGACTCTCAATTTTAATACTTTAATCATATTTAACTGATTATTCCAATTAATCAAAAAATTTATCACCAAAAGTTAAGCTTCTTTACCTTATCGAGGACTATTTTAGTCATCTAATATTTCTGATTCCATTTTTTTACTTTCAACTCAGCATTTTTCAATTCCTTCTTCAACTTAAAAGTCCAAATTGAGAATGAAGCTTGAATTAATTTTAATTTTCAGCACTTTTGCTGTTTTTTCAGTTCTTTGTGATGATGGTAAGGAATTAAGGTCAAATCGATGCTCAATAAATTCATCAAAAATTCCAAATCCACAGAAATAATCTTCACACCAGACTCATACGTCCCACCAGCCGACCGCAATCCAAGAATTGTCGGCGGTGTCAACACAACAATCGATGAAGTTCCATACCAAATTTCAATGCGTTACTGCAATCCAGACACTGGAAATTGTGGCCATCGATGTGGCGGTTCCATCATTAACCACGACACAATCCTCACAGCTGGCCATTGTGTCGACAGAACAATCACAAAAGATCAAATTTGGGTACGTGCTGGATCAGATTTAAGGAATCAAGGAGGTCAATTGATTGCCGTCCGCAGAATCATCATCCATCCGGAATATGAACGTTCACAATTATTTAATGATATAGCAGTGCTGAAGCTTGCAGCAAGACTTCAATTTAATTCACGTGTTATGCCAATTGGACTTCCACCGAGAGGTTATAGCATTCGCAGTGGAACTCCGCTGTTGGTGAGTGGATGGGGTGCGTTGTTGTGGCAAGGATCGTCACCTGAAAGATTGCAGAAAGTTTATGTGCCTTACGTTCCAAATGATGTCTGTGGTAATATTTATGGCAACATAAGAGTCACTTCGTTGTGTGCTGGACGAGAAGGAGTTGATGCATGTCAAGGGTGAGTTAGTGCAGACTTAATGGAGGTTTAAAAAGTGATGGGCAGCTTATGTGTCAAGAGAAACTTCCAAAAATCTCACAAACCGTACGTTGTATGCGGTTTTAGTCATTGCTTATCCTTTAGATGTGTCTTGATGGTTAATCATGTTAGAAACCGTATACGGCATACGATTTTGGTCATTTTTACTATTAAGATTTGCCGTGACTTAATAATAATAACAGATGGCTTAAGTATCTATTTAGGAACAACTCTAAGTTCCAAAATAGCATGGATCGGTTAATAAAGAAAAAATCCGACACCAAGCCGGCGTGACTCTGACATGGTGATAGATTCAGGGTCATAGTCAGAAGGATTTGAGCACCTTCCTTAAGAGATTTTAGCCACAGCAAGAGCACGGTTTGAATCTCTTAGGATGGGTGCCCGTACCCTCCTCCTGGCTACTCCCTGAATCTATTACAATGCTAGAGTCACGCCAGCTTGATGCCAGATTTTTTCTTCACTAACCGATTTGTTCTATTCAGGGTTAAATTACTAAATTTAATTTTTATCTTCATTTAATAGTGACTCCGGTGGTCCATTAGTTCACAAAAACTTTGTCGTCGGTGTCGTTTCTGGAGGCAGTTACTGTGCATTTGATGGATATCCTGGAACTTATGCAAGAACATCAGAATTCTTAGGATTCATTGGTCAAGCTATGGCTATGTAAAATCGCTCAGAATTAGGTACAATGAATAAAATTCTTGATTATTACAGAAAAAATTAGTTTCCAATTAATCCCTTTTCAGTTATCAATCAATTATCCCTTTTTGGTGTGGATAATTTATGTATTTTTAAATTAAACTTCAGAATAGGTGTGGTTTTAGGATTAAATTCTAGGACAGTGATGGCCAACTAGTGTGCCGCGGCACACTAATGTGTCGATTTTTTTTCAAAAAGTACCAAGAGCCGTGTTCCGTGTGCGGTTTCGGTCATGACTTACTTACAAGGTGTGCCGCGACACAAAAAAGGTTAACTACCACTGCTTAAGAACACTGAATTCCAATCTATGTGTCGCGACACCTTAGTGCGTCATCAAAACTTTCTTTAAAATGCCATGAACCGCACGAAGTGTGCGGTTTTGATTATAGCTTACTCTTCAGAAGTGTTGCAGAAAAAAAGGGTTTAAAAGACAACGTCTTAGGGCAGTTCACTTAGTACGTTCGCTTCTTAGATGGGAGGAGGGTTTAAGTTTTTATAAAAGGCGAAACAAAAGAAGATTTTTTTGCACAAAAAACTTAACAAATGGGGAGAAGGGGTCTAAAAACACAATTTTTTGAGTAACGTACTAAGTGAACGGCTCCTTAGGGTATACACCATACTTTAAAGCAGGAGGGTTGTCAAAAGGGTTCTGTTCTTAGTGGACAAAATTTTGAGACGTGCTCCTGCTGCAGTTTGAGACACAGCTCAAAATTTCTACCACGGGACTCAAACCCTCTTGGTTACTTCAATGCTTTTACGGATTTAACTCTTTGTAGCCTCTGTGTTAACCCGAGGAACCCACCCATGATTTATCTTAATAAACAAACCAAAAACTTGCACAATAAGTTTCCTGATGACTGAGCTGATAATTGATTAGCTCAATTAATCAAAGCTTATCACTAAAAAATGGACCACTCAAGCTTATCTGATAAGCTTTAAAATTCGCTTTTTAGAGCACCAACCTTTAGTACTTCACATTTTTTTCTCAAAGAAGGAAGCAAATTAAGAATGAAGCTTGAATTAATTTTAATTTTCAGCACTCTTGCTGTTTTTTCAGTTCTTTGTGATGATGGTAAGGAATTAAGGTTAAAACCAACCTCAAAAAAATACATCAAAAATTCCAAATCCACAGAAATAATCTTCACACCTGACTTTTATGACCCACCAGCCGACCGCAATCCAAGAATTGTCGGCGGTGTCAACACAACAATCGAAGAAGTTCCATACCAAGTTTCAATGCGTTACTGCAACCCAGCAACTGGTACTTGTGGACATCGATGTGGCGGTTCAATCATCAATCACGACACAATCCTCACTGCTGCTCACTGCGTTCGTTCAACTATTCTTGCTGAGCATCTTTCAATCCGTGCTGGATCTGAATTAAGATCACAAGGTGGTCAACTTATTCCAGTTAGAAGAATCATTAATCATCCTGAATATAACAACACTGGATCATATTTTGATGTCTCAATTCTTAAACTTAAATCAAGTCTTAAGTTTAGTTCAAAAGTTATGCCAATTGGACTTCCACCGAGAGGTATAAGCTTTAAGAAAGGAACTCCATTGTTGGTTAGTGGATGGGGTAATTTATTATGGCAAGGATCATCACCTGAAAGGTTGCAGAAGGTTTATGTGCCTTATGTGCCAAATGAGGAATGTTCGAAGGTTTACAGTAGCATTAGAAGTTCATCGTTGTGTGCTGGACGGGAAGGAGTTGATGCATGTCAAGGGTGAGTTTGTTGGATGATTAAGAACATTTTTAGATGAATTTTGAATTTTATCTCAATTTATAGTGATTCTGGAGGTCCATTAGTGTATAAAAACTTTGTCGTTGGTGTTGTGTCGGGAGGTAGCTACTGCGCATATGACGGATATCCAGGGACTTATGCAAGAACATCTGAATTTTTAGGATTTATTAGTCAAGCAATGATGATGTAAATTTCAAATTTCAATAAATATTTGATATAGTTTGATAATATTTTGAAGGATCATTCAATAAGTAATGTTAATAATAATATTAGCTTTTTAAGGCTCTCTCGCTTTTGTTTTGGTTTGGATCTGCGAAAGTTCATTAACATCCAGCTTAAACTTTGCTGCAATTGACGATTTTGACCATTCCTCTTTGAAGGATTGCTAGTTGCATAAAGGTATACCCTAGTTATGTTCCATACCCTAAGTGTATACCTTAGGACAGTGATGGCCAACCGATATGCTGCGATACACTAATTTGCCGAATTTTCTAATAAAAAGTACCACGAGCCATGTTCCGCATGCGGTTGTAGTCAAGACATACTTACAAGGTGTGCCGCGGTACAAAAAAGTTTACCATCACTGGCCTTGGATATGCCCTTAAGGATTAAAAAGAATATACCCTAGAGTAAAGCCCTAAGGGATGGGGTATACTCTAGAAAGCCGCACATGGTTATGTTCTTGATTGTATGAAACTGTAATAAACGGTTTCTAGGGTACTTTTAGGATATTTAGGTGTGAGTGTCTATAGTATACCCCATACCCTAAGTGTATACCCTTGAGGGTATATATAACTACTATATATAACTACTAACTTACATATAACTTTACTAGTTACTAGGGTAGTAGTTATATATATCCTCAAGGGTATACCCTTAGGGTATGGGGTATAGAGTATATCCTAGAAACGCAGCCTAGCATATTTTTTGGGTATATCCAGGTTTAACTTGTAAAATTAATCAAATATATTCAAAATATTTTTGTTCAATGATTAAAAATTATAAAAAAGGCTCAAAAAACTCAAAAATACTCAAAAATGCTCAAAAAGACCCAAAAAGGTCTAAAAATTTTCAAAAAGGCTCAAAAAACTCAAAAATACTCAAAAAGATTCAAAAAGGCTCAAAATGGCTAAAAAAAGGATCTAAAATGTTCAAAAAGGCTCAAAAAGACCCAAAAAATTTTCAAAAAGGTTCAAAAAAGCTCAAAAAGATTCAAAAAGACTCAAAATGGCTAAAAAAAAGGATCAAAAATGTCAAAAAAAAGACTCAAATGATCGAAAATGTTCAAAAGGGCTCAAAAAAGCTCAAGATTTGTCAAAATATTTAATACACCTAAGGATTTTACCCTAAGGTTTACATTAACCAAACATAACCGTTCACACATCTTCATCTCCTAAAATCTGACATTATTGATGAACATCCCTCAAGTACTATTGAATCATCACCTTATCAAGCTGTTCCCAATTTATGATTAAATTTTTGTTGTGCTCTTATATCTTTTTACTCAGATTGTCTGGAGTCTTAAATAACAATTGATTAGAACAATTAATCAATGCTTATCAAAATGATTCAATTTCAAAATCCAAAGTTGCTGATAAATTCAATTTTTTTATTTCCCAATTCCATTTTACAATTAACCATTGAACAAGATGGACTTAAAGTTCTTAATAATCTTCACTTTACTCACAATCACATCAGTTTTATCTACTGAAGAATCCGAAAAAATTGTCACACCAGACTTTTTCGTTCCAACCGTTGACCGCAATCCAAGAATTGTCGGTGGCAATAATGCAACAATCGAGGAAGTTCCATATCAAATTTCACTTCGTTACTGCAGTCCAACGACTGGAAATTGTGGTCATTTTTGTGGCGGTTCCATCATCAATCAAGACACAATCTTAACTGCAGCTCATTGCGTCAGTGGCGATTTACCAGAATGGCTTGAAATTCGTGCTGGATCTGACTTGAGATCGCAAGGTGGACAAATTATAAAAGTTAGAAATATTATCATTCATCCAGACTACCAACGATCAGGATTATACAATGATGTTGCTGTGCTGAAGCTTAGATCGAGATTGACATTTGGAAGTAAAGTTATGCCAATTGGACTTCCACCGAGAGGTTATAGCATTCGCAGTGGAACTCCGTTGTTGGTGAGTGGATGGGGTGCGTTGCTGTGGCAAGGATCGTCACCTGAAAGGTTGCAGAAAGTTTATGTGCCTTATGTGCCAAATGATGTCTGTGGTAATATTTATGGCAACATTAGAGTCACTTCGTTGTGTGCTGGACGGGAAGGTGTTGATGCTTGTCAAGGGTGAGTTAGTGTAGACTTAGTGGAGGCTTAAAAAGTGATGAGCAGCTTATGTGTCAAGAGAAACTTTCAAAAATCTCACAAACCGTACGTTGTGTGCGGTTTTGGTCATTGCTTATCCTTTAGATGTGTCTTGATGGTTAATCATGACAGAAACCGCATGCGGCATACGATTTTGGTGATTTATTCTATTAAAGGGTTAAAAATCGCACACAGCACACGGTTTTGGTCATTTTTACTATTAAGATTTGCCGTGACTTAATAATAATAACAGATGGCTTAAGTATCTATTTAGGAACAACCCTAAGTTCCAAAATAGCATGGATCGGTTAATGAAGAAAAAATCCGACATCAAGCCGGCGTGACTCTGGCATGGTGATAGATTCAGGGACATAGTCAGAAGGATTTGAGCACCTTCCTTAAGAGATTTGAACCGCAGCGAGATCACGGTTTGAATCTCTTAGGATGGGTGCCCGGACCCTCCTCTTGGCTACGTCCCTGAATCTATCACAATGCTATAGTCACGCCAGCTTGATACCAGATTCAGGGGCGTAGCCAGGAATTTTTTTCAAATACAATAATATCTAGTATAAACTTCGCGAAAATAGAGGGAGGGGGGGTTTGACCCAAACCCCCCCCCCCCCTGGCTATGCCCCTTGCCAGATTTTTTCTTCATTAACTGATTTGTTCTATTCAGGGTTAAATTACTAAATTCTATTTTAATCTCAATTTAACAGTGACTCCGGCGGTCCATTAGTACACAAAAACTTTGTCGTCGGTGTCGTTTCTGGAGGCAGTTACTGTGCATTTGATGGATATCCTGGAACTTATGCAAGAACATCAGAATTTTTAGGATTCATTGGTCAAGCAATGGCAATGTAGATGAAGAAGTATAGATAAATAAATAATTGAAGAATCAAAATCTTATCGTTTTTTTTTTTTTTTATTTAAGTGTTTGTCATGAGTCATCAAGCTTATCAAGCTATTTTAAAATTATTTTAGGGTTATTAGTTCACTTATTACGTAACGCGAGTTGGGGGGAAGGGAAGAGGTTTGAGGAAGAACAACAGAATTCCCGAGAATCAAATTGTTACGTAATAAAAGACTGATCCCTTAACTAATATTTATTTTGGAGTTAAAACTTTAAAAGCTTCTAAAAATCTACAATAATAATTGATAAATACAATTAATCAGTGATTATCAAAATGGGTTAAATGAAGATCTTAAAAAATTTCAAGACAAGCTTTTATAAGAAGAAGATAAGAGAATCTTTAGCTTTTTTTTCTAGATTAACAAAAGCTTTCATCACAAAAACTTTGTCCAAAAATTGTAGCATAGTCTAGTCAATAGATGTCACTAAAATCAGAAAATATCAAGTGAAATACTGACACATCTTCAGTTTTATTTGTCGATACAAAATCATAGCTCGTTTTTCTTCCATATATACAATATCAAATTCAAAGTAGTTTGGTACTAGTACAGTTCTCCGTAAATCAAGACGGATCAGTGGCGTAGCCAGGGCTGCGTTTCTAGGGATACCTTAGAGTTTATCTCCCAGAAAATATTCTACAGATCTTCTCTTTCTGTTTACGCTAGGGTATACTCTGGAAACCCACACCAGGAGGAAGGGGGGGGGGGGGGGGTGTTTGGGTGAATTTTACTCAATGGCAAATTGCTTTAATTTGCTAGGGTTTTTAGTGGAAAAAAAACTAAAAATCACCACCCCTTAATTTTTTTTAATGATTTTTCACCCCCCCCCCCCCCTCAAAATTTCTGGCTACGTCACCATCAGACG
The DNA here is from genome assembly GCA_026123125.1 of Chironomus striatipennis. Taxonomy (NCBI): domain Eukaryota; kingdom Metazoa; phylum Arthropoda; class Insecta; order Diptera; family Chironomidae; genus Chironomus; species Chironomus striatipennis. The sequence continues at coordinate 2,720,275 of CM047391.1, read as the reverse complement.
AATATTTTAAAATTTTCTCGTTTTTTCTGGGAATTGTTTTAGTTAGTAGAGTGGGCTCTAGAAAAATAGCTCCAAGTTCAGAAGGACCAAGCTCATCAGTCGCTCCCCTGGGGTCAGACCGATTGTGGCTCATAGGACCGACAGAATTTTCGGCCGAATTCGAAAATTCGGCAGAAAGTTAGGCAGAATTCGGCCGAATTTTCGGAAAAAAAATCGGCCGAATTTTCGGAAAAAAAATTTTTAAAAAAATTCTCCCGAATTTTTTCCGAATTCGGCAGAAAATTCTCCAGAATTTTTTACCGAATTCGGCAGAAAATTCTCCAGAATTTTTTACCGAATTCGGCCGAAAATTCGGCAAAAAATTCCGGAGAATTCGGCCGAATTTTCAGAAAAAAATTTTTTAAAAAATTCTCCCGGAGAATTCGGCCGAATTCGGCAAAAAATTAGTCGGTCCTATGAGCCTTTACCGGTCAGACCCCCCCTCAACCCGCCAACTCCTATTGTTGTAAAGTTTACTTCAAGATTTTATTGAGTAGGATCCGAACCACAAAACATCGAAAAGAAAAGTTCCCGGCTATGCCACTCCCCCTATCCGACCTACCCTTAGGATATCAGACAAAAAGCGTATACCCTAGAAATTCACCCTTGATCAGCATATTTGTTTTTCAAATAATTTCGTTATTTTATTAAATTTTCATGACTCATCAAAAATTTATTTCAATTAATTTCATTTTATTACAAAAAAGAAAACAGTTTCAAATTAAATTAATTATAACATTACTTCCGTTAAATATCTTTCTAGCCTCATTTAAATTCCCCTCCAACAAACTCAAAGTCTGAAGACTCAAACTCGACTTCCAGATAGCTTTTAAAATTCTAACTTCAGCTTTTGATGTCAAATGAATTTCTTTCAATTTTTCCATTTTTGGCAAGCATTCCTCCAAAATTATTGCTAAATTCCGATCTGTAGAGTTCAAAATCAGCTTCTGGACGTTCACTGACTTTTTAAAAAAGTCCAAAAACACTCCAATTGTTCCTCGATTCATGCCATTGTCAATTACTTCCAATTCTATAAAATTTAATAAATTTTGACTTTCTTTTATGAATTTTTCAATCATGTCGCTTGAAATGTCAATTGATGAAATGTTGAGGATGAATTTTTGGCATGAGAATTGCTTCATCAGTTCCAATGCGCTTGAAATTTGAATTTCATTTGCTGAAAATTTTTTTATCATTTTTTGCTTTTTTCCATTCAAAATTAGCGGAATTTTTCCATAATAAAAATTATCCAAATTCATATTTTCAATAATAAACTTGATGACTTTCCCGCCATCGCAATCGTATGGAAGTTCATGGATTGTCAATTCCTTCAAGTTTCCCATCTGATCCTTCAAAAATTCAACTCGCGGTGCCAAAATTCCTTCATACCAATGAAATGTCAACATCGATGTCTCAAGTTTTGTAATTTTGAATGGAAATTCTTCGGAATCAAAGTAGCTTCCAGTTCCAGCACCAAGTAGCACAAGATGGACTAAATTTTGACAATTTTTACAGATTTTGTTGAAAATTTCATGTGAAAATCCATTCCATGACCATTTTTGGCTGATTATGATGATTTTGGTGCAGGAATTTTGATTTGTAAAAATTTTGTAAAAATTTTCGTTGCATTCGTTAAATGTGAGAGATTTGAGGGATTTTAGGGGATTTAAAGGTTCCAGATCCATAGAAATTATTGAACAGTTGTTGAGTTTGAGGTTCCTCAAGTTTGAAAGATTTTCGAACAGATTTGCGTAAATTTCATCAAATTTATCAATTTTTAGATTTTTTAACTCAAGTTTCGTTAAATTTGGAAATCTGTTCAGCATTCTCAGCAATTCAGGTTCATTTTGGATGTTACTAAAATTCACACTTAAATTCCAAATCAAAGGATGAAAAAATTTGTCATTTTTTGAAATAAGTTCAAAATTTTTTGAATTAATTTTTAAAATAAATTTTTTTGTTAACTTTGGTGATGCTAGTAGGGCGTCGAAATGCTTTGGTGATGCAATGATCGTGTTTAATTTGTCATCATCGTTTAAGAATCCAAGGAGATAAGCAGCTGTGTCTAAATTCATTTTATGCATGTTTTTTTTTTTAGTTTTTAAAGATTTATTTTTTAAATTTTTTAAATTTTTTAAATTTTTTAAATTTTTTAAATTTTTTAAATTTTTTAAATTTTTTGAATTTTTGAAATTTTTAAAATTTTTTTGAAATTTTTTAAAACTTTTTTGAAATTTTTTAAATTTTTTAAACTTTTCAAATTTTTATATTTTTTTTAAAAATTTTTATATTTTTTTTGAAATTTTTTAGATTTTTTTTTTTCAAATTTTTTAAAATTTTCTTGAAATTTTTTTAAAATTTTTTTGAATTTTTTTAAATTTTTTAAACTTTTTAAATTTTTTAAATTTTTTAAATTTTTTAAATTTTTTAATTTTTTTAAATTTTTTAAATTTTTTCAATTTTTTGAATTTTTTAAAATTTTTTTGAAATTTTTTAAAACTTTTTTGAAATTTTTTAAATTTTTTAAATTTTTTAAACTTTTAAAATTTTTATGTTTTTTTTTATTTTTATATTTTTTTTTTTTAAATTTTTTAAAATTTTTTTGAAATTTTTTAGAATTTTTTTTTTCAAGTTTTTTGAAATTTTTTAAAAATTTTTTGAAATTTTTTAAAAGATTTTTGAAATTTTTTAAAACTTTTTTGAAATTTTTTAAATTTTTTTGAATTTTTTTTAGAATTTTTTTCAAATTTTTTAAAATTTTTTGAAATGTTTTAAAAATTTTTAGAAATTTTTTAAAAATTTTTTGAAATGTTTTAAAAATTTTTTGAAATTTTTTAAAACTTTTTTGAAATTTTTTAAAATTTTTTTGAAATTTTTAAAAAATTTTTTGAAATTTTTTAGAATTTTTTTTTCAAATTTTTTAATTTTTTTTAGAATTTTTTTTTCAAATTTTTTAATTTTTTTTTGAAATTTTCTAAAAATTTTTTGAATTTTTTTAAAAATTTTTTGAAATTTTTTAAAAATTTTTTGAATTTTTTTTTAATTTTTTAAATTTTTTAATTTTTTTTTTTAGTTTTAACTTTAAATAGTGAATAATTCAATTTTTCTCACTAGTTTTATTTTTTTACATAAATTTTTGTTATAAAAGAATTGTTTTATTAAATTTTTACATAAATTATTGAAATAATTTTTTTATATTGCTGCACGTAAAATACGTTTTAATATCTTAAGTTTTACTGCGGAATTAAAAGATAAAATGACTTTGTTGTTGATTAATAAAAAAAAAATAAAAAAAATATTGAAATGCATTTCACAATATTACTTGAAATGTTATATTTTTGTAGAGATTAGATTAATTTATAACATTACAATAATTGTTATATTTATGATTTACAGCAGTGGTTGGCCAACCTTTTTTTTGTGTCGCGGCACACCTTGTGAGTAAGTCATAACCAAAACCGTACGCGGAACACGATTCTTGGTAATTTACAAAGAAAAATTCGGCACACTATTGTGCCGCGGCATACCGATTGACCATCACTGATATACAGGGTGACCAAGTTTTACAAAACAGTTGTGCTTAACCTTTTTATTAAATATTCAAGAATTTTTCTAATAAAATATTTTTTAACAATTTTTTAATTAAAATATTTTTTTACAATTTTTCTATCTTCATTTTTTTAGAAAAAAATGTCTAACTTAATAAAAAAAAAAAAATATTTAAGAAAGTTTTAAAATCATTACTTTACATTAAATCCACTTTTACTCTTCTCCGCCATCCACTTGTCAAATTTATCAATAAACTCTTGAGACATTTCTGTTTTGTAGCCACCAGATTTTCCTTGTCTTGCATGTCCTGCAATTTCTTGTGTTGCACCAGTCATTTCTCGACACTTCTTCAGGAATGATTCATTGTTAAAGCCAGTATTTTCTGAAATAAAAAGAGAGAGGGTTAGGGTGCAGTGGGTTAGGGTGTTGGATTTTTTGGAACTTTTTGGGATTTTGTAAAATTTTTTAATTTTTTTAAGATATTTAGGGTTTAGTGCGACAGGGTGTGGTGGGTTAGGGTGTGGTGAGTTAGAGTGTGGTGGGTTAGGGTGTGGTGAATTAAGGTGTGGTGAGTTAGAGTGTGGTGGGTTAGGTGTGGTGGATTTAGTGGGTTAGGGTATAAGATTACAACAACTCACCTTTAATCTTCTTAAAGTTCATATGATCCATCAACTTTGCCTTATTTTCATCACTCACAGTCTTCCCCAAAAAAGCAGCAACCTTATCAATATAAAATTCCATATTTCCAGTCACTTCCTCATACGTTAAATACAAGATATTTTCATAATTTGGAATATTCAAGAAGTCCAGAACGTGTTCCCGGTAAGGTGTTGACTCAAGGGCATCATCCATGAAAAATTGGAAGAACTCTTCCATCGAATAATTATAATTGTAATAATCCTTGGAAAAGTAATAAAAAGACACTGCAACATCCTTGACGTTTCTGGACATGTAAATAATTTTTGGTTTTTTAATCCAGAGGTCATCTGGTAGGAGCTGAACTGGCATGTGACTTTTAAATGTCCTGGGTCTCTTGAGGTCATCAAAATGCGGATAACTGCCTTCATTTCTCAGTGTTTGGTAGAAATCGTAAATTCTAAAATTATAAAATGAACAATTAGTGATGAAAATGATTGAAAATTCGGAATTTTTGGAAGTTTTCGGAGCTTTTTGGACTTTTTAGGGATTTTTGGATTTTTTGGAGCTTTTTGGAGCTTTTTTGGATTTTTTGGAGCTTTTTGAAGTTTTTGAAAATTTTTGGAATTTTTTGGAGCTTTTTGGATTTTTTGGAGCTTTTTGGATTTTTTAGAGCTTTTTGGATTTTTGGAGCTTTTTTGATATTTTGGAGCTTTTTTGGAACTTTTTGGAGCTTTTTGGATTTTTTGGAGCTTTTTGAAGTATTTTGAAACTTTTTAGAATTTTTGAAACTTTTTTTTAAAAAAAAATTGGAGCTTTTTGGAATTTTTTTGCATTTTAGGAATTTTTTGGATTTTTTGGAGCTTTTTGGATTTTTTGGAACTTTCTAGAACTTTTAGGAGCTTTTTGAAATTTTTTTGGAACTTTTTGAAGCTTTCTGGATTTTCTGGAACCTTTTGGTTTTTTTGGAGCATTTTAGAGCTTTCTGTTTTTTCGGAATTTTTTAAAGCTTTATGGAAGCTTTTTGGAAGCTTTTTGGAGCTTTATGGAATTTTTCGTTAGGAGCTTTTTGGAGCGTTTTAGAACTTTTTCTAGCTTTTTGGATTTTTTTGGAGCTTTTTGATTTTTTTTAAACTTTTTGGAGCTTTCGGAAGTTTTTTTTGGATATTTTGGAGCTTTTTGGTTTTTTTTGGAATTTTTTGAAATTTTTAGGATTTTAAAGGATTTTTTTGGAACCTTTTGATCAACATACTCAATAATTGGTGCTCGAACTCCTCTTTGAACACTTTTAGCCTTTTCAAAGTCAAAATCATTGACTATTAACCACAACATTTCCTGCATCATACTCGTTCCACTTCTAGGAAATCCACAAATAATTACGTCATCTTCGTGCATCTTTGCAGCTTTAATTCTTTCGACGTCATCATGCAGGACGTCAAATGATACCCAGCCTGGAAAGTTTATCCATTTTGGATCCTTTGGCTTTACAGAATACAAATTTTTGTAGTCCTCGTGCAACGAGTCGTCGGTACGAACGAGTGTTATTGTAAAGTTTTCAGTCATATTTTTGTGGAATGTTAAAAAATACTGAAAAAAAACAAAAATTATCAGTTCAGTTGGTGGAGAAAAGATAAAAAAAATAAATATTAATTGATAAGATTAAAATTTTTCTGTTTGCAAATCGTTGCTTTTACTTCGCTTATCTGATTGTAAAATTGTTACTATGGTGACTTGGTTGACACGACATTTTAACGCATTTTCCGACTACAATCGAAAGGAAATTTTTTCCAAATTTTTTTTTAAATTTCAGTGAAATTTGGACGGTTGCGGGGTCATTTTGGAGGGACCGGCGAATCCAAAAAAATTTTTTTTCTAAAATTTTGCAGTGACACTTCCTGATCAAGTTGAGTGTATATCAGATGCATAGCGCGGGGGGGTTTGGAGGTTTTGACCCTCCTCTTTTTGGAAAATTTCTTCAATTTGCTAGGGGTTTTTGAAAAAAAAATCCCAAAGTTCTCAAAATTTTTCGTTCCATAAAAAAATATTTTTGTTTCCCCTGAAACTCCCGGTCTCCCGGTCTCCGGTCCCTGAACTCTTTGTAAAATTTTAGCAAAAAAATCTTATGGTCCCCCCGCGACCCCCCAAAATGATTCCCCCTCAAAAAATTTCTGGTTGCGCCCCTGGTGGATATATAGGGTAATTTTTTGGGGAGGGTTATTTTTTCTACAATAGGAAAATACGTTTCTGTACCGCCAGGTTTGGGGGCAGACCCGCCCCCCCTTCCAATTATTTGAAAACAAAAAAAAACGATTATTTAAAACTTTGAAAAAAATTTTTTGTTTACAAAAAATAAGTCATGAATTTTCAACACCCCCCCCCCAAAAAAAAAATCCTGGCTACGCCCCTGTGTACCGCATTGATGGGGACATTTTTACTAGTTTCTATTATTTCGTCATTGAATAAAGTTGATTTAGTAGTGGTGAAAAAGCTTTGGTTAAAAAAAGCTCTTTTAGTGCTTCTGTGTAATCAAAGCCGTTCGGAAGTATAACTTAAGGTGCGTTTTTTTTTCTATATGATTTTTGTGATTTGAGCAGATTCGATGACCCCTTGCAGGGGTTTAGCCGTTGGGGAGGGAACTGTAATTTGGATGGATATTTTGGCCAAAATTTTTGGGCATTTTCAATTTGCCAAAAAATTTTGGGAATTTTTTTAACGTTTTTTTGTTGCTTTTGAAATATTAAAAACCGTTAATTTTTTTTATGAACCGAATTTTTTGGCAAAACATCCAGTCCAAAATTTTTTGGCCAAAATTTTCGGGTTGAGACTTAGAATAAATTTAAAGTTTTAGGTTTTACCCGAAAATTTTGGCCAAAATATTTTGGACTGGATGTTTTGCCAAAAAAATTTGGTTCATAAAAAAAATTAACGGTTTTTAATATTTCAAAAGCTACAAAAAAACTTTAAAAAAAATTCCCAAAATTTTTTGGCAAATTGATAATGCCCAAAAATTTTGGCCAAAAAAATTTGGCCAAAATATCCATCCAAATTACCACACTCACAAAAAATCCTGATCCTCCATCCCTAGCCCCTTGTAATGAATTTTCAAAAATATATCATTCAATTTCATCCAAATAGGCAAACAAACAATGAATTTCGAATACTCTTCAATTTTCCTCGGTGTTTCAACCCCAAACTTCACCACCAAATACGAAAACTTCTTAATCATGATCCTGCACATCCTAAAATTCTGCTTCATCGTTGCAATGTCCTACATGCACTTTGACTCGGCCGTTAAAGAAAATGGCGAAATTGGAGTTTTCATGATGCGACTTTTCCGCGTGTCAATTTGCTTTACCGGAATCTTGTCCACATTCCATTCATGGAAGTACTCAGACAAGGAAAAGCAAATTTTTACAAATCAAAACATCAAAAATTTCACATTTTGGCAAATTTTAATAATTTTTGTGACAATTGCGATCGTCGTGCCAACAATTTTTTACGAAAATGAGCAACGATTGTCACAAATGATTTATCCCGATTTGATTGTTAAAGCTGCATGCATTCGGTTCATTTTGGCTGTTGAGATCATCACCCGAAAGTACCGGACATTAAGTAAGGAAATTAAGTCATTGATGATGTCGCATGAGGAGTTCAAGGCTTTTATATTTGAATGCAAGTATTTTATCGTAAATCACAATCAACCGGACGCGGAATTTGATGGAAAAATTGTCAAGTTTATTAAGCGACATAACGACATATCGGTGTTGGTTCCATTAGTTAATGAGGTCTTTGGTGCGCGGTTGTTTTTTATTATTTTTACATTTTTCATTTCAATAATGTATTTTGCATATAATTTTTTTATTGAAATTGAGACGACGCAAAAACAAGATGTTATTGTTGGTAAGTTGGAAATTTTTTGGGATTAATTTTTTGTTGAATTTTTGGGTAAAATTGTTTGAATTTATAGGAAGCTTCTGTTATTTGCTTAGTACAGTGTTGATGCTTATTTGGATCTGTAATACAACTCAGTTGTGTGCAAATAGGGTGAGTAATGGAGGAAATGCTTGAAATTACCCAAAAAAGCACGTGAAATTTTAAAAAAGCATTAAAAGGTTTAAAAATGCCGAAAAAGGTTCAAAAGAACTCAAAAAGGTTCAAAAAGGTTTAAAAATTCTCATAAATGCTCAGAAAGGTTGAAAAGGACTCAAAATACTCAAAAGGATTCAAAGACACTCAAAAAGGTTCAAAAATGCTAAAAAAAATGCCCATAAAGGCTCAAAAGGGATGAAAAAGGTCCAAAATGGTTCAAAAAAGCTCAAAAATGTTTTAAAAGGCTCAAAATTGCTCAAAAATGTTCAAAAAGGTTCAAAATACTCAGAAATGCGCAGAAAGGTTGAAAGAGGCTCAAAATACTTAAAAGGATTCAAATGCACTCAAAAAAGTTCAAAATGGTTCATATAATCTCAAAAATTCCCAAAAAAGCTCAAAAGTGCTCAAAAATGTTCAAAATTGCTCAAAATTGCTCAAAAATACTTAAAAATACTCAAAAAGGCACGAAAGGGTTTAAAATGCTCAACAAAGCTCAAAAATTCACAAAAAGGCTCAAAGAAGCTCAAAAAGGATCAAAAAGCTCTAAAAGGTTCAAAAATGCTCAAAAAAGCTCTAAAAGGTTCAGAAAGCTCAAAAAAGCTCAAAATGGCTCAAAAAGTTTCAATAATGCTCAAAAAGGCACGAAAGGGTTCGAAATGATTTAAAAAGCAGAAAAATGCTCAACAAAGCTCAAAAATCCTCAAAAGAGCTAATTGAGACCCAAAATTGCCCAAAAAGGTTCAAAATGGTTCATAAAAGCTCAAAAATGTTCAAAAAGGCACCAAAAGACTAAAAAGACTCAAAAAGATTCAAAATTATTAACAAAAGCTCAAAAATACTCAAAAAGGTTCAAAAAGGCCCAAAAAATCTTAAAAATGCTCAAAACTGTTCAGAAAGGCATCAAAAGGCTAAAAAGACTCAAAAAGATTCAAAATTATTAAAAAAAGCTCAAAAATACTCAAAAAGATTCAAAATGGCTCAAAAAAAGCTTAAAAATGCTCAAAACTGTTCAGAAAGGCATCAAAAGGCTAAAAAGACTCAAAAAGATTCAAAATTATTAAAAAAAGCACAAAAATACTCAAAAAGGTTCAAAAAGGCACAAAAAAAGCTTAAAAATGCTCAAAACTGTTCAGAAAGGCACCAAAAGGCTAAAAAGACTCAAAAAGATTCAAAATTATTAAAAAAAAGCTCAAAAATACTCAAAAAGGTTCAAAAAGGCACAAAAAAAGCTTAAAAATGCTCAAAACTGTTCAGAAAGGCACAAAAAGGCACAAAAATGTTCAAAAAGGCACAGAAATTCTCAAAAATACCTAAAAATGCAAAAAAGACTCAAAAGTGCTCAAAAGACCCAAGATACTCAAAAAAGCTCAAAAATGTTGAAAAATGCCAAAAAAAAAGTCAAAAACCTCGAAAATGCTCTGAAAAGCTCAAAAAGACCAAAAAATTCTTAAAAAATCCAAAAAATTTCCAAATATACCCAAAAAGCTCAGAAATTCCCCAAAAAAGCTCAAAAAGATCCTAAAGCTTAATTTTTCAAACCAAGAATCCCCAATAAAATTTTTCAAACCGTAGACTCCCCCTTAAAAAAAAAATTCACAGTTCCACACGCACCAAATCTCTCATTTCACAAAAATTTCAGGCAAATCTCGTTGGATGCTATCTCCATTGCTTGCACCACAAGCCACAGTCATCATTGCTGAAGAGATTCTCACACCAAATCTTGGGGCAACCTGTTACATTTACTGCTGCTGGATTTTTTGAGATTAATTTCAGATTGATCGTGAAGGTAAAGATGTTGAAAATTTGAAAAGTTTTACTTAGGAAAAGAGTCAAATTAGAACGAAAGGCGATAGTTTTGAAGTCAAAACAAGATATTTTAAGGTTAGCGTGTTATTGCAGTTATAATTTCAATCAAAAATAAGATTTAGTAAATTTTTTTGAATTTTTTTACATAAAATTTATTGAAAAAACAGGAATATCCTTTAAAAATGACCGAATGTTCCTGTCTTTAGCTAGTCTCTGGAACTGGGGTATGGTGTACTGTACACCCTAGATGCCCATCCCAGTTATCAAAAAATCTTTTTCTATTAATAAATTTTAACTAAAATTTTGCTATTTTTGTAGATTTTTGCAACACTGCTGACGTACGAGATTGTCTTGATTCAATTTCATCTGGAAGGTCGAAATCGCGGACAGTAAATTTTCTTTTTTTTCTGCATATTTAACTGAATAAATTTTTTTAATTTTAAATCTTTTTTTAGAGTTTAAATTTAATGAAAAAATTGACGAAAAGCTACAAAGAATTGTTGAGTAACTGGATGACTAGTTTTTTGTGGATTTTATTACTTAACACGCACTCTTTGACTTGTGTGAAGACTTGTTCAGATTGCAATGCACAAAATTTTCTGAAAATCCTGAAATAAAAATTTTTAAGCTAACAATTTACAAAAAAAAACAACAACAAGAAGTTAAATTTATGTTCAAAAATATATTTATTAAAATTAAAAATGAATTAATATTTACATAAAAACATAATTTTAAATTTTTTTAACATTTAACATTATCAATTTTTAACCAAAATTTCTAATTTGAGGCTTTTCGCGCCTTTCTTAGGGGCTGTTCTATTATTAAAAAAAAATAATTTCTAAGTAAAAAACTTAATGTTTCTAATTTTTAGTTCTTAAAACTGTAATATTTAAAATTCAAATTTTTAATTCAATTTAATTCTTTTTTCAAAAAAAATATGCATTAAAACTACTTAAGGAATATAATGGCATTTATAAATTTATTTAAAGTCTCTAAAATCTCACTCGATATTATAATTCTTTTTTCATTGATACATATCAGGGGCGTAGCCAGGGGAGGGTTTTGGGGGTCAACACCCCCCCCCCCCAAATTTTTTTAAATAAAAAAAGACGGTTATTTAAAATTTGAAAAATATAACGGTTTTTAAATTTTTGAATAAAAAAGGTCATGAATTTTTAACCCCCCCCCCCTCTCCAACCTCCCCTCCCCCCCAAAAAAATCCTGGCAACGCCCCTGGATACATAAATTCAGCACCATATGTACGAATTGCAATTATTTTAATCTTTTTCATTTTATTTTAAATTAGTGAATTCCAAACTGTGTTTTCTAATTTTTCTTATAAAAATCAAAAATTCCATTAACCGCATGACGTGTGCGGTATTTTGGAGGTGGACCCTTCAGGGCTGGGTTTTTAGGATATAAATACCCTAAAAACTCGGACCAGATATATCTCAGTCAAAAAAAAGTTTGGAAGACAATGTTTTTGAATATTTACAACTTTTAATTAATTTCCTCAATAATTTCAATAAAATTTTGATAAATATAATCATTTTTACCAGTGGTGGTCAACCTTATTTGCGCCGCGGCACACCTTGTGTGCCACGTCACATCGGTTGTCCATCACTGATTCTTCATTCATCATCAGCAAAGAACGTCCTCACATTAACTGAATTATAAAATGAAACTTTTCTTTTCTTTCCATCATTTTTACCCTCTTTGGCAAGAATCGATTTTTCCTTCGGCAATAAATTTTTCTCACTTAAAATTGGCATTTTCATAATCCTCTCATCATCCGACACTGAATACTCATCAGCCTCAACTTCCTCGTCCGAAAGTTCAATACAAACTTGTTCAGCTTCTTCAGCAACTTCATTCGTTCGAATTGTCGATAAATAATTTTTGTGATATCGCTGTGACATTTTCGATACGGTTGGTATTCGTGTGCCATAAGCCTCACTTCCATAATTATCCATGTCATCATCCTCATCGTCATCGTCGTCGTCTGAATTTCTGTTACAAAATTTATCCAAATCTGCTGGTCGCACAACTTGATGACTTTTTGATGTTGTCGGTGCGTAGTCTGGATCTTCATAATAAAATTCAGGTCCAAGTCGATGTCTTTTGATAGCTTCATCCTCATTGTCGTCTTCAAAATCTTCTGAATCTTTATTTTGTGTTGAATTTGGAAGTGTTTTGATTGCTGACGACGAGAATGTTGACTTTGTAGCAATTTGTGGTTTTTTTGGTGGTGGCGCTTCCTCGTCAAAGCTTAATGATCGCTTTTTAATTCTGGCTGCTTCCTGAGTTGATATTCCTTTCGAATCAAGGATGTCGGAGTGCTTGCTGGCAAAATTATGATAAATTGATGTCGATTCCAGTCGCTTTATGCTGCTCATGGCCAATGCAATCACTTCGTCTGTTAGTCGTTCGAGAATGACTTGCGCTTCTGGGAATTTTGGATAGAATGGTGTGATGTCTTCGGGTTCGGAAAGGGTGTCGGTATCTTCGTCTTCAATTGAAGCATCTGGGTATGGAGGGTACAAGAATTGAGGTTCAGTAGTTGGAAGATCATTTTGTGAAGGTTTAGAGACTTGATCTTGTGTATTTGTGGTTAGTGTGGTTGTAACTTTGTTGTTGATAACGGAAGCTCTTTCGGAATTTGTTTTGCTATCTGATTCTGAGTAGATTGGTAAAAGCATAGGAAGTTGTAGATCCTCAGCTGGATCCTCAGTTTCTTCGTATACCGCAGGATCATTCCCTTCGGCTTCATCTGGAATTGATATTTCAGTTCCTTCATATACCGCAGGATCATTCCCTTCCGCTTCAGTTAGATTCAATCCCTCAATTTCTTTGTATACCGCAGGACCATTCCCTCCGGCTACACTTGGAATCAATGTCTCAATTTCTTCAAATACCACAGGATCATTCTCTTCGGCTACATCTATTATCTCTTCTTTACTGATATCAACCGAAGAACATTCAATTTCACCTTGAGAACCTGGTTTGATTTCGGCGTCAAGCTCTTCTGGAAGATCTGATTCAACTGATACCTCCAATACTGATTCTTCTTCCAAATTAGTGTGAATCGTAATTTCTGCTTCATTTTTAACATTTTCTGTGATTGGTGGATGAAGTTTAGAGGGAGTTTGCTGTCGATTGGTTAGATTGTGGTGAGTAGAGTCAGATAAGTGATCTTTTGTTCCTGATTCTTGATGTATGGCTACTGATTTGTTGTTTGTAGCTTTTTCAGCTCCTAGTTCTTGATATAAAGATTCAAATTTAGGATCTGCAGCTTCTATAGTTGATTTACTATAAATAATTCTTGATCTATGATCTGTAGTTTCTATAGTTGATTTGCTCGATCTATGATCTTCAGCATCTAATCCATGATCTGCAGCTCCTGATCTATAATCTGCAGTCCCTAATTTGTGATCTATACCTTCAAATCCATGCGATCCAGCCTCTAACTTCTGATCAACCGATTCCAAAGACCTTTTCTCAACTTCTTTAGATCTTCTTTTGTAAATTCTTTGTCCCATTGGTTTACCAAATCTTCTTAGAAACGTACTTGGAGCAAGCTGATCTTTAGACTTTCGTGGACGTCCTCGCTTTTTCTTGACAAGAGCGAGAACTTCCTCAGTTGATTTATCTTTGTTTTTTCGATATATTCTTTTAGGTTTGGTTGTCTTTATCTCATCTAATAGGTGGTCATCTGTAGGAATTCTTAGTTCTGTTGGAATCCTTTGTTCTGTTGGAATTCTTCGTTCTGTTGGAATTAATGACAGTGATGGAATTGACCGTTGTACATTAATTTCTCTAGCTTGAATTGGTAAATTGACATTTCTGATGATTGAACCTTCGATCTGAGTCTCTTCCACAGGAATTCCTTTTAACGGAATCATTGAAGGAATTGGAATCATCGATGTTCCAAAAGAAGCTAAATCTTGAACAGCAAAAATGTCGTCTTGCATTTTCCTCGCTTCGGCATCTTTAGATGGCATTGCTTGTTGATTTTCAGTGACTTCTTCTGTTGTTCCTTTATCCTGATCATCTTCTAAGCTATCATCCAGAATAATAACTTCTTCTGTTGTATCTTCTGTTTGGTTCGTGATAATCGATGCGAGATTCAAAGTTTTTTCCTTATTTGGAGCATTTTGAGTAATTGATATAAATGATTGACTGAAACTTTGGCTGTCTGGTGGTTGAAGTGATTGTTGAGGTATTGTGGAAGTTGTTGTGGTTGGTTGGTTAGAAGTTATTGTGGCTTGTTGGGTAACTCTTTGATGCTGGTTAAGTTGATGAGTTACTAAAGAGCTTGCAGTTTGGTCATCTGAGCTTATCCGATGGATGTAAGGTTCAGTATTCCTAGATTGATCTTTTTTCATTGACAATTCGTAGCTTTGATTAATTCTCTCACAAGAAAGCACTCTTAATCCTTTGGAGTAGCTTGTATTGGTATTTGGATTGATTGATGGAATTTGATCACTATTTTGTCTTTTTTCTAGGATTTTCAGACCTGGCACAAATCTTTGCTCATTTGGATGTTCTTGTGATTGCAATTTACCAACTTTTGGTGGATTCTGATCCTTCAACAATTTTTCAAATAGTTTATCAGAAATTTCAGTTATTTGACTTGAAAATGGAGTTTCTTGATATTTTCTTATGTGAAGCACTCTGTTTGGTGTTTGTGGTACTGCCGAAGGATTTTGTGTTTTAAATTTACTGACTGTGGTTAAATCTTTATTATGACTCGAGTTCCTCAATTCTAGATAAATTTTCGGAGAAGATGATGTTGTAGTTGAAGGAATTTGAGTTATTCGAGTTCCTTTTGGTATGTTTAAAATTTCGGGGTGAATATTTTGAGTTGTTGCTGTTGGAGTGTGAAGATTCTGCTGACTTTCAAGAGTGTTTCTGTGGATGGAAGACTGATTGCTAATTTGCAGATTTTTACTGAACATTTGAGGATTTAACTGTAATTTCTTCAACTTTTGGTTATTTGATCCAGAACAGAAGACTTCTGCAGATTTTGGTTCAGAATGACCTTCATGACTAAGCAAAGGCATCGAAAGTGGTTTTTCGGAGATATTATTTGTAATTTTTGGTTCTTCGGTTTGGTTTTGGACGGCCTCAAACCTATCTGAAGTCAGAATCTGCTGTGGATTGTTCTCAATAATCAGCACCTCATCTTCATGATCTATAAAGGTATATCTTTGTGGCTTGTTTGACTCTACAACTGGTTCTTCGATTGCCGTTTCTTGATTTTGCTCCTGATTTTGAACTGTTACTACAAATTGAGGATTTTGCATGTAGATTTGACTTCCGTCGGCATTTTGGGTTGCTGGAATCGGCAGGAACTGAGGAAGATTAGCTTGTGGTATTAAAATAATTTGTTGGTTGATCGCAGGAGCTTCATGTGGAGCTATCAAGTCTGTGACATCAATTACTTCCACAATTGTGCTATTTTCTGGGACTTGATTAGGTGAATTTTGTGCTGAATGAATCACTTTTTGGCTTAATGCTGCTTCAAGCTGCTGAGGTAAGATTTGTTCCTGTCTGCTTGTTCCTGCATTTTGTTCTATCGTCTTTATAACTTCTCCGAAATTTGAGAATCCTAAGGAACTTGGAAGTTGCTCATTTAACTCAGCTTTACTAAATGCTTCATTTTGAATTAAATTTTCAGCACATAAAGGCTTTATAGACTTTCCAGATATCTTTAAGTAAAGCCTCTCAATTCTTCTGATCGCTTCGTCACAATCAATTAATTGATATTTCTTGAATTTATAGGATAAAATAAAGTTCAACTCATGATCCAATAAATAATCATCGAGGTCTGGCAAATTATCATATTCTGACTTACTTAGTTCAACTTTAATTGCCACTGGCTGTTGACCATGATTTTTTTGAGATGCCTTAATATTATTCAGCTTTGATTTCAGTTGACTTAGCAAAAATTCTTTAGTTTTTTCACTAAATGATGAAATATGCATCGGCTGATGATTTCTGTATGTTTGTGGTTTGGGTTGTTGCGATGTAATTGTTTGTGATACAAGACGACCTTGATTGCTGAAATATTCAATTATGACAGAATTTCCTGGTTGTGGATTATTTGGATGAGTAATGTTTGGATGTGGGATTTGCTTGGAGCTTTGAGGTTGCTGCATTAATTGTTGATTTTGTAATGTTTTGGCTTTTAGTTTTGAGATAACTTCTGCATGTTGGATATTTTGGCTTGTATTAGCATCTGATCTTGATTGACTATAACTTCCTGTATTTTTACTAAAAACCTGAGTTGAACTTCCACTTGGAAGCACTTGAGGCTTATCCGTCAACAAATGATCCAAATCACCATCCGGATGAGCCAAATTTACACTTTGCGTCGTCATCTCTTCAGCATCATCCAAAATTTCTATAGTCTTCACATTTCCACCATCGTCAAGACCAACTTCAGATCCGTTTGAAAAAATAATCTTTTTCTTAAATTGAGTGTCAATTTTAGGCATTTTTGGAGGAGGAGGAGTTGGTCCAGATGTAAAATTTTTCATCATTTCCGCGTAGCTTCGTTTAACTTTAGATTGTAAATCAGTTTTTGGTTTTTTTGGTTGATTTTTGATGGCAACGTCATATCTTGGCAGTGGATCGATTAAAATTGTTCTTTGGAAGATTGGCGGTCTGTGTTTTTGGTATGATTGATCCATTGTGTCTGTGTTGTGATTGGAGATGGTTGAAGCTTCGTCTAATGTTGTAGATTCTTGATAAGCTGAACTTCGGCGTGTTTTTATTGAATATTTGGAGTCGGAGTTGTCTTTTGAAGTTACTGGCTCATGCACGCTGTATCTTCTTTTGATCTTGGTTGCATCGTTGGATTCTTTGTAGTTCGTGATGCTTGTTTTGGTGATTCTTAAGCTTGATGGACCTGTTTTGATTGCTGTCCAGTTTTCAATGACTTTTTTGGATTTTTGGGAATCTGATTTGGCTGGTTTTGATGATTCTAATGAGTTCTTGTGTTCTGGATGAGCGAATGGAAGTTCTGATGTATTTTTAGGTAGCGCAGCATTTGAAGATATCAACAAAGATTCTAATTCTGATGTTCTTTGAGGTTCTTCAGTTATATTTGAATATTTGGAATCAGATGGTAAATTTTGCAATGACTGAGCTGATTTGGATAAGTTTGAAGTTGCAGCTACTAAAAATTGTGATTCTTTTGAAGGTTCTTGAGATTTAACTTCTAAAACTTGAAGATTTGTGGATGTTGTGGTCAAATTTTGTGACTCTTTTGTTGTCTTTTGGATTGTAGCATCTAAATTTTGTAAATTGATAGATTCTGAAGCTATACTAGCTAAAATTTCTGTGGTTTTGTGGATCTGTGGCTCTATTGATAGCTGCTGGGTAAGAGTAGCTGGATTTTGTAGATTGTTGAATATTTGAGCGTTTTCATCAATATTTTGTGGTTTTATTGAAGTTTTAGCTTCCAAATTTTGAAGATTTTTAAACTTTTGAGTATTTTCTTCAATATTTTGCAATGTACCTTCAGAATTTTTGGCATCTAAACATTTAAAGTGCTCTAAATGTGATTGGCTGGTTGATGTTTGGAGTTTAACAATTAATCCTTCTGACACACTCAGTTCTGCTTGTTTAAAGGTTGTTTGATCTTTAAAATTGCTAGTTTTTGTTGATAAATCTGTGTTGTCTTCTAAGTCCTTCAATATATTGTCTTTGGTATGGGTTGATTTTAATTTTGTAGACTCTGTAGTCTTCTGAAGTTGTTTTTGTGCTCTATTTAACTTATTATTCTCAGTTAAATCTGCATTACTGCTTGATACAACTTCTAATCCTTGATTTCTGTCAACTCCCCTACCACTACTAGATTCCAATCCTTCATCAATTGACTCATCAATAATTAATTCTATTGAGTTTTCCGTCAAATCTTCAACATTTCTTTTCGATATTTTCACTTCCGATGTCAATAAATTATTTACTTTCTCACCAACTTGATCAAATTTACTCAATATATCGTCAATTCTCCTCGGGCTTATGCTGACATTCTCCACACTCAAAATTTCCACTTTGTTATTCTCACTGACTTTTTCTCTGTATTTGTTCACAATTTCGTCATTTTTATTATTTTCAATTGAGTCAATTGCTTCTGTTGTTTTTGGCACTTCCTCTTTATCTTTTGATTCTTCAACTATTGTCACTTCTGTTGCACTTTCAATTTCTCTTTTTGTGAGTCTTTTCTTCTCAATTTCAATTAAATCTCGAATTTTTTTCCACTTTTCATCGATATCGTCTGTACTGCTGGATATGCTGTGAACATGTGTCGGGACAGATGTTTTTGCGTCTGTTTCGATACAATCAATTTTGTCAGCATGTGTGTTTGGTTCCAATGATAAATTTATGGATGATGCGAGTTGTGATGACTCATTGGTGTGTTTTGTTGGTGATTTTGGAGTTGCTGATGAGTTTGGTGAGGGTTTGTAGTCTTGATATGACGGATCGATCGAAATTGATGATTTTCGGGTGATTCTTGAAATATTTTTTGTATAATTTACTCCCAAAGATTCTGAATAGGATCTTTGTTTGCCAATTAATAATTTTCGCAGTTTTGATCGGAGATTGTGCAAGTTTTCAGTATTTGATGATCTTTTGTCCAAATTTAGCAAATTTAATTCCGATTTTTGGGTTTGATTCAAGGTTGATGAGCGTTGAGGCTGAAGTTCATCAGATTTGAGCTTTTTAGAGGGTATATCTGGTTGTTGCTGGGTTTGATGGTGATTTGGGTCCTGTTGCAGCTGATTTTGACGTCTTTGTTCATTTTGTTGTATTTGTTCGTGGTTTTGTTCATTCTGGAGCTGAATTTGTTGGTTTTGAACCTGATTTTGCTGTTTTTGATCATTTTGCTGTTTTTGGACCTGATTTTGTTGATTTTGGACCTGATTTTGTTCATATTGGAGCTGATTTTGTTGATTTTGATCATTTTGCTGTCTTTTTTGGTTATTTTGATCTTTCTGTTCCAAATTTTGTTCTTTCTTTTGCTGCTGGCTCAAATCGAAGTCCCTCAAGCTCAAAATACCCTTCGAACATGACCCTTCGGACAATGTGTCTTTTTCATCATATTTAGAGCTTTTCAGATCCAATTCTTCAAATTCTTTTGACTTCTTTATTTTTTCACTTAATCTACTACTTCTTTGTTCTAATCTTAAACTTGATCGTCGTGGCTTTGTGATTGTGTATTTCTTAGGACTATTGTTACTTAAATTTTGAGGTTTTTCTTCCATCAATTTTTTGGAACTGTCCTCATGTTTGTCCTCATCCACAATATCAATAATTTCGATGATATCAGTGTCGATTGCAGGAACTTCTTTCGATGGTGACTTAACTGCTGCTGTCTTGTCATTTAATACCTCATCTGGAGCTTCATCAAGCTTTTTACATTGATGTTGAGTTGATGGATTAATTTGGGTTTGTTTTTTCTCAGCTTGGAAGTTTTTAGCATTTTCATGCAGTTCAGATGAGCTAATCATCAAATCTTTGTTCTGTTCATCTGTTTTAGCATCAGGTTGTGGAGATTCTTGGGTATTTATAGTTGGTTCTTCAGATTTTAGATTTGAGGCTGCAATTGTTGCATTTTGAGTTGTTATTGACCTTAGTATTGATTTTATGGATTCCTCCGTTGAATTTTGATTTTTGGGCTTCTTAGAATCTTTTTGGTCTTTGGGTCTTCTGTTCAAAACTTCATTGGGTTCAACTCCTGAGTCGTGTTTTGAGCTTTTGAGTCTTTTTTCTGAAACTTCTTTAGATTCAGTTGTTGAGTCACTTTTTGTGTATTTGATTTTGTTTTCCTGAATTTCTTTAGATTCAACTGTAGAATCAATTTTTGGACTTTTGACTCTTTGTTCCAAAACTTCTTTGAGTTCATCTTTTGAGCTATCTTTTAAGACTTTGACTGCACTTTTCTGAATTTCCTTAGGTTCAACTCGAGGTTCATCTTTCGCATCTTTGACAATTACTTCCTGCTCCATTGCCAAATTATTTTTATGAAGATTATGAGCCTTTTCACCAAAACCATCATCCGAATCACAAACTTCGTGAGCGAAGCTTATAATTTCAAAACCCGACGTCTTACTCTCGAATGCGAGATTATAATTTTGAGCTGGTACTTTCTGATTTGTAGAAGATTCATTGACAGGTTCGAGAGTTGATTCCTTTGAAGAATTGGCAGTGATTGAAGATTCTTTAGGTTTTGTGTTCTTTTCGTCTGGAGATTTTGTTTGACCTTTCAGCGGTTCTGAATTTATTGTTTGTTGTTCTTTTAAGGTTTTATCTTGAACTTCTGAATTTGAATCTTGAACTTTTGGTGCCATAGGTTGATCTTTTAGTTCCGAAAGAATATTTTCTGGTACCGAAGGTTGATCTTTTTTTACCGAATCTTCAGATACCAAATCTTGACCCTCAGGTACCAAATCTTGATCCATTGGTCCCGAATCTTCAGAATCTGAATCTTGATCGTCAAGTACCAAATCTTGACCCTCAGGTACCAAATCTTGACCCTCAGGTACCAAATCTTGACTCTCAGGTACCAAATCTTGATCCTCAGATCTCGAATCTTGATCTTTTAGTACCGAAGATTCATCTTCTGGCACCAAATGCTGATCTTCCGATCCATCAACTAAACCTTCACTGTCTTGTGTGTGATTTTGGCTCAAAGTCTCTAAATTTTCAATTTTACTAGTTTTTGATGACTCATCAGCTTCCATTTCATTTTCTGAAGATTTTTGTGCATCTTTTGTTGACTTTTGAGGGTTTGCTGATGATTTGAAGCTTATTGATGATTTTCGAGGATCTGCTGATGATTTTTGGTCTTTTGATGTTTTTTGAGAATCTTTTGATGAAAAATTTTCACCTTCACTCTCTTGTTCAATGTTTTTAGAATGCACATCCAATTTTGGCTCATCTAGAATGATTTTTGGATGCATTTCAGAATCTTCTGAATCCTTCTTTCGCTCTTTCTTGGTTCTGAGTGAAATTTTGGCATCTTTTAAATCTTTTCCTTGATTTTTGTTGATTTTAGTAGAATTTTCATCATTTTGGACATTGACTTCTTTAGTTGAATCTGTAGCTTTATTTTGATCCTCGACCATTCTCAAATCTTTTGATTTTGGCTCTTTCGACACTTCTGTGGATGAAGTTTCAGATGAATTTTCTCTTTGCAGCTTACAGCTTTCAGAACTCAGCAAAATTTTAGATCCAACAGGAGATTTTTGTAATTTTTCTGACAATTTAACTGCACGACCAGATCTTGTGGATATTTTTAAACTTTCTTCCTGTTCTGATTCCTTATCCTTGTCTAAAATTGAGGAATCATGATTTTTAGACCTTAACCTTTCATTCCTAACTTTTTCAACATATTTTTGCAATGTATAGTCTTCGTCACTAGATTCCGACACTATCGACCTGCCCGCCTCCTTTTCAACATCAAAAATCCTCTTTTTAGCACCACCAGTTGATTTTTTGTCACTTCCAGCTTTCTCATCAGATATTTGCCTCAACAATGTCTTAACTGACGACGACAGCGGATTATTTGGCGATCTTGACGACCTCAAATTTGATCGATTAACTAAATTTATTAAAGGAACAATGTCTGAATTGCTGTCAGAGCTGGAACGTCTTGACGATGACGATTTTAAGTCAAATAATATTTTGTCAATGATGTGATCGGATGAGATGCTGGATTTTCTGGTTAGTGGACGTTCTGGTGAGCTCATGCTGGAATAGGTGCTTCGTGTTGAAATTGCTCGCCTTTTGGGTCGATTTGTGAATTTTGATATTTCTTCTAGGGTGAGTCGATGAAGGTGAATGAAGCATTCTTTGATGTTTGGTGGGTTTAGAGAAGCTTTTGAGGATTTTTTTGGAGTTTTTGATGATTTTTGGTGATTTGCTGTAGATTTTTGAGAATCTGTTGATGATTTTTGGTCTTTTGATGACTTTTGAGGTTCCTCTGATGTTTTCAGGTCCTTTGTTGACTTTTGAGCTTCTTTTGATGATTTTTGAGGATCTGCTGATGTTTTCAGGTCCTTTGTTGACTTTTGAGAATCTTTTGATGATTTTGAAGCCATACGAAGTCTTGATTCCTTGTCTGTCATGTTTTGATCCTCGAGCCCTTCCTTTTGTGGTTCAGTTGAATGTTTACTGTATCTTGAGGCTCTTCTGGAGGTTAATGTCTGTTCTGATTTAGAATTTACGTCAATTTGAGCAGAATCTTTAACATTCTTGGATTTTGATGCTTCAATCTTTTGTGATTCGGAGCCAGCTTCAAGGTTTTTAGGATCAGAGCCAGCTTTTGTATCCTCAGCTTTAGAACCGAGTTCAATATTCTTAACTTTAGAACCATCTTCTAGCTTTATAGGATTGGAAACAGCTTCAATTTTCTCAGATTTAGAACATGCTTTAACCTTCTCATTTTTGGAAGCAGCTTCGACCTTTTCAGGTTTGAAAACATCTTCAATCTTCTCAGAACTTGAACCAGCTTCCTTTTCCAATTTATTAACATTTTCTGCTTTACTTTTAGGTTCAGCTTCAGCCACCTTATTGCATGCTCTAGTTTGATGTCTAGTTGTTCTTAAATTAGAGCTTTTACTAGATTTTGGATCTTCTTGTGCCTTTGAATCTTTATCTTCTGTTAAGTTATCAATTTTCTTTTGGCAGCTGTTACTATTGATTTTTCCTTTTGGTTCTGTTGTCTTTTGTTGATTAATGGCTGCAAATTCTTTGGTTTCATCAGTTTTAGCAGCTTTGTGCTTATCCTTTCTTGTAGACTCTTCAGTTTGGATATTTTTGGCTTCATTATTTTGTGAAGCTAATTTAGATTCTGCAGAAGGTTTCAAACCTCTTCTATCTTCATTTATAGATGACTCTTCAGCTGTTTTTCCTGCTTTTTGGCTATCTGAACCTTCTTTCTCAAAAGTTGCCTTAGGGTTCGTAACCTTTGGATCCATAACCTCAGAATCCAACACCTTACAATCCATTACTTTAGAATCTTCAGAACTTCTTGATCTTCTTTGACTTTCCAAAAGTTGCTCTCTTATTGACTTTACAGGCTGTGACGGCTTATTCTCAACCCTCCTCATCCTATTCCCAATTCTTAGCGGCAATTTCTTCATCAACTCAAGATTCCCACTTGTCGTTGGTATCAAGATTCTTCTGGCTGGTGGGCTATGTTTTGTGGGATCTTGAGGGGAAGTTTCGCTAGATTTTTCAGGTTCTGTAGATTTTAGCTGATCTGTGCTCTTCGTACGACTCCTCAAACTCGTCAAATTGATCGTCAACAGTTTATTTGTGATTGCATTTTCAAGCCTTTGCTTTTTTGCTTCCGGTGAGTCATTGTCTTTTTTATTTTGGTTGTTGTCGTCGTCTGAATCTTGATTATTGGCATTTAAGCTTAGCTTTATTGATTCCTTAGATTTTTGGCTTTTTTCTGATTCTTGAGCTTCTTTGTTTTCATTTTCTTGTCTTTGCTTCGTTCTGATCATGGATTCTTGGATGATTGGCTGTTTAGATGACAAAGAGCTGTCATTTAACTCAAGATGTTTTTTTGGACGTCCGCGATTCCTTCGGATAGCTTGTTCTTCTGCTGCTTCAATCTTTGATGTGGTTTCGGGTTTTGAGGTAGAAGAACGAGGAGAAAAAGCTGAAGCGATGGTCGGATTTGATGAATCTTTATTAGATGCTGACACTTGAACCATTTGAGATGATTTTAGCTGATTTGATGAGGAATTTTTAGATTCTTGATTGGATGTTGACTCTTGAAGCTTTTCAATAGATTTTGAGTGGTTCGATGAAGAATTTTGAGGTTTTTTGGTTATATTGTCTTGATTTTTTGAGTTTTTGGGGATTTCTTTTGATTCTGACAACTTTTCAACTTCTTTTATTGTAGATTCTTGAGCATTTCTGTCAGTTGACTTCTTTGGGTCTGATTCAAAAGATTTCACACTTTTTAGTGGCTCCGCTTGAGAAAATGATCGACTTCTTAAAGATCTTTTACTGTCATGATTTGTAGCTTTTGTTGCTGGTACCTCTGAGCCAGAACTTTGATTCTCAATTTGACTTGGCTGTTCCTTACTTTTGGATGAACTAATTGAGATATTTTGGCTCCTATTTTGGCTTTTATTGTGAATAGATTCAGAAAGCAGCACTTTTGATGTTTCCAGCCTTTTCTTATTGTCAGTTCGATGCGGAGAATCCATGGATATTAGACGATTCCTTAAGCTTCTTATTGGCTTATCTTCTTCATCATTTTTGACATTTTGTTGAATTTTTCTCAATTCTGTGTCTGTTTTATGTTCTGATGTCTTTGATTCTTCAATTTTTGATGCTGTTTTGTCATTTTTTATCAATTTATCGTCATCGTGACTCTTCGAACCAATCTTTGATCCATTCTTATCAATTCTTGCTGATTCATCATCACCATCCCTCTCTACACCCTTTAATCGACTCTCCGACGTGCTCATAAAATCAAATTTATCAAACATTCTCGAAATTGATGACCTTCTCACTTCTAAATGACCTCTTGACGTGTCAACACTTTTGGATCGATTTCTTAAAATTCTCTTGAATGTATTCCTTTCATCTGATGTTGACTGCACTGTGTCGTTTAGTGGAACTGTCACTGTATTTTCAATGATGAATTTTTCATTAATTTTTGGTATTTTATCAGCTGTTGCTTGGATTTTGTCAATATTTTCTGTTGATTTGTCAAGTTTTTGTGTTTTGTTGTCAATTTTTTGAGTTTTTTCTGTTATTTTTTCATCTTTTTCTGTTAATTTGTCAACTTTTTCTTCTTTTTGCTTTGAATTTGAGTTTGAAATCGATTTTATTAATTTTTGTGGATCTTGACTGTAAGTTTTGTCAATATTGGAAGCATCAAAATTTTTTGGATCCTCTGACTTTGCCTCTACTAATTTTAAAGGCTCAATATGCTCAGAGCTTTTAGATTTCTGCATCTGTCGTGTTGTTCTTGGTGTATCAATGGATAGAGAAGTTGAACTTCTGGTTTTTGGGAATTTTGATGAATCTGCAGCATCTGATGGCTTATTAGTGTTTAAATTGTCGGAGCTTTTAGTCTTTGGTAGTGTTTTTGTACCTGAGGCATCTGTTGTGGATTCAGAGGTGTCTAAGGTGTCAGAACTTCTGGTTTTTGGTAGAAAGTTTCGATCTGTTGTGGTTTTAATGTTCAAGCTGTCGGAGCTTCTAGTTTTTATGCTGGATTTTGGATTTTTATCAATTTTTTCGGGCACTGATGATTCTTTTGAGATTTTTTCAGCTTTTTGAGACTTAAGTGTGCTTTTTTCAGGCGTTGATAATTCTTTTGACTTTTCTTCAGGCATTGATGATTCTTTTGAGGGTTTTTCCAGCATTGGTGATTCTTTTGAGTTTTCTTCAGGTATTGCCAATTTATTCAGCTTTTCTTGGATTCTTAATGATTCTTTCTGGTCTTTAGGCTCACTGTCACCTTGTAGTTTTCCCTTATTAATACTTTCTCGTCTCCTTGTCTCAATTAACCCTTCTTTGCCATCTTTGCTAACAGATTTGCTGCTGGTACCTAAAAGTGTCAACAGATCTTTTCCTTTGTACCTTTTTGATGTGTCTTTGTCGAATGTTTTACTATTTGGTGATTTTTCGTCATTTTTCTGTGCGGTTGAAGGATTTTTAGCAGAACTTTTAGCAGTATTTGATGGATCTTGAGAAGGACTTGATGATTCTTGAACAGAACTTGACGAATTTTGTGCAGAATTTGATAATTTCTTAGCAGAATTGACATTCGCTCGATTTTCTAACAACTCCACAGACAGTTTGTCTAATGAGGTTGACAGAAACGAAGTTAAAAGATTTTGATCATCTTTTTCAGGCTTAGTTGATTCTTCGCTAGCTTTCTTATTCGCAGGCTTTGAAATTTCTTCAATTTTATTACCAGCACTTCTTAGTTGGCGGATATTACTTTTGGATGTGGAAGTATTCTTCGGTGTGGAAGTTTGGATCGGCTTTGAGGTTGTGAGCTCGTCTTCACTTTGGTGGGCTTTATTTGGTGTGTTTTCTGGATTTTTAGCCTTTTCACTTGATTCTTTTGGTTTTGTGGATGTTTCGGATGTCTTAGATTGATTATGGCTTGGTACTGATTCTGCTAATTCATCAACAGATGATTTGTCATTAAATTGAGGACCTGTTCTGTCTTCGGCAATAGATCTGGACCTTAATAATCTTCTGGTAGGTTCAAGAGAATTTTTCGACTTTTCCTGGGTCATTTTTGCTAGGTTTGATCCTTTTTGGAGGGGTTTTGAAGATTCTTGGGGTTGATTTAATGATTCTCCAGATTTTGTGGCTTTATCTTTTGGATCTTCTGAATTTCGGCTGACTTTTGACCTTTCTTCAGGTTTTGTGACCTCATTCTTTAAACCTTCAGAATTTTTATTGCTTTTTGGTAATTTTTGTAGCCC
This sequence comes from Chironomus striatipennis, assembly GCA_026123125.1. Classification (NCBI taxonomy): domain Eukaryota; kingdom Metazoa; phylum Arthropoda; class Insecta; order Diptera; family Chironomidae; genus Chironomus; species Chironomus striatipennis. The sequence goes on along the minus strand of CM047391.1, from coordinate 2,693,669 downwards.
TGATGACTTTTTATCTTCTTTTTCTGATGTGCATGCCTCTGAAGCTCTAATTTGAGTACTTTTGGATGCTTTGTCTATTTTCTGCTCTTCGTATTTCTGTTCTTTCCTTTCAGCTTGATTTGTCTTAGCTTCTGTATCCTGTGCTTCGGAATTTTTGACATTTTGATCTTTATTGTCTTCTCTAACATCATTAAGCTCATTATCTTCATCCACTACTACAATTTCAACATCCCCACTTCCACTCTCATCTCTTACATCCTCAGTTAAGTCAACCAACACTCCATAATTGACAGAACCTTTTCGACTTTTATTTTTTGCTCCAAATTGCTCGCAAATATCAAGAACTTCTTTTGCATCTTTCACATCTTCATTTTTCATCATTATATCCTTAATTTTCTCAAATTTACTCTTCAATTTTTCAATAACTTCTTTACTATCCTTTTGTTGTCTTTTAGTGCGACGAACTGTTGCTTTTAACGCTGATCGTTGCGAGCTTCTTGAATTTACATTAGATTTTATAATTTTACTTCTTGATGGCCTTGAAGATGTCTGCTGAGTCATTGGTAGTGGAATTTTGAAATTATTTTGAACATCTTCCTCAAGATCATTGTAAGATTCAAAGCTTGAAACTTCTAGTTGATCCAGATCAGTTTCAGTGACAAATTTAGGTGCAGTTGATTGATTTTTGGTAGATTGAAGGCTGTTGGAAGGATTTTGATGGGTGATGCTTGATGTTGTTGATATTTTAGGCATAAGAGTGTTCAATGCATTTTTGGATAGTATTTGGACGACTGGTGTTGGACTTTTGGGTTCTGTGTCAGTAGAGATGTTCAAACCTAAAATATAAAGAAGAATTGATGAAATTATTGTAGTTAAGAGATTAAAAATGGTTTTTCTATCAAGGGTTAAGTTAATCAATCACACAATAGTGTAGGTGACACTATTATCTTTGGGTTAGGATGACATTCAGGAAGATGGGTTTCTAGGATATACCCTAGGGTAAAGAAGCCCACACCACATGGGCGTTGCCAAGAGGGTTCGAGCCTCCGATTGGGAAAATTTGAAACCGCAGTTAGAGCACGGCTTAAATTTTCTCATAGGGACATAACCCGGAGGGTTCGAGCTCCTCGTGGGAAATTTTGAAACCGCAGCGAGAGCACGGCTCGACCCTCCGGGTTATGTCCCCGTGAGAAAATTTTGAAACCGCAGAGAGAGCACGGCTCAAAATTTTCCCACGGGGACATAACCCGGAGGGTTCGAGCTCCTCGTGGGAAATTTTGAAACCACAGCGAGAGCACGGCTCAAAATTTTCCCACGGGGACATAACCCGGAGGGTTCGAGCTCCTCGTGGGAAATTTTGAAACCACAGCGAGAGCACGGCTCAAAATTTTCCCACAGGGACATAACCCGAAGGGTTCGAACCTCCCGTAGAAAAATTTGAAACCGCAGCTAGAGCACGGCTCAAAATTTTCCCACGGAGGTGAGAACCCTCCTGGTTACCCGGCCCCTGCCGAACAATGATAATTTTCTAACTAAGTTCCTAATCTTTACTTAAAAAATGTATTTTTTGTATTATACTCACTATCAACATCCTCTACATTCTCATTATCTGACATAATTTCATTATCTGACATATTCTCAGAAATCTTAAATGATTGGTTATCTTTTTCAGCTTCTACGCATGCCACACGAACACAGTCACTTGATGGCTTGTCGAGATCCTTGTTATCAAGATTTACAGACATTTTATTGATAATTTCACCTTCAGTTGCTTGTGAATCCTCTTCTTTTTGAGATTTGGATGCTTTGGTGTCGGCGGCTTTGGGGTTTTCTGAAGATTTGTTCTGTGTGGTATTTGAGGAGTTTTGTGTGTTTTCTGAGGAGTTGCAGTCAATTTTTTGTATATTTGATGTCTTAATTCTTGAATTATTACTTGAATCTTCTAGTTTTTCAAAATTATTGTGTTTTATCTCCCCTTTATCTTTATTAGGTTCCATTTTCTCACGATCGGTACCAAAATCATCAATTTTCTCACAATTATTAGACCTCAATTCATCAGATTTGCCAATATTTTCACGTTCCTCATTCTTCTCACTTCTGTTTCCACCTTCCAAACAATCATTCACAACAGCAACAACCACCTCTTCATTTCTGCTTTCTAATCCCTTCGATCCACTTTCATCACTACCTCCCACATTTTCCATCCTATTCCCACCACAATCTCCTAAATTTTCACTCAATTTATCATTCTGCATACATCCTGTCGACATTCCATCATTTTCAGTACCAACATCATCAAAATTTTGTGGATAAAAGATTTCATCGACGTTCGAGTTGTACAGACTCTCAGCATCAACATTGAGGATCTTATTTGACTTTTCTAGAAGATTTGAAATGCTGGATGTACGCTTGGCTGGTTCTAGGTTTACAATTGTCACTTCTTCAGATGTATCTTCCGTTATGTCTATGATGGCGGATATTTGAGATGAATTTGATTGTATTTTGAGTTTTGGACGTTGAGATGGAATTGTGGTGGCTGTTGGGTGTGTTTTGGTGGTTGTTGGTGTCGGTGAGATGAAGTATTGAAGAGTCTGGGGTTGAATTTGTGGTTTCTGAGGCAAATTTTGAGAATTTTGAGGTAAACTTTGCAGATTTTGTGGTAAACTTTGAGGCTTTTGAGGTAAAATTGGCAGATTTTGATGCAATCTATGCGATTGTCGAGTAGGATTCGTAACTGACGACATCGTCGGCAAAATTTGAGGAATGAACGGAGGAATCTGGCTGAAACTGGTTTTTGTAGTTACACGCTGGGTATTTGCCACATTTGGGGTAGTTTGTGGATAATTGGTCAACATTTGAGGTTGACTTAACGACCCTTGAGCTAATTTTGGATTTTTCGGGAAAGTTTGATCGAAATTTGGATTTTTCGATATATTTTGGCTGAAATCCGAATTTTTAACTAATCTTGACTTATTTTGACCAAATCTAGGTTCAATCTGAGCATCTGCTGATCCTAAGTCTCCCATTGACTCGCGATCAACTCCAAATTGAAGATTTGACAGCTTTGCATCAGAACTAATAACACAAGTTGACCTATTTGCATTATCCATCAACACTGCTGTCGAATTAACCATTTGATAAGGAACAGGAGCTGTATGAACAGCTGGAAATGCTGATGCTGTGTTGAGTACATTGTTTGAAGGAACATTTGTAGCACCAATTCGAATTGGAGTTGTTGGCATTAAGCTTGATGCAATGGTCATTGGATTTGTTGAAATTGTTGGTACACAAATCTGTCTGGGTGGCTGGTTTATCATCATATTTGGAGCTGGAACTGAAGATGACTCAGAAACTCTTTGAACTTCCACATCCGAAACATTTTGTTTCAAAATCACTGACGTTCGATTTCCTGCAGCTTCTGAATCAGAATTCTGAACATTTTCTTTAGATTTTCCACTTCCTTTCCCTTTTCTGTCCTTTTTCACAAATACGCCCAACTTTTCATCCAAAATATCCTCATCTGATGCGTCAACAATCTGCAGCACTTTCGTCACAACTTCCCTTTCGATTTCCTGCGCAACTTCTTGATCCTTCTTTTTGATGATTTTTTCGTTAATTTCTTCAACAGCTTTTAGCAAAATTTCCTTAATTTCATCGACGTCTGTTGGCGATAAGCAATTTCTTTTGTTTAGGTTTGATTCAGGTTCAGATGACTTTTGGGTGGTTAAATTTGATAATTTGAAGGAATTTGAGAAGATTTGATGTGTTACTGGTTGTGGTCTTTGAGGAGTTGGGTTTGGTTTTGTAAATTGACCAACAGTCTGACCCGACACCCCATCTGATCTCTGCCCAGCCAACACTCCACTTTCCGCTAGCTTTTTTCCTAAATTTCCTTTACTTGCAGCTTCCATCTCCTTAGCTTTACTGCTGTTCAGTTTTTGTGTGTACAATTCCAATTCACGAAAGATTTCAGCATCAGTTCTTCGAACTCTGGATGGTTTGCTGGTGTTTTTGACGTGTTTTTGTATTTTATGCCCTTCAGCTTGAGTAGCAGATTTTGATGTTGATGGTTTTTGGGTTTGTGGTTGAGATTGAGCTGTTGGAGGGTTTTGTGGTTGAGATTGTGCTGTTGTAGGGTTTTGTGGTTGAAATCGAGCTGTTGTAGGGTTTTGCGTCAAAGATTGAGCTGTTGTAAGGTTTTGTAGTTGAAACTGAGCTGTTGGAGGGTTTTGTAGTTGAGAATCAGCTGTTGTAGGGTTCTGCGTCTGAATCCGAGCTGTTGTAATGTTTTGTGGTTGAAATCGAGCTGTTGTAGGGTTCTGCGTCTGAATCCGAGCTGTTGAAGGGTTCTGTGACTGAAATTGAGCTGTTGTGTGGTTTTGTGGTTGAGACTGAGCTGTTGGAGGGTTTTGTAGTTGAGAATCAGCTGTTGTAGGGTTCTGCGTCTGAATCCGAGCTGTTGTAATGTTTTGTGGTTGAGATTGAGCTGTTGTAGGGTTCTGCGTCTGAAATCGAGCTGTTGTAGGGTTTTGTTGTTTAGAATGAGCTGTTGTAGGAGACTCAGCTCCTTTTGGGTGCTTCGGCTGCGTTTTCTTCCCTCTCTCAACATTTTTTGAGTCTTTTGTCCTTCCCTGTTTCTTTTGACTTTTTCCATCAGCTTTGCTTCCTTTTCTGTCAGTTTTTCTATTTTTTGAACTCGAATAAGTTTTATAAACTATCTTTACATCCTCTTGAGCCTGAATCTCAGATTGACTCTCCTTATTTACAGCCGAAGTTCCCTCAAGCAAATTACGCAACATTTGTGGCTCATTTCTCTTTGGTTCTGTGCCAAAATCTAATCTTTTTGGCTGAAGCTTCTGTGGACTTTCCACAATGTTAGTCGAAGTTGTCGGTATCAATTCAAAAATGCTTAATCTTCTTGTGACAACTTGAGGTGTTAAATTTTGATTCATTGCAATTTTTTCGTACAATTTTTTGCCACTTTGGATTGTTTTGTTGATTTTTTCGTCATCGGAGGATTTTCTTTGGACCATTGGACTGGAATTTATGGATTTGCTGGTACTTGGCTGTTGTCCGCCCTCACATTGAGTCGCAGCTTTAGGTCTAAAGTCAAATATTACCATCGGCCTCTTTTTTGCTTCAATTCCTAAAATTTCATTAATTTGATTGTTATTTGACAGAATTTGTGGACTTATTCTTGATCCAGTGACATAATTTTGATTTTTTGTTGGACTCGTAGTTGAGCTGGATGGTTGGTCCAGCGGAATCTTTTTTGTAACTAGTGATAAATTTTCAACAAATTCTAAACTTTTTGTTGTAATCTTCTTAGTTTGATTGGATGCAACCTCTTCATCTTCATTATCAGTCAGGTTATTGTAGTAATCTTGGATAGATTTGGTGTTTGGTGTTGACTCGAATGTTCCGAAGACATCAACTGGATTTGACTTTGGATTGAGTGATTGTTGAGATTTTGTAGGTTTTTGATAATTTTTGGAGTATTTTGAGTGAATAGCAGACTCAATTGGCTCATTTGATGAATTTTTATTGCCAGGAGCTGTTGCAGGACTTTTTGGATTAAAATTTGAGCTAGTCGGAGCAAAATTTGTGATTTTTTGAGCATTTTCAGATTTTTGGAGGTTTTCTACTACATTTGAGGTTGTCGGTCCTGAACTTTGAGCTTGTAACTTTCCCACCCTCTGGTTACCATCTTTATTGTTCATATTTTGACACCCAACCGACATCCTTCTGATTTCCTCAACCCTTGGTGACTTCTGAAGATATTTTGTGTTTTGACCCACAAATCCTAAATTTGAGCTGCTCCCAAAGGTATTTTGATTTTGGAAGATCAAATTTGCATCATTTGATGTTTTAACGACGTAATTTTGAGCATTGATTGTGTCAGGAACATAAACAGGCATGGAGATTAAATCCTGATGACTTTTTGAAAAAGTCTTGGTATTTTCTAATTTTGAGGGTCTTTGGCGGATATCTAGAAGGGATTCTGTCCTTTTTTCAGTTCTTGATGCTAATTTGAAGGTTTTTTGAGGTTCAGGTGCCTTTACATTTGAATTTTGAGGTTCAGGTGCCTTTACATTTGAATTTTGAGGTTCAGGTGCCTTCACATTGAAGTTTTGAGGTTCAGGTGCCTTCACACCAGAATTTTGAGGTTCAGGTGCCTTCACATCATCAAATAATCTAGAAAGTGATTCCCTCGTCGGTTTTTCATATTTATGGTCAATATTTTTATGCAAATTCCTCGACTCCGGCTCAACTTCATCATCAGAAAAATGAAAATCACAAACTGCCGTAAAATCTTCAGAATCTGATGGCTTAAGTGTTAAATTGTCAACTGGATCTAAGGTATAGGTGTGGTCCATGTTCTCAGCTGTTGATGTTGATTTGACATCGTCATCGTCAGCAATCTCAAAGCTTTGTTCGCTTTCATATTTTTGGAGTGAAAATACAAATTGATTTTGGTCGTAGGCTCGTTTTGGAAGTGGATTTATACCGAAACCGATTAAGTCACCGACTTCAAGTTTTCTGGTTTCATTTGTTAATTTTTCATTGTTGACGTATGTGCCGTTGGATGACTAAAATTAAATGGAGAGGAAAAATATGAGAAAATTTATTAAATTTGGAATTTTTTGGGATTTCTTTTTTTTGGATTTTCATAATTTTGGGTTTTTTTTGAGATTTTTCTCCTATACTATATTTAAACCTCCCACCACCCCAACCAGTAACACTACGTAACAAAATCTTATAATTCTTTCCTCTTCCAAACTAAAAATGAGCTAGATTTTCAGAAGTTTAGATACTTAAACTGCTTAACGCACTAGGATCAAGAATAATTAGAGCTCTGGGCAACGTTGGGGACAGGAACGGGTTCACAGCTCCTTTTGTAAAGGAAATCTGACAAAGTTGCAACCATGACAATTTATACAGAAAACATTATCGATGAATTGAATGCTTTTTTTGAAGAAAGTGCTCTTCAAAAACGGTCGTTTTGAATTTGAAAATTTGTTGACCGATTTTTGCAAAACACAAAATCAAAATTTTTTGATTATTCAGCAAAATTTAATTTTTCATGCTTCAATATTACTCATTTAACATTTTAAATTACTTTTGTAATAAAATTAAAATTTGACAAAATAAATTTTACTGAATGAATAAAAAATTTTAACTTTGTGTTCCCAACCCACCCCCCACCCCCTTCAAAAAAAAATTTTTGTCCCATACAAAAAAATTTCACTCTCCCCTCAAAAAATTTCTGGCTACGCCCCTTTTGGTGCTATGAATTTTAAGAACGACCTTTTATTAAATAATTTAAAAAATAATCAAATTAATAAAAATATTTATTTTACATACCTGAGTATCCCTCAAAAAAATATTTCCATCATTATAAATAATTTCACACTGTAGACGCGACACTCTTATACTTTTGAGTGTAATTGTGCAGTTTGGTGATCGGCCTGTAAAGAAAATGTAAGAAAAAAAAATATTGTTTGAGTGAATGAGAATAAAAAATTGTGGAACTTAAAAATGATATAAAAAAAAATAAAATTATAAAATTAGTATAACATTGACCAGTGGCGTAGCCAAAGGGAGGGGGGGTTGATGGTCACTGGCAAATTTCTCTAATTTGCTAGCAATTTTCGTGAAAAATCATAAAATCTTTCCCCCTTCAATTTTTTCATACAAAACCACAAAAATTTATTTTCCAACCAAAAAAACTCCAACAAAAAATCTTCAAATAAAAAAAATGCATAAAGCGTAAAATAATTAAAAGCAAAAATAAAATGAAATAAAAAGTTAGAGACTGGCATCACATTTATAAAATATTTTCTGCTCTTCTTTTCGGTTCTCACTCACACGAACAAATGCAACAGATTCATTTTATTTTTAATGAACCGCATATTTTTTGCATTTGAGAGAAATAAGAAGAAAAGAAATGTAACAAAAAAAAATAAATTTTTGTCGTTCTCGACAGCGAAGAAAAATTGAATTAATTTATGTCAAAGAAGTAGAAGAAATTGATTGTAGTGCATACGACCGACCGAAATTTCGGTCTATCTGAAAAATAATAAAATTTAGGAAAAGAAATTCGGCTAAAATTTCAGCGGAAAAGAATTCGGTTGAAATTTCGACCGAAAAAAATTTCAGTGGAAAAAATTCGGCTGAAATTTTAGCGGAAAAAAATTCGGCTGAAATTTTAGCGGAAAAAAATTCGGCTGAAATTTTAGCGGAAAAAAATTCGGCTGAAATTTTAGCAGAAAAAAAATTCGGCTAAAATTTCGATTTTGAACTATTTTGCTGAACTATTGTTTCAGCCGAAAAATCTGCTGAAATTTAAGCCGAAAAAAATTGGCTGAAATTTCAGCGGAAAAAAATTCGGCTGAAATTTTAGCAGAAAAAAATCGGCTGAAATTTCGGCCGAAAAGAATTCGGCTGAAATTTCAGCGGAAAAAAATTCGGCTGAAATTTCAGCGGAAAAAAATTTGACTGAAATTTTAGCAGAAAAAAATCGGCTGAAATTTCTGTAAAAAAAAATTTGGCTGAAATTTTAGCGGAAAAAAATTCGGCTAAAATTTCGATTTTGAACTATTTTGCTGAATTATTGTTTCAGCCGAAAAATCTGCTGAAATTTAAGCCGAAAAAAATTGGCTAAAATTTCAGCGGAAAAAAATTCGGTTGAAGTTTCAGCAGAAAAAAATCGGCTGAAATTTCAACCGAAAAAAATTTTGCTGAAATTTCGGACGAAAAAAATTCGGCTGAAATTTTAGCGGAAAAAAATTCGGCTGAAATTTCAGCGGAAAAAAATTCGGCTGAAATTTTAGCGGAAAAAAATCGGCTGAAATTTCGGACGAAAAAAAATCGGCTGAAATTTCTGTGGAAAAAAAATTCGGCTGAAATTTCAGCAGAAAAAAATCGACTGTAATTTTGGCCGAAAAAAAATTCGGCTGAAATTTCTGTGGAAAAAAATTTGGCTGAAATTTCAGCGGAAAAAAATTCGGCTGAAGTTTCAACAGAAAAAAAATCTGCCGAAATTTCGGTCGTAAAAAATCGGCTGTAATTTTGTCCGAAAAAAATTCGGCTGAAATTTCAGTGGAAAAAAAAATCAGCTCAAATTTTGGCCGAAATAAAAATTGTTTCGCCTAAAATTTCAGTCAGTCGTATGTAATGTGCCCGATAAAATTCTAATTAAGTACAACAGAATCTTTATTAGAGGTTGTAGCTAGCTTTCCCGAAAGGCACAAGTCAGATAATCGAGATGGAATCCGACACCAAACCACAGTGAGGTCAGCATCACTCCGGCTTAAATTGTATGCCAGCCTCGTGGACGTCATTTATGTACAACCCCTACTTGGATTTTCGTGAAAAAACGAAATCACCCAAATTTTTTTCACACAAAAAATTAAATTTTAACCCCCATTAAAATTTTTGGCTACGCTACTGCCAAGGCCTTAGTCAGGAGGGTCCGGTCACCTCCCTTAAGAGTTTTCAGCCGAAGCGAGAGCACAATTCGGGCTCTACATGTCTACACTTTGACGTACTCTTAATCTAGTAAAAATATATATATTTTTTTTTATTTTAATATTACTCAGCAAGTTAATGTTCATTGCTCCTATTTTTTTTTTAAATGAGTCAATGATGATTAAGATTTTTTTTATTTTATTTTTTCTTTTAATCTTTATAAAAATTACATTACATAAATACTGAATGAAACTTAGTGATAATTTTAAATGAATAATCAATTTTTTAATTCTTATAAATTATCATTTTTCAAAAATAGTATATTATGAGTAGTGTCTGTCATTACTTATTCCTAAAATATGCTAACATATAAAAAAAAACAAAAACCGCACGCAGTATACAGTTTTGTTCATGAATAACTCTTAAAGTGTGATGTCATGACAAAATTGTCACAAACCGTGTGCTGTGTACGGTTTTAATCGTTTTTATCACAAAATCCAAGAAAACCGTGTGTCGTGTGCGGCTTTAGGTCATGACTTGCCATCTTTTATTTTAAAGCACTTCTAAGTGGTAAGTCATAGTCAAAATCGCACACGACACACGGTTCATGGAATTTAATGGTCAAAATGATTAAAACCGCATGCGGTTTATGGTTTTATGGTAATTTTTTAATTTAATCAGACATTAGGAGTTAGTCATGACCAAAATCGTATGTTTCACACGATTAATGGTCATTTTTTTATAATAACTGACAAGAAATCGCATGCAACGCACAGTTTGTGTTATTTTTTTCACTGAGGTACACATCTCGATAGTATAAAGAACAAAAACAGTACACAATACACGGTTTGTGTTTTTTTTCTCCACTTCAGCACATCTTATTGAAATAAATTACCAAAACCGCATGTAACACACGGTTCATGGTATTTTTTTACACAATAGTGCACATTAGTAATAAGAAATGATTGAAATCGTACACGACACATGGTTCGTGTGTTTTATTCATGACTGTACACCAGTGATGGCCAATCGGTGTGCCACGGCACACTAATGTGCTGAATTTTTTTTCCGAGAAGTACCACGAGTCGTGTTCCACGTGCGATTTGATCATGACCTAGACACAAGGTGTGCCGCGATGTAAAAAAGGTTGGTCACCACTGCAGCGTACACCTTAGAAATGAAAAATGATCAAATCCACACACGGCACACGTTGCATATGCACTGTAGCATATCTTATAGAAAAACTGGCCAAAAACTGTGTGCAAAACACGGTTTGTGGTACTTATTACACAATTACACAGACAAGTAGTACGAAATGATTAGAACCGTACGCGACACACGGTTTAAGGTTATTATTTATGAGAATACACACAATAAATGAAAAATGAAAGAAACCGCACGCAATACACGACTTTTGATATTTTTTGACACATAAGGATACTTTGGTAATGAAAAATGACAGAAACCGCACACGGCACACGGTTTGAGGTTTTTATTTATGAGAATACACATGATAAATGAAAAATGACAGAAACCGCATGCAATACACGACTTTTGGCATTTTTTGTTACATAAGGATACTTTGGTAATGAGAAATGACAGAAACCGCACACGGCACACGGTTTGAGGTTTTTATTTATGAGAATACACATGATAAATGAAAAATGACAGAAACCGCACGCACAACACGACTTTTGGTATTTTTTGACATATAAGGATACTTTGGTAATTAGAAATGACAGAAACCGCACGCGGCACACGGTTTGAGGTTATTTCAAAATTCATACTAATGGATCGTGGCATAAAGGTTGGTTTTTATTGATTTTGAGGTTTGATGTTGAACAAAAAAGGTTTAACAGCACTGAATCTAAAAACTACAGATTTTTGGCAATATTAACACCTTAAAGTTTTGTGTCATAAATGGTCAACAAATCCCAAAAAGATCAAAAATTTACATTGTAATGTTGATTTTTAGTAAAATAACCTAAATTTTGTATCTTAAACAGCCAAAAGATCCTAAAGATCTTCCCACTACCGCGCATGGAAGTTCGCAACATTATCATCAAAGAAACTAGCATTTTTTCATATTTTTCATTATTTTTTTGTATCTTATCACTTGCCACACCAGAAAAACTTCAAATTGATCTTTTTTTTTTTAAAAAAAAATAATTTTTTCATACAAAACTTTTTTTACACACGACGAACTCGAAACGAAAACGAAAAGAAAGAAGAATAAAAAAAAAATCATCACAAACACAACCAAAGAATCATAAAAAAAACCACAAAAATAAAATTTTATAAATAAATAAATAAAATAATTCCAAACATTAGAACACTCACCAATTGTTATCAGTCGTCTAATGATAGGAATGTGACTATCATTTAATCGAGTGCCTTCACGTTTAAGCAAATATTCCATCGTTATGTAGTCATTTGTTTCGCAAAACTTTCTCGATTTTACTTCACTTTTTATCATTTTTTGTGTTTTTTTTTTGGACCTTGATTGTCAGTTTGTCCGTTAGACTGTTAGTTTATCCGTCCGTCCGTCTGTTTGTACGTCTATCCGACTGCCTGTCCTTTTGTTCGTCTGTCTGTCCGTCTGTTTTTGTTTTTATTTTTATTTTTTTTTTGTTTTTTTTTTTTTTTATTTTTTTTTTTATTTCATTTTCTTTTTGTTTCTTTATTTTTACTTATTTTTTTTTACACACAAAATACCGAAAAGTTCACATTTGAGTCTCTAAAATTATAAAAAAATTGAGAATTTAAATGAATTTTAAAATTGTAGAATTTTTTTCGCTCACCTTTTAATTCAATTTTATTCAAAATTTCATTTTTGCCAGGAATATAAAAAAATATAACAAAAAAAATTCTACGCACACAAAAAAATTTATTTTTAAAAAAATATTTTTTTTTCAGATTTTTTTTTTTATTTTAAAGACTAAAAAAATTTTGCTTCTTTCTCATTTGACAATTTCGAGTAAACTGAGAGAAAGAGAGTAAAAAATGCTGTTTGAATCATTTGTGACGGATTTTGGGTGTGTTGGTGACCGACCGTATGGTGTGTCGGATTTACAGTTCAGTCTCTCATGGATGTGATGGGATGGTTGTGTTGGTTATGGAGGAAATTTAGTTGATTTTTTGTATGTTTTTTGCAGGTTTTTTATGTAAATTTTGAGAATTTTGTGTTGAAATTTTGAAAAATTTCAGCTAAATTTTCAATATTTTGGAATTTTAAGCTCAAAAATTCACAAATTTTATGAAAAAATGAAATTTTCTCTCTTTAAATCTCGAAGATTCTCTCTTTTTAAGCTAAGATTATGTTCATAAACTCATAAAAATACGTAATAAAATAAATCGAGATACGACCTTAGTCTAATTTGAATAAAAAAAATATCTGGTTGTGGCCAGTTTGAGATAAACGCGAGATTTTTGCGATTACTCATCTTCGAATGCATGCGAATCAAAAGTAATGAAGATCATTTTGTGGAGGAGCCAGTAAGCTTTGAGAAAAAAAAAGTTCAAAGTCTTCGTGTTGCTAATCGAGGGACTTTAGCGCATTTTTGTCGCAGCGATCAGAAATTGATTTAATTGAAATTGCTTAAAATTACAAAATTCCTGAATTTTTCTTTTATTATCAAAAAATCCTGCAAAAAAACTACTAAATACTAAAAAAACTGTACAATAGTAACAAAACCCAATAATTTCCACGGGTGTGGAACTGAACAAATTGACTTTTGATCTTTTTTATAATTTTTGATCTTTTTTGATCATTTTTGATCAATTTGATCAGTTCCACACCCTGGTTAATTTCCGTTTTTCTAGCAAGCTCTATGCATGAGAAGTCTGTTCTCACAATAATAAATACAAAACCTTACAAAAAGAAAGAAAAAAATTTTGACTAAAAATAACGGTCAAAAAATTTTTAAATTCCAACGGTCAAAAAAAAAATTCAAATTTTTATCGAGGGTTTTTAACGAATTTTTTCCCCTTATTTAATGTTGAATCCAGGTTCGTAGGGGGGAGAGGGGTGGTTGGGGGCAGGGGCGTAGCCAGGAATTTTTTTGAGGGGGGGTTATTGCTAATTTTCCACGTTTTTTTTTGGTTCGGATCTGAAAAATTACATCTAGTATAAACTTCGCGAAAATAGGGAGGTTTTGACCTAAACCCCCCCTCCCCCCTGGCTACGCCTCTGTTTGGGAGTCAACCCCCCTTACCCCCAATTTTTTAAAACAAAAATACGGTTATTTAAAATTTGAAAAAAATAACGGATTTTAAATTTTTGAATTAAAATTAATGTTAATGTTTTGTTTACAAAAAAACAGGTCATGAAATTTCAACCCCCCCCCCCCCTCTTCCCCTCCTTTCCCCCTGAAAAAATCCTGTCTACGCCCCTGGTTAAATCGTTAATTACAGGAATTGTAGATCGTTTTACGATTTTTTAATAGCCGAGGCCGGAATAACTCGATAGTAGAAAGATAGTTCATCATAACAGAACTCTTAACTATGTCTGGTTTCTGAGATTTCAGAGCTCATCCAACTAACCAGCCAGCCAGCCAGCCAGCCAGTCAGCCGAACAAAATGAATGCAATAGCGTCATTTTTACCGCAAAAAATGCTCTAAATAATCTTGTGTTGATTTCTAAAGTATACCCTTAGGGTACACCCCATCCCCTAACTGTATACCCCATACCCTTAGTCAATTTAAAAATCTCCCAATAAGCCTTTATTCGTCTTCTTTTTGAATTTTGTTTTGATATAAATTCTGTAAAGTCGTTTGTTTATGTGTGCTATTGAAAATTAGTATGTGTTAGTAGATGAGGAAGTATTGAGCATCAATAAATGTTATAAAGATGAGATCACTTGAGAATTTTGAGAAATCATAATGTCGAGAAAATCTAACGATTTCTCGATATTATGTATGAAACGTCCTGGAAAAAATCAAATCGCTGAATTCAGCATGAGAGCAATTGCTCAGTTTTTGGCAGTGGCAAGAGAGGATGGCAAGAGAGAGGAATTTGGCAACTAGGCGGGAACGGTCATTCATTGTCCAAAGAGACGTGAACGTGATAAGTCGGAATATAAAATATTGTGCATTAATTAAAATAATAAGGCAGAAGCCATTTTATCTTGATACAGTAAGATTGTAAGTTAAGAAGAATTAATTATGATAAAATTAGATATTAAATAAAATTCATTTAGATTTGAACGTCAAGCACTGGAAATTGAAATAATTGGTCTTTTATTGGTCCGAAGATTAACTTACAGCATCCAAGAATTTCAGAGCAACGTTCGAGTAAGTTGTCAAAGGATTGGTGGCTTATAGCCTTAACAATAATAAAATCTATAACATTCAAATAATCTTAGTTGGTAAAAAGCCAAACTATTTATTAAAAAATATAAAAGAATCATCCCATAAGGGATTATAATAAAATTAAGAATCACAAAAGTGATATTCATACACCAGAACACTACGAATTAAATTAATTTAACTAAGAATTAATTAATTCATTAAATTCCGCCCAAACTTTGTTTATAACTAATTCACTAACATACTCACAAAAAATTTCGCCCTCGTGGAAACGAGAAAAAATTACTCATACATATAAAAAATTGCGCCTAAATCCTTTATCACCAATAAATTGCCATAACGTGTATTGCGTCCTATAAATAAAAAATAAAATTTGAATTAGTCAATTGCCGTTAAACTTGCTATAAAAATTAGCTATAAAGATTTGAGTTGTCATAAGTTATTGAAGATTGTTCAAAAAATAAATTGTCGTTGATCGTTTTAATAAAAAGAAATTCCAAATAATATTTGAATTGTATTTTACTGTTATAAATTTTGAGTCGTAAAAATAAAATAAAAAAGAAAAAGATGGTCTCAAGAAATTGCGAATTCTGTCATGTTGAAATAAAAAAGAAGGAAAAACACCAAAGGAAATGCCAAAGATGTGGAAAAGTTGTACATGAAAAATGTGCGAATGAGAATCATTTAATTTCAGCTGATGGAATGTATTATTGCGCTACTCATATCCAAAAACAAAATAATATCCCTCCTCCACCTCCTCGAAGAATAAATACAAGATCTGTAGCCGCTGCAGCAGCACTAGCTGCTCTTCAAATTGAACAACCTTTATCGGAAAGAGAGCAAAGAATATCAGATGCTTTTTCTCAATTGATTATCTCATTACTTGATTCTTCCCATGAACAAAATTCTATCGATAATTTGAATAATCCCATTGGTAATTCAACATCAAACAATCCAGATAACGACATAAATAGGGACGAGAATCCAGTACAAGTTATTGAACAAGAAGAGCCATCAAATGCAAGAAATGTGCAAAATATTGAACAACAACAGCAGCAGTTACCTATCGATCAAAATAATATCTCAAATGGCCAAGATGTAAGAAGAGAACCATTTATAGAAAGTGACGACGAAGAGGATTTTGATGAAATTCTTCAACCAATAAGGGATAAAATTCCCAAAGGACCAAGAGCCCCAAATGATCCTGGTAGGAGAAATCCACCTCCACCACTTAGTAAGAATTGTAGCTTATGTACAATGATAATTAAGGGAGAGTATTTCGTGTGCGCACGTTGTAAGGATTTTTATCATGAAGAATGTGTATCTAATGATCACAGAATGAATCAAATAAATGGATATTGGAATTGTGAACAATGTTTAATAGAATGGGCAAAGTTCATATCGTTAAATGCATATCGAGGCAACAACCCAGACATTTTAGCAGAAAGAAGTGCTTTAATAACAAATGGATTTGCAAACATGAGACTTGATGATAATTTTTTGGCTCCCAGACGAGAATCTGTCTTTCCAGGATGGGCTTATGTCCCACCAACTAATAATCTTCGTCATAATAATCCTCAAATTGATAATAGAAAAGAGCAAAATAATCAGCAAATCGGTCAAAAAGAGACTAAAGATAAAAGTACAGAAATGACCCAAGAATATGTTAAGGATATACTTCAAAATTTTCAACAACAGCAAGATAAAAAGCTTAATAATTTTTTAGAGAAATTCACTGCCACGATTAATCAAAGAATCGATCAAATTATCTCCAATGACAATAAAAATCAAACATCAACATCCTTGCAAAAACCTGCAGAAATTCCCATAAGGAATGATCGTGAAAAAGAAGATGCTGTAAGAGCTCAAGTAAGGAAATCGGAATTGCATCGTATCGCGCACCCTGAATCCACTTTATATGATTTAGACGGTTATTTAAGTCACGATAAAAGTTCCACAAGGAACCAAAAAGAGAATAATGACAAAAGTCATGGGAAAAAGAATAGTAAAAGGTATGATAAGGAATTTAATGGAGAAAGTAGCCGTGATCATGATGATAGTAGGGATTACACAACCAGCGAAAGTAGTGATAGCAGTTATACTGAAGAGGAAAGTGAATGCAATAAGAAAGAAAGAAGGAATTATAATGATGACGCATTAAGTCGCTTAGCAGAGCTACAATTAGCAGAAAGTAAGAAAAATGCATATCGAAATCTTCCAAAAGTTAAAAATGCGAATTATGAATGGAAAGTTTTTTATAAGGCTTTTATGGAAACGAAAATTCTATTTTCCCCTCAAGAAAATGTTAGCAGACTTCAAGAAGCGATAGAAAGTGAAGAAATTAGACAATTGGGAGGTTTTAACATGTTTTCGCTCGATACATATGAAGCAGCACTAGCTGACATTGATAAACGAATTGGAAAGCCATCAAAAATGCTGTTGAATGAAAAGCAAAAGCTTTTAGCACAAAAGCAATTGTATAATAATCAGCGTAAAGAAACTATAAAATTTATAGGTGAAATTAAAAGGTATACGACTTTAGTTGAAAAAATTGGAAATTCTCAAAACAATTCTGATTATCAACTGGTTTCAGTATTATCAAAGCGTCTTCCAGAAAAACTTTTTAATGGCTGGATGAAGGAATTTACAAGACTAAAGTCAAATGATAAGGAAATCTTACTAAGCGACTTATCGAGATGGTTAGATAAACAGATAGACGAAATGGAAAATGTACTGATGTTGGAGGCTGAAAGTTCATCATTTCCGAATAAGGAATATAAGCATAATAACAATAAAAAAGATTTCAAAAGTAGATCCTCTAAAGAATTTACATTCACTCATAGAGATGCAATAGAAGATGATAAAAAATATGATTCACCCACTAATTACTGTTGGTACCACAATACGAAAGGTCATAGTTCACTCATTTGTTACTCACTGTTAGATAAATCTGGTTTCGAGGTAACTGAATTGGCAATTAAGAAAGGAATTTGTGTAATTTGCAGCAGAAAATACCACAAGGTATGTCCTTATCGGGAAAGGAATAAATGCATTATTACAAATTGTAATATGCATCATGCAGCAATTTTCTGTTACAAGCGTCAAATACAAAAGGCAAAAAGAGATAATCAAGGAATGTCTGGTCGTAGAAATAATAATAATAATAAAAGTTACGAAAAGAAAGGAACTGATCATCAACAAAATGGAAGCAATAATAATCAAAATGCTCATAAGAGCAATGAAAGACCTACTACATCCAGAATATCGAATGAGAAACTAAGAAACAATTCTGAAGACGTTTTTAATACATTGCATGTGGTCGTAGAGGTTAATGAAGAGGAGGATGATGATGAAAGTGAATCGCAATGGACTATTGTTGAAGGGAAGACAAAGTCAAGAAATAAGAAAGCAAGTGAAGTAAAGAACAATACACACTTTACATCTAAAAATATTTTTCCTGTAGTTTGTATAACTTTAAAATGTGGAAATAAGTCACTGAAAGGAGCTGTATTGCTTGACACGGGTAGCACAGCAAGTTTAATTGATGCAAAATACGCGAATTATTTAGAGGCTGACGGCCCTAAGAAAGCAATTGAATTAAAATGGAGTGGAGGAGCAAAAAGATATGATGAAGAATCAAAAATTGTCAAATTAAGAGCTCAAGGATTACATGAAGACGCGGCATGCTATGATGTTTATTTCCGTACAGTAAAAGATTTAAAAATGCCCAGACAAGTGTTAAATGTAGAAGAATTGAAAGAGAAATTCCTCATTTAAAAGAAACAACGATAACATCTTACAACAACATAATAGGAGTTATTGGAACAGATCAAAAATGGTTATTAAGGCAACTAAAGTGGATCGATGCAAATAAAAATGCAGAGAAATCGCCTGCAGCTATTTTAACACCTTTGGGATATAGTCTTTTAGGTTCTGCATGGCCACTTTCAACACTTTATAATCACTTATCAGAGCAAAACGATAAGCATGATGAATGACTAATAAATTTAACAGAACATGAAGAAAATGAGATAATGAAAATGCAAATTAGAATAATGGGATCTGATTATGAAATGTCATACGAAAATGATAGATGTATAGAAGAAGAAGTAGAAGCAATAAAAATTTTAAACGATAAGACCATAAGAATAAATGGAAAAAATAAATTTCAAGTGCCATTGCTATGGCGAAACCCTGATCCCAAGTTACCCACCAAAGAATCGTTTAATATCGCAGAAAAGCGCCTACAATTATTAATGAAGCATGCCACAAGGCTAAATAAATTGGATGAATTGAATGAGCAAATTGAGAACTTATTGAATAAAGGATATGCTAGAAAAATAACACCAAATGAGATTGAGAATCCCCCAACGAATGCTTTTTATCTTCCAATATTTATTTCCGCACAGAAAGGAAAAAGATTAAGACTAGTATGGGATGCGGCAAGTAAAGTCAACAATAAGTCACTTAATGACTATTTACTAGCCGGACCAAATTTATATGCAGATTTGGTGACTCTTTTGATGCAATTAAGACAAGGAAGATATTTTGTAAAGGCCGATATCAGTGAGATGTTTCACCAAATAGAAATAATACCTGAAGATCGACCAGCATTAAGGTTTTTATTCATGAATAAGGACACAAAACAGATTGAACATTATGAAATGAATGTTATGATTTTTGGAGCGATATGCTCGCCATCTACTTCACAATACATTAAAAATAGAATAGCTGAGGAAAATAAAATGGAATTCCCAGAAGCAGCAGAAGTAATAAAGAAGAATGTGTACGTTGATGATCTTGTTAAATCATTTAATGATAAGGAATATGGTAAAAAGATGATTTTCGATGCTAGAAATCTTCTCATGTCTGGAGGGTTCAATTTAGTCAAATTGAAGGGAAATAATCCAGAATTGCTTGATCTCATCAGGGTAAATTTGACTCAAGAAGAAAGAAGTAACACAAAAGTGTTTTGTACAGATGAAGAGGAAAAGTTGTTGGGATATTGGATAAATTATAACAAAGACACCATAAAGCTAGCATTTAACCCAGACAAAACTTTACAAAAAATAGTAAACAGGAATAAAGTTCCAAATAAGAAAGAAATTTTAAAATTATTAATGTCAATTTATGATCCTCTAGGATTTTACAGTTTCTTTATCGCAAAAATAAAATTGTTGTATCACTGGACGTGTAAAGAGAAACTTGAATGGAATCAATTAATAAATGAAAAGCATTCGAACTATTGGGAAAAAATACTGTGTCTATTGCCAGAAATTCTAAAGATAGAAATACCCAGACCTTATTTATTGGATATTGATAGAGCAAGAAAAACGCAATTGATAATATTTGGTGACGCGGGAAAGGAAATGGTATGTACAGTAGCCTTCATAAGATTTCTAAACGAGAATATGCAGCAGATAGGATTTAGTTTCGTGTCAGGAAAGACATATACTGTCCCGTTGAAACAAAAAAGAACAATACCGGAACTGGAACTTGAAGCATCATCAAGAAGCGTAAAATTTATGAAACACATCACAGAAAGTCATACCATAAAGTTCGATGAAATAATTTATTTAACAGATAGTTCGTGTGTATGGACATGGATAAAAAATGAAGCAAATAGACCAACGATTTACATGGCAAACAGACTTAAGAAGATAAGAGAATTATCCAGCAAGGAGCAATGGAACTGGATTCCAACTGAGCTGCAAGCAGCTGATTATGGCACAAAATTTGAATCTACTCCCGCATTAGAATACAAAAATGATTGGTTTTGTCCAAAAATATTTTCGATGGATGATAAAGAATGGATGAATATTGAACCTGATAAAGAAGAAGTTGTTGAGATCCTAGCACATATTGAAAACGAAAAAATAGATAAAGATTATGGAACCAAAAGACTAATTAATTATTATTCCACTTGGAACAAGCTTGTGAAAACCACTAGCATTTATTTGAAACTAAAGGCGATATTAAGGATAAAAGTCTTAAAGAAATTGTTTAATCAGTCACAAGAGTCTCAAATTAAGGAAGAAAAGGAAAAAATGATCGATAAAATTCAAAATTCTATCAGTTTTGCAAAAATACGTAAAGTCGCAGAGTCTGCTTTAATTAAATTAGCTCAAGAAGAGGATATGCCTCAAGAACGTGAAGAATTACGTAAAAATGGTAAATTAAGAACGACTTGTAATTTATATAAGTATTCACCATTTATTGATGAATTGGAAGTGATGAGAGCAGTCACTAGATTGCCAGAGGATGATGAAAAGTTTGAATTTGATAGAAGAAATCCTTTAATATTACCAAAAAACCATAAGGTTACACAACTAATCATAATGAATTACCATAAGAATAACAAACATTGCTTTAATAAGTCTGTAGTCGCGAGCTTATTACAAAAGTATTTCATAGCAAATATAAACTGGACCGTCGATAAAACAATAAGAGCCTTATGTTATCAATGTAAGAAATCAAATGCTAAACCCGATCAGCCAATGATGGGTGACCTCCCCTCCGTAAGATTAGCAGTAAAAGAATATCCATTTACTTATATAATGGTTGATACTTGCGGACCGTTTAATGTCAAAGTAAATAGAAGATCACAAAAAAGATGGCTATTTGTAGCAACTTGTTTAACTACACGAGGGATATTTATTAATAAATTACATTCAATGACAGCTGATTCATGCTTAATGGCTTTAAATAATCTAATTCACACAAGAGGTGCACCAAAAAGGATAATCAGCGACAATGGCACTAATTTTACAGGAGGTAGTAATATTCTATATGAGAAGCATGAAGAATGGAATGCTAAACTGCTAGATGAACAGAAAATTGAGGATCCAATAGAATGGGAATTTCATCCAGCAAAAGCAAGTCATATGAATGGTAGTGTAGAAAGGCTGATTGGAATGATCAAGAAAGTTTTACAAAAAATGCATGATACATTAGATAAAAGACTACTAATTCCGAGTGATGAGGCTTTTGAATGCATTATAAAAGAAATTGAAGGAACAATCAACAACAGACCCATCTGTAAAACTCCACTTGAAGGTACAAAAGACAAGTTCCTCACACCAAATCATTTCATAATGTTAAGACCAAATTATCAAATAAATCCATCTTGTTCCACTTATAACAAAAGTCTAATAGAGAATTGGGAAGATGTAAAAGAATTTGTTGGATCGTTATGGGGACATTTTCAAAAATATTACATAAATGAGCTTATATACCGAGACAAATGGTTTGATAAGACTAAGAAATTGGAATTAGGTGATGTGGTGGTCACCGCTGATCCAACAGTCCACAACAGATGGCGTTTGGGTAAAATTGTAGATATTGAAGAAGGATCAAAAGATCAAGTACGTAAAGTTACAGTAGAGTTAGGCAAAAGAAAAATTATTGGTGATAAAGGTAGACGCTCGCGCGAAAGTTTGAAAAAGGAATATGAAAATGAAAAACCTTCATACATAACCAGACCAGCTACACAAGTAGCATCTCTAGAACTAAAAGCACCATTAAATCAGAACACAAGTTCCTAAAATAGATTAATCATTTACAGACGATCATAATACAAGATGAACGCGGATAAATTATTGATAAAATTAACCAAAGTCCCAAAAACCGTGTCAATCGGTGCGTTATGGAGAGAAATTACGAATTTAATGGGATATTCATATATGGCTGCTAATGATTTGGCAGGAATATTCGTAGATGTTGATTTAATGAGACCACAGAAAGCACCGAATTGGTTCATCTACTTTTTCCGTATAAACAGCATTGGCAAGTTCAAGAGATTATGCAATAACGAAAACGAGAAGCTGGTCTTATACTTATTCAATAGTAAAATTGAAGTTGAAATGCCTGGAAGGGATTTCTGGACATTATCTACAGAACTAAATAGGAATTATGTACGTAGTGATGCAGAAATTAAGGTTAAAACCACCAAATATCAAGCTATAATCGACATAATAAAAGTATTAGGTCGAAGATTAACTATGCCTTATGAGAACCATCACCCGATAGAATCTTGCGTCCAAGCTAAGGAAATGATTTTTATTAAATTCTCAAGAGCTGAATACGCTTCAAGAGCTTTGGTAGAACTATATAATCAAGGATATGAGGCAAAGAGAACAATCAGTTACACATTCCTTAGCTTAGAATGTAATGAGGAGCCTAATCCCCAGGAAAGTCGTAAAGAAAGTACAACAACGGAAAAAGAAAGAAATAAAAATAAAACCCAAGAGCCCACACCATCAACGAGCAAAGATAAGGAATCGGTAGCCCTTACATTATCCAAGAAGCAAATTGACGACAAAAGTCGTGAGAGAATAATCCATGTAGGATCGATTAATATGAGAACGCTTATAAAAAAATTCACGGTTCATGACCGCATATATTTTGCACTCACCGATATCCATAAGTCAAATGAAGATCCAGATCACGATGTGGTCATACTTAATGAAGATGTTGAGATGCCAGAAATTCTATAATCAATCATTTAAATCATGAATTAACGCCAAACTCCATGAAATAACAAAGTCCAATAGATCCAGAAAATTAGAATAACATAATAAACATCCAAATAAGGATTCAATGAATTAATAAGATCACAAGATCCAGTAGGCTAAAAAAGACTTTAAATAAAAGCATTAGAAATATGTCCAACATTAAAATCGGAACGAAAATCACCTGATAAACGTATAAGAAATAGAACATAAGTTCTCGAAGTTATAGTAATACATAAAAATACAAATAAGTATGCATGGATGATGACCACAGGAAAAAAAAAAAAAAAAAGAAGCACAAAACATAAAAAAAAAAAAAAAAAGAATCATAAAATTTAAAAAATAACAATATAATACTTATCTAATAGAATTCCATATGAAAATTATCAAGCTTGTGGTCCAGCATCGTTATATCCATGAATTAATGTAAATAAATTGTTGAAATGCATGTAAAAAACTTGAATTTATGCTCCAAAATAAAATTTTCACTTAACACGTTTTATTTGATCTTGAAACTCTCGATAACGAAGTCTATAAATTCAAAATTTATGTCGTTAAAAAAATTTTTGAATTTTAAAAAACCGTTAGAAACGTAAATCTAGAAAAAAGTAATGTGAAGCTTGTCGCCTTGCGGAGTGTCGAGAAAATCTAACGATTTCTCGATATTATGTATGAAACGTCCTGGAAAAAATCAAATCGCTGAATTCAGCATGAGAGCAATTGCTCAGTTTTTGGCAGTGGCAAGAGAGGATGGCAAGAGAGAGGAATTTGGCGACTAGGCGGGAACGGTCATTCATTGTCCAAAGAGACGTGAACGTGATAAGTCAGAATATAAAATATTGTGCATTAATTAAAATAATAAGGCAGAAGCCATTTATCTTGATACAGTAAGATTGTAAGTTAAGAAGAATTAAATATGATAAAATTAGATATTAAATAAAAATTCATTTAGATTTGAACGTCAAGCACTGGAAATTGAAATAATTGGTCTTTTATTGGTCCGAAGATTATCTTACAGCATCCAAGAATTCAGAGCAACGTTCGAGTAAGTTGTCAAAGGATTGGTGGCTTATAGCCTTAACAATAATAAAATATATAACACATAAAAATTGAGTTCTTTTAAGAGCGAGCGAGTTCTTTCTACCTTCCAACCTTTTTTGTGACGCGGCACACCTTTTGAGTAAGTCATGACCAAAACCGCACGCGGAACACGACTCGTAATACTTTTCGGAAAATAATTCGGCACACTAGTGTACCGCGGCACACCTGTTGGCCATAACTGTCCTAGACCGCAGCGAGAACACGACTTAAATTTTTCTACGGAGGCTCGAACACTCCGTCCGGAAAAATTTATCTTTGAATATTTGAATCCAAAATGGCGGATTTTAAAATACAAAATGGCGGATTTTTAATACAAAATGGCGGATTTTTTTAAATACAAAATGGCGGATTTTAAACCTAAAATGGCGGATTTTCAATACAAAATGGCGGATTTTTAACCTAAAATGGCGGATTTTAAAATACAAAGTGGCGGATTTTAAAATACAAAATGGCGGATTTTAAAATACAAAATGGCGGATTTTAAATATGAAAGAGAAGTTTAATTTTGAAACGAAAAATTTTGATATTTTTATTCAACTATTGAATTTCAATTTGAATCCCGCATCAGATGTAAAAAAAAATAAGATTTTTTAAAAATTTATTTTAAAAAAAAAATTAAATTGCATAAATAATAAAAAAAAGAAAACAAGTTCGTCATGCAAACGTCAAGGAACTCATAATAAATAAAACACAGCTGTGTTATCGTTAAAATGAAAAATTATTCTCAAAAAACACATATTTAATTTCTCTTTTACTCTTTTTGCTCTTTAAAGCTTTGCTTTAACGACTTTTGCCAGAAAAAATATTTTTTTTTTTCGTTTTTGTTTCCTAAAATCCCAACTAAATAAGTCAACAACATCACAGTCGTGTATAATACTCTTGCAAATTTGTAGTACATGTTGATAATTAAGGGTTCGGTACTCTAAAATAGAATTGTAATTAGAGCTTGAATTATTGACGAAGTTTTACTTTTTTGTATATTTTATTTTTAATTTTTAATAAATTACTTCAACAAAAATTTATTATTTTTATAGCAGGTTTGCATATCAATTTAAGTTTGGCACTTTGTATTAAGAATCCACCATTTTTTTTGTATATTTAAGATTCCAACATTTTTGGTCAGAAATCCGCCATTTAGTAAAAAATTCCACCATTTTGTATTAAAAACCCGCCATTTTGTATTAAAAATCCGCCATTTTGGGTTAAAAGTCCGACATTTTGTATTAAAAACTCGCCATTTTGTATTAAAAATCCGCCATTTTGTATTAAAAATCCGCCATTTTGTATTAAAAATCCGCCATTTTGTATTAAAAATCCTCCATTTTGTATTAAAAATACGCCATTTTGTATTAAAAATCCGCCATTTTGTATTTAAAATCCGCCATTTTGTATTTAAAAAAAATCCGCCATTTTAGTTTAAAAGTCTGTCATTTAGGTTAAAAATCCATTCCACGTCATTTTGGGTTAAAAATAGGCTTTTTCGATTTCCCGGTCCCGGTCCCGGCATCGGGAAAGCCTAGTTAAAAATAGAAAATTTTTAAGATTTTTCAATTAATTTTTATTTTTTTTTGCACAAAATTATGCAAAAATACTATTTTGAAAAATTTTGTGAAAATTTGATTTTATGTTTTTTTTTTTTTTTTTTAAATTCTAAGAAATTTGATAAAAATTATTCTATTTTTTTCAATTTCAAATTCAACAAAAAAAAAATTGTTTAACAAATGTCATTGATAATTCACGACTTTATTTATCAAATGAAAAAAAAAAAATCAATGAAGTAAACCAGTCGTGGCCAACCTTTTTTGAGCCGCGGCACACCTTGTGAATAGATTATGATCAAAACCGCACACGGAACACGGCTCGATGTACTTTTCGGAGAAAAAAATCGTCACACTAGTGTTCCGTGGCACACCGGTTGACCATCACTGAAGTAAACAATTGACTGATAACAAAGCAACAATAAAACATCGTGCAACTTTTCAATCTACTGCAAAGGAATTTTCATGGAATTTAAAGACAGTGTTGGCAAGCCGCCGGGCGGCCGCCGCCAAGGCCGCCAAAACGGCGGCCGCTGAGTGGCGGCCGCCGGCAATTTTTTTTGTGGCGGCGGCCGCCACTGGCGGCGGCCGCCACCGGCGGCGGCCGCCAAAAACGGCCGCCGTTTTGGCCGCCGGGCGGCGGGCGGCGGATTTTTTTCATTATTATTTTCCTTTTCTTTAATTATTTATACTTGTTTTAAAAGAAAATGAAGGAAAATAGTGAAAATTTTTAAAAAAATTGTAAAAAATTAAAAAAAATGAAAAATTTGATGGAAAATTAAAAAAAATATATATTTTTTTGGTCAAAATTATGAGAAAATGACAAAAATGAATGAAAATTGCAGAAAATTGAAAAACTTGAAAATTTGGGATGAAAAATCTTCTTAGTTGGTATGAAAAACCCCTCAGAAAAGCGATTTTTCACATTAATTTTCTTACCTGGGATGAAAAACCCCTCAGAAAAGCGATTTTTCGCATTAATTTTCTTAGTTGGGATGAAAAACCCCTCAGAAAAGCGATTTTTCGCATTGATTTTCTTAGTTGGGATGAAAAACCCCTCGGAAAAGCGATTTTTCACATTAATTTTCTTACCTGGGATGAAAAACCCCTCAGAAAAGCGATTTTTCGCATTAATTTTCTTAGTTGGGATGAAAAACCCCTCAGAAAAGCGATTTTTCACGTCGATTTTCTTAGTTGGGATGAAAAACCCATCGGAAAAGCGATTTTTCGCGTTGATTTTCTTATTTAGGATGAAAAACCCATTGGAAAAGCGATTTTTCGCGTTGATTTTCATAGTTGGGATGAAAAACCCCTCGGAAAAGCGATTTTTCGCATTGATTTTCTTAGTTGGGATGAAAAACCCCTCGGAAAAGCGATTTTTCGCGTTGATTTTCTTAGTTGGGATGAAAAACCCCTCGGAAAAGCGATTTTTCGCATTGATTTTCTTAGTTGGGATGAAAAACCCCTCGGAAAAGCGATTTTTCACGTTGATTTTCTTAGTTGGGATGAAAAACCCCTCAGAAAAGCGATTTTTCGCATTGATTTTCTTAGTTGGGATGAAAAACACCTCAGAAAAGCAAATTTTCGCATTGAATTTCTTAGTTGGGATGAAAAACCCCTCAGAAAAGCGATTTTTCACGTTAATTTTCTTAGTTGGGATGAAAAATTTCTCAGAAAAGCAATTTTTCGCGTTGATTTTCTTATTTGGAATGAAAAACCCCTCAGAAAAGCGATTTTCGCGTTGATTTTCTTATTTAGGATGAAAAACCCATTGGAAAAGCGATTTTTCGCGTTGATTTTCTTATTTAGGATGAAAAACCCATCGGAAAAGCGATTTTTCGCGTTGATTTTCTTATTTAGGATGAAAAACCCATTGGAAAAGCGATTTTTCGCGTTGATTTTCATAGTTGGGATGAAAAACCCCTCGGAAAAGCGATTTTTCGCATTGATTTTCTTAGTTGGGATGAAAAACCCCTCGGAAAAGCGATTTTTCGCGTTGATTTTCTTAGTTGGGATGAAAAACCCTCGGAAAAGCGATTTTTCGCATTGATTTTCTTAGTTGGGATGAATAACTCCACGGAAAAGCGATTTTTCGCATTGATTTTCTTATTTGGGATGAAATACCCCCCAGAAAAGCGATTTTTCGCATTGATTTTCTTAGGTGGGATGAAAACACCTCGGAAAAGCCATTTTTCGCATTGATTTTCTTAGTTGGGATGAAAAACCCCTCAGAAAAGCGATTTTTCGCATTGATTTTCTTAGTTGGGATGAAAAACCCCTCGGAAAAGCGATTTTTCACATTAATTTTCTTACCTGGGATGAAAAACCCCTCAGAAAAGCGATTTTTCGCATTAATTTTCTTAGTTGGGATGAAAAACACCTCAGAAAAGCAAATTTTCGCATTGAATTTCTTAGTTGGGATGAAAAACCCCTCGGAAAAGCGATTTTTCACATTAATTTTCTTACCTGGGATGAAAAACCCCTCAGAAAAGCAAATTTTCGTCGATTTTCTTAGTTGGGATGAAAAACTCCTCAGAAAAGCGATTTTTCGCATTGATTTTCTTAGTTGGGATGAAAAACCCCTCAGAAAAGCAAATTTTCGCATTGATTTTCTTAGTTGGGATGAAAAACCCCTCAGAAAAGCGATTTTTCACGTTAATTTTCTTAGTTGGGATGAAAAATTTCTCAGAAAAGCAATTTTTCGCGTTGATTTTCTTATTTGGAATGAAAAACCCCTCAGAAAAGCGATTTTCGCGTTGATTTTCTTATTTAGGATGAAAAACCCATTGGAAAAGCGATTTTTCGCATTGATTTTCTTATTTAGGATGAAAAACCCATCGGAAAAGCGATTTTTCGCGTTGATTTTCATAGTTGGGATGAAAAACCCCTCGGAAAAGCGATTTTTCGCATTGATTTTCTTAGTTGGGATGAAAAACCCCTCAGAAAAGCGATTTTTCGCATTGATTTTCTTAGTTGGGATGAAAAACCCCTCGGAAAAGCGATTTTTCGCATTGATTTTCTTAGTTGGGATGAAAAACCCCTCGGAAAAGCGATTTTTCGCGTTGATTTTCTTAGTTGGGATGAAAAACCCCTCGGAAAAGCGATTTTTCACATTAATTTTCTTACCTGGGATGAAAAACCCCTCAGAAAAGCAAATTTTCGCATTGATTTTCTTAGTTGGGATGAAAAACCCCTCAGAAAAGCGATTTTTCACGTTAATTTTCTTAGTTGGGATGAAAAATTTCTCAGAAAAGCAATTTTTCGCGTTGATTTTCTTATTTGGAATGAAAAACCCCTCAGAAAAGCGATTTTCGCGTTGATTTTTCTTATTTAGGATGAAAAACCCATTGGAAAAGCGATTTTTTCGCATTGATTTTCTTATTTAGGATGAAAAACCCATCGGAAAAGCGATTTTTCGCGTTGATTTTCATAGTTGGGATGAAAAACCCTCGGAAAAGCGATTTTCGCATTGATTTTCTTAGTTGGGATGAAAAACCCCTCGGAAAAGCGATTTTTCGCGTTGATTTTCTTAGTTGGGATGAAAAACCCCTCGGAAAAGCGATTTTTCGCATTGATTTTCTTAGTTGGGATGAAAAACCCCTCGGAAAAGCGATTTTTCGCGTTGATTTTCTTAGTTGGGATGAAAAACCCCTCGGAAAAGCGATTTTTCGCATTGATTTTCTTAGTTGGGATGAAAAACTCCTCAGAAAAGCGATTTTTCGCATTGATTTTCTTAGTTGGGATGAAAAACCCCTCGGAAAAGCGATTTTTCACATTAATTTTCTTACCTGGGATGAAAAACCCCTCAGAAAAGCAAATTTTCGCATTGAATTTCTTAGTTGGGATGAAAAACCCCTCAGAAAAGCGATTTTTCACGTTAATTTTCTTAGTTGGGATGAAAAATTTCTCAGAAAAGCAATTTTTCGCGTTGATTTTCTTATTTGGAATGAAAAACCCCTCAGAAAAGCGATTTTCGCGTTGATTTTCTTATTTAGGATGAAAAACCCATTGGAAAAGCGATTTTTCGCATTGATTTTCTTATTTAGGATGAAAAACCCATCGGAAAAGCGATTTTTCGCGTTGATTTTCATAGTTGGGATGAAAAACCCCTCGGAAAAGCGATTTTTCACGTTGATTTTCTTAGTTGGGATGAAAAACCCCTCAGAAAAGCGATTTTTCGCATTGATTTTCTTAGTTGGGATGAAAAACTCCTCAGAAAAGCGATTTTTCGCATTGATTTTCTTAGTTGGGATGAAAAACCCCTCGGAAAAGCGATTTTTCACATTAATTTTCTTACCTGGGATGAAAAACCCCTCAGAAAAGCAAATTTTCGCATTGAATTTTCTTAGTTGGGATGAAAAACCCCTCAGAAAAGCGATTTTTCACGTTAATTTTCTTAGTTGGGATGAAAAATTTCTCAGAAAAGCGATTTTTCGCTTTGATTTTGTTGTTTGAGATGAAAAACCCCTCAGAAAAGCGATTTTTCGCCTTGATTTTCTTATTTGGGATGAAAAACTCTTCGGAAAAGCCATTTTTTGAGTTGATTTTCTTAGTTGGGATGAACAACTCCACGGAAAAGCGATTTTTCGCGTTGATTTTCTTAGTTGGGATGAAAAAACCCTCAGAAAAGCTATTTTTCGCATTAATTTTCTTAGTTGGGATGAAAAACCTTCGGAAAAGCGATTTTTCGCGTTGATTTTCTTAGTTGGGATGAAAAAACCCTCAGAAAAGCGATTTTTCGCATTGATTTTCTTAGTTGGGATGAAAAACTCCTCAGAAAAGCGATTTTTCGCATTGATTTTCTTAGTTGGGATGAAAAACCCCTCGGAAAAGCGATTTTTCACATTAATTTTCTTACCTGGGATGAAAAACCCCTCAGAAAAGCAAATTTTCGCATTGAATTTCTTAGTTGGGATGAAAAACCCCTCAGAAAAGCGATTTTTCACGTTAATTTTCTTAGTTGGGATGAAAAATTTCTCAGAAAAGCAATTTTTCGCGTTGATTTTCTTATTTGGAATGAAAAACCCCTCAGAAAAGCGATTTTCGCGTTGATTTTCTTATTTAGGATGAAAAACCCATCGGAAAAGCGATTTTTCGCGTTGATTTTCATAGTTGGGATGAAAAACCCCTCGGAAAAGCGATTTTTCGCATTGATTTTCTTAGTTGGGATGAAAAACCCCTCGGAAAAGCGATTTTTCGCGTTGATTTTCTTAGTTGGGATGAAAAACCCCTCGGAAAAGCGATTTTTCGCGTTGATTTTCTTAGTTGGGATAAAAAAACCCCTCAGAAAAGCGATTTTTCGCATTGATTTTCTTAGTTGGGATGAAAAACTCCTCAGAAAAGCGATTTTTCGCATTGATTTTCTTAGTTGGGATGAAAAACCCCTCGGAAAAGCGATTTTTCACATTAATTTTCTTACCTGGGATGAAAAACCCCTCAGAAAAGCAATTTTTCGCGTTGATTTTCTTATTTGGAATGAAAAACCCCTCAGAAAAGCGATTTTCGCGTTGATTTTCTTATTTAGGATGAAAAACCCATTGGAAAAGCGATTTTTCGCATTGATTTTCTTATTTAGGATGAAAAACCCATCGGAAAAGCGATTTTTCGCGTTGATTTTCATAGTTGGGATGAAAAACCCCTCGGAAAAGCGATTTTTCACGTTGATTTTCTTAGTTGGGATGAAAAACCCCTCAGAAAAGCGATTTTTCGCATTGATTTTCTTAGTTGGGATGAAAAACTCCTCAGAAAAGCGATTTTTCGCATTGATTTTCTTAGTTGGGATGAAAAACCCCTCGGAAAAGCGATTTTTCACATTAATTTTCTTACCTGGGATGAAAAACCCCTCAGAAAAGCAAATTTTCGCATTGATTTTCTTAGTTGGGATGAAAAACCCCTCAGAAAAGCGATTTTTCACGTTAATTTTCTTAGTTGGGATGAAAAATTTCTCAGAAAAGCGATTTTTCGCATTGATTTTCTTAGTTGGGATGAAAAACCCCTCGGAAAAGCGATTTTTCGCATTGATTTTCTTAGTTGGGATGAAAAACCCCTCGGAAAAGCGATTTTTCGCATTGATTTTCTTAGTTGGGATGAAAAACCCCTCGGAAAAGCGATTTTTCGCGTTGATTTTCTTAGTTGGGATGAAAAACCCCTCAGAAAAGCGATTTTTCGCATTGATTTTCTTAGTTGGGATGAAAAACCCCTCGGAAAAGCGATTTTTCGCATTGATTTTCTTAGTTGGGATGAAAAACCCCTCAGAAAAGCGATTTTTCACGTTAATTTTCTTAGTTGGGATGAAAAATTTCTCAGAAAAGCGATTTTTCGCATTGATTTTCTTAGTTGGGATGAAAAACCCCTCGGAAAAGCGATTTTTCGCATTGATTTTCTTAGTTGGGATGAAAAACCCCTCGGAAAAGCGATTTTTCGCATTGATTTTCTTAGTTGGGATGAAAAACCCCTCAGAAAAGCGATTTTTCGCATTGATTTTCTTAGTTGGGATGAAAAACTCCTCAGAAAAGCGATTTTTCGCATTGATTTTCTTAGTTGGGATGAAAAACCCCTCGGAAAAGCGATTTTTCACATTAATTTTCTTACCTGGGATGAAAAACCCCTCAGAAAAGCAAATTTTCGCATTGAATTTCTTAGTTGGGATGAAAAACCCCTCAGAAAAGCGATTTTTCACGTTAATTTTCTTAGTTGGGATGACAAATTTCTCAGAAAAGCAATTTTTCGCGTTGATTTTCTTATTTGGAATGAAAAACCCCTCAGAAAAGCGATTTTCGCGTTGATTTTCTTATTTAGGATGAAAAACCCATCGGAAAAGCGATTTTTCGCGTTGATTTTCATAGTTGGGATGAAAAACCCCTCGGAAAAGCGATTTTTCGCATTGATTTTCTTAGTTGGGATGAAAAACCCCTCGGAAAAGCGATTTTTCGCGTTGATTTTCTTAGTTGGGATGAAAAACCCCTCGGAAAAGCGATTTTTCGCGTTGATTTTCTTAGTTGGGATGAAAAACCCCTCAGAAAAGCGATTTTTCGCATTGATTTTCTTAGTTGGGATGAAAAACTCCTCAGAAAAGCGATTTTTTACCAAAAATTTATTAAAAAAGAGTAAAAAATGATTTTTGTCGAAATTTATATGAAATTTTTCATCAAAGTTTTTAATTTTTTATAATTTTCATAAAATTTTTTATTATTTTTCACATTTTCCTTCATTTTTGTTTAAAAAAATTGATTAAAGAAAGAAAAAAAATAATTGAAAAAAACTGGCCGCCCGCCGCCCGGCGGCCAAAACGGCCGCCGATTTTGGCGGCCGCCGCCGAAAACGGCCGCCGCCAACGGCGGTCGCCGCCGCTTGGCGGCCGCCGCCGCTTGGCGGCCGCCGCCACTTTTTTTTTCGGCGGCCGCCGCCAAAATCGGCCGCCGCCAATGGCGGCCGCCGCCGAGCAGGCCGATTCCAACTCTGTTTAAAGAACTCAGTTGCGGTTTTTAAGTTGAACTTGTCAGATTAAATATTTTTTATTGAAATTTCATAAATTTATAGATAAAATATTTTTTAACATGATTTAATTAAAAAATAAAAAATTAAATTAAAAAAATCTTAAAAGTTCAAAAATTTAGAAAATACCAAAAAAAAAAATTAAAAAATTTCAAAAAATTTAAAAAATTCAAAAAAAAAATCAAAAAAAAAATTGAAAAATTTAAAAAATTCAAAAAATCCAAAAAAATGCAACATTTCAAATCAAAAACTTTCTCACTTTTTATCCTAATTTTATCAAATTTCACAAAAATATCATCCGAAGAAATAATTTCATCAAAAATTATTCAAAAATATTTCGAAGACTGGCAAGTCAAGTATAACACAAAATTCACCAACGACGCTGAAAAACTTCAAGCTTTCACCAATTTTGAGGCGAATTTTAAACGATTAATGCTCCAAAAATTGAAATATTTTAAAGGAGATTCGCAATTTTTAATTGAATTAAATTCAAGAGCTTGTGATGAGAACAAAGGGTCATGGACGGGTGCAAAGTTTACGGATCAGGAAGAGAATCTTGTTGATGGCAGGGATTTAAGTGATTTTGAGGATTTACCAGAGCCACCATTGAGTCTTGATTATAGGGAGCTGGGGTATGTGACACCTGTTGAGGATCAAGGTTAGTTGGAAAAAAAATTTGAAATAAACGATATAAACAGCTGTTATTGGTTAAAAATAGCAAAAACAGCCAGAAATAGCTGAAAATAACCAAACGTAGCCAAAAAACAGACAAAAACAGCCAAAATCAGCCAAAAACAGAAGAAATCAGACAATAACAGACAAAAAACAGCAAAAACAGACAAAAACCGCTAAAAACAGACAAAAAACAGACAAAAAAAGACAAAAACCGACAAAAACAGTTAAAAACAGACAAAAACAGACAAAAAGCAGCCAAAAACAGCCAAAAACAGCCAAAAACAACCAAAAACAGCCAAAAACAGCCAAAAACAGCCAAAAACAGCCAAAAACAGCCAAAAAACAGACAAAAAAAGACAAAAACAGACAAAAACAGAAAAAAAAGCCAAAAACAGCAAAAAAACAGCAAAAAAACAGACAAAAACAGCCAAAAATAGCCAAAAACAGACAAAAACAGCCAAAAACAGCCAAAAACAACCAAAAACAGCCAAAAAAACAGACAAAAACAGCTAAAAACAGACAAAAAAACAGCCAAAAACAGCCAAAAACAACCAAAAACAGCCAAAAACAGCCAAAAAACAGACAAAAAAAGACAAAAACAGACAAAAACAGAAAAAAAAAGCCAAAAACAGCAAAAAACAGCAAAAAAACAGACAAATACAGACAAAAACAGACAAAAACAGACAAAAACAGACAAAAACAGCCAAAAAACAGCCAAAAAGCAGCAAAAAACAGACAAAAACAGACAAAAAACAGACAAAAACAGCTAAAAACAGACAAAAAAACAGCCAAAAACAGCCAAAAACAACCAAAAACAGCCAAAAAACAGACAAAAAAAGACAAAAACAGACAAAAACAGAAAAAAAAGCCAAAAACAGCAAAAAAACAGACAAATACAGACAAAAACAGACAAAAACAGACAAAAACAGCCAAAAAACAGCCAAAAAGCAGCAAAAAACAGACAAAAACAGACAAAAAAACAGAAAAAATGCAGCTACAATACAGCCTTACTGCAACTAACAAACAAAATCCACAAAAAAAATTTTCCAATATTCAGGTGTGTCGTGCTCCAGTTGCTATGCATTTGCGGCTGCTTGCGGACTTGAAGGTCAAATTGCAAAAAAGTACGGAAAACTGATTCCTTTATCGAAACAAATGATTGTTGATTGTTCTGGTGTCTGTGGAAATTTCGGATGTGATGTGAGTAAAGGATTGGACTTTTTGCTTTTATTCAAGAAACTTGGAGAAATTCCAAAAAAAAAAAAAATCCAAAAATTTCTGAAAATTTAAGAAAAAAAATGTTGAATTGATTTTTTATCAAATTTCCATTCCCAGGGTGGCTTTATATCCTCATCGTACGGATACATTGCTAAATACTATGGAATTGTGAACAACACAGCTTATCCTTATACCGGAAATGTCCAAAATTGCCAATACAAATGCTCAATGTATTCTGCAAACATTAAATCATATAAATTTGTAAATGTCGATGAAAATTATCTTAAACGTGTTTTAGCTGCAGTTGGTCCACTTCCTGTTGGAATGCGTGGAAGTTTAGATTCATTTTATTTTTATTCAGCTGGTATTTATGATGATCCAGAATGTGATGAGAATTTGGATCATGCTGTGTGTCTGGTTGGTAAGGAATTGATGAATTTAAAGTTTTTAGTCCAAAAGTCACAAAAAATTCAAAAATTTAAAAAAAAACTTAAAAAAGGACAAAATATTTTAAACTTCAAAGGTTTAGTCAAGTAGCATTTTAAGTCAAGTAGATTCAAAAAGTTAAGTAGGTTCCAAAAGTCAAGTAGGTTCTAAAAGTTAAGTAGGTTCTTAAAGTCAAGTAGGTTCCAAAAGTCAAGGAGGTTCCAAAAGTCAAGTAGGTTCTAAAAGTCAAGTAGGTTCTTAAAGTCAAGTAGGTTCTAAAAGTCAAGTAGATTCTATATGTCAAGTAGGCTTTTTAGTCAAGTAGCATTTAAAGTCAAGTAAATTCGAAAATATTAAAAAACTTAAAAACAACTAACAAAAGTTTTAAAAAATTTAATCTAAATTTTAAATAAATTTTAAGGTTATGGAACTGACAACACAACAACCCCACCAACTGACTATTGGATTGTCAAAAATAGTTGGTCAACTGATTGGGGTGAAAATGGATATTTTCGACTCAAAATGGGTTCAAATTTGTGCGGAATTAGAAATTATATTGTTTTTCCTTTAATTTAATGTGCATTAATGGCCAATTTGTGTGTCTAGGCACATTTAATTCTGTTTAAATTGCAACGTTGTATAATAGTGTAAATCAGTGATGGCCAACCGGTGTGACGCGGTACACTAGTGTGCCGATATTTCCGAAAATTACAACGAGCCGTGTTCCGTGTGCGGTTTTGGTTATGAACAAGACATTAAGGGTGCCACAACATAAAAAAGTTAGCCACGACATGGGAGCGTAGCCAGGATTTTTTTAGGGGGGGGGGGGGTTGAAAATTCTTGACCTTTTTTCTGTAAACAAAACATTAACATTAATTTTATTCAAAAATTTAAAATCCGTTATTTTTTTTCAAATTTTAAATAACCGTTTTTTTGTTTTAAAAAAATTGGGAGGGGGGAGTTTGACCCCCAAACCCCTCCCCCCCCCCTGGCTACGCCCCTGGCCGCCACTGGTGTAACTTATAATAATTCGAGAAATTCCATGAGACGTATGCTGTGTACGGTTTAGGTCATGTCAAAAGTAACAAGTGTGCCGCGGCACGAAAAGATTGGTCAGCACTGATTTAGCGTAATTTTGCTTTTGCTATGATTATTTTTTAAGGATTTTAGATAAATATTGTTGTAGATTTAAAAAAAATAAAATTTTGGAACAAATTTGAAAATGAAATTATTTGGAATTAAGTTGATAATGAAATTCAAGAATTTACAAAACAAAAAAAATCAAACTTAATTTTTGGTTTCATGTGCCGGTTTCTAGGGTTCCCCATACTCATAATACTCTCTTGAGCAGTGGTGGACAACCTTTTTGGTGCCACGGCACACTAGTGAGCCGATATTTCTTTTTTGAAAAGTACCACGAGCCGTGTTCCGCGTGCGATTTTGATTATGAGTTAATCGCAAGGTGTGCTGCACAAGGTGACTTAAAGACAAATAAATTATTATATTGAAAAAAAAAAATTATGTCAAAAAGGTGCAAATTAAAGCATTTGAAGAATTGACCCGAAATTTGGGCCGAAATAAAACTTTTCAGCGGAAATTTCAGCCGAAAAAATAAGAAAACTTTTATTCGGCTAAAATTTCCATGGAAAAGTTTTATTTCGGGCAAAATTTCCGACAAAAACTTTTATTCAGGCCGAAATTTGGGCGGATCTTTTTTCGGCCGAGATTTCCGTCGAATTTTTATATTTCGGCTAAAATTTCCGACAAAAACTTTTATTCAGGCCGAAATTTGGGCGGATCTTTTTTCGGCCGAGATTTCCGTCGAATTTTTATATTTCGGCTGAAATTTCCGTCGATTTTTTTATTTCGGCCGAAAATTCCACCGAAAAGTTTTATTCCGGCCGAAACTTCTGCCAAAAACATTTTTTCTTCCAAAATTTCAGCCGAATTTTTTATTTCGGCCAAAATTTCCGCCGAAAACTTTTATTTCAGTCGAAATTTCGGGTCAACCTATTTCTTAAGTTTTATTATTTATGTTTTATTTTGTATGAGCCGAAATTTCAGTCGATCGTATGCACGTTAACCTAGGGTATGGGATAAATCAGCACCTGGAACTTAAAATTCAAAAAATTTCAATAAAATTAAAAAAATTAAATTATGTCAATCAATAATGAATAAAATTAAGCACGTTTAATTAAGTTCCGCTTGCAATAAAATAAAAAAATAAAAAATAAATGTTTATCATTTGTTAAATTTTATTTCATTTTCGTGATTTTTAATTTTTTTTAAAAATAATACTTAAGGTTCTGTAAATGAATTGAGGATTTAGTTTTTTGTTATATTGTTAGTTTAGTAGTTTAGTTTGGTGTCTGGTATGGTGTATAAAAAGTGACTTAATAAAAAATATTACAGCAGAAAAATTAAGTAACGAAAAGAATATTTTTTTTACAATCTACAAAAAAAAAAGAAATAAAAATTTAGATAAAAAAGTTTAAAAAAAAAATTAAATATTAAAAAAGATTAAATTTTTTTTTAAAAAAAATTATAATTTTATAAAATTTCAAAAAAAGATTAAAAAAAAATTAACATTAAAAAAATTTTTTTAATAAAAAAAAAAACATTTTATAAATTTAAGAAAGAAATTAATTTGTGTAAAAAATTAATTGATTAATTTTAATTTTTTAATAATTTTAATTAATTTTATTTTTTTAATAATTTTGATTAATTAATAAATTAGTTTTTAAAAATATAATTAATTAATTTTTTAAAAACTTAAATTAAAAAAAATTAATTTTGAAAAGTTTATAAAGAAAAACAATTAAGAAACAATTAAAGAACAGTTAAAAAAATTTAAAAATTATACAAAAAAATTTAAATAATTAATTAAAATTTAAACAATTTAAAAAGATTTTTTTTTAAAGAAAATACTAAAAAGTCAAATTACAAAAAAAAACAATAAAGTTAAAAAATAAAATAAAAAATTTTAAAAATGAAAAAAATTTAATTTTTAATCAAAATTTTAAATTTTTTTTCCTTGAATACAATTTTTGTAAAATTCAATATTTTTTGTATTTAATATTTTTAAATTTTTCTATTTTGTAAAAGCAAAATTTATTAAAATTTTAATGGTAATGAGAATTTTAAAACTAAAAATGTTTTTTAAAAAAAATTAAAAAGTAATTTTTTAAAAAATTAAAAAAAAAAAACAATTTTTAAAAAAATAATTTTTTAAAAAATAATTTTTTTTTTGAAATTCAAAATTAATTTTCTTTATAAGAACGAATTTTTTCTTTCTTAAAAAGTAATCAAAATTTTCAAAATAATTAAATATTTTTTAAAATATTTGAAATTTTTTAAAATAATTGAAATTTTTTATCAATTATTATTTTTTTTTAATTTTCATAGCATTAACAAGAAAACCTTAAAAAATAATTAATCAACTTTAAGTGAAGGAAAACCATTAAATTAAGTCATGAATGCGATAAAACTAATTTTTCTAGTTTTGACTTTCGTGTACTTAACTAATGCCCACTGTAATATTGTTACAAAAAATTTCTACAGATGGCAGGTTCGTTGAACTTTCAAAAAAAAAAAAATGAAAACAAAAAAAATAAAATTCCCAATTTTTTTTTTAAATTCCTTTTGTCAGAAAAAATACAACAAAACATATTCAATGCCGTCAGAAGTTAAAGAAGCATTATCAAATTTTCAAATGAATTACATGAAAACCTTGCGTCATCAGCACAGATATTACACGTACAGATCTAATTTTATTATGAGACTCAATAAATTTGGTGCTGAAGATGAAAAAACTTTCCTTAATGGAGCTCAGTTTGGTGATTTACCCGTTCTTGGTATTGATAATGAATTTGACGATTTTATTATTGATCCAAATAATATTAGCCCGAGAGCTTTTAATTTGCCAGTTTATCCACCGCCACCACCTAGTTTGGATTATAGAGATTTAGGTTATGTGACTCCCGTTGAGGATCAAGGTTGGTTAATATTCGATTTCAATCTAAAAAAATCGGGTAAAAATTGAAAAACAGACAAAAACAGTCAAAAACAGACAAAAACAGACAAAAAACAAACAAAAACAGCTAAAAACAGACAAAAATCGGACAAAAACAGACACAAATACTAATTTAACTATTACAATCCAAAATTTTATTTTTTTAAGGTTATTCATGTTCAAGTTGCTACGCATTCGCTGCTGCATGTGGAATTGAAGGGCAAGTTGCCAAAAAATATGGAACCTTGAATTCCTTATCGTCTCAACACATTCTCGACTGCTCTGGAATCTACGGCAATGTTGGTTGTGTTGTGAGTTTTTAATGAGTTTTTTCTAAAATTTTGCTGAATTTTCCAAAATTTTCTGAATTTGTGAAATTTTTTCCTGAATTTTCCTGAATTTTTCTGAATTTTCCTAAAATTTTCCTGAATTTTCCCAAAAATTTCTTGAATTTTCCTGAATTTTCCTGAATTTCCTGAATTTTCCTGAATTTTCCTAAAATTTTCCAGAATTTTCCTGAATTTTTCTGTTTTTTTTTCCTAAATTTTCCTAAAATTTTCCTGAATTTTCCTAAAATTTTCCTGAATTTTTCTGAATTTTCCTAAAATTTTCCAGAATTTTCCTGAATTTTCCTTTTTTTCCTGAATTTTCCTAAAATTTTTCTGAATTTTCCCAAAAATTTCTTGAATTTTCCTGAATTTTCCTAAAATTTTCCTGAATTTTCCTAAATTTTCCTGAATTTTCCAGAATTTTCCTTTTTTTCCTGAATTTTCCTAAAATTTTTCTGAATCTTCCCAAAAACTTCTTGAATTTTCCTGAATTTTCCTTTTTTTCCTGAATTTTCCTAAAATTTTCCTGAATTTTCCTGAAGTTTTCTGAATTTTTTCCTAAATTTTCCTAAAATTTTCCTGAATTTTCCTAAAATTTTCCTGAATTTTTCTGAATTTTTTCCTAAATTTTCCTAAAATTTTCCTGAATTTTCTTAAAATTTTCCTGAATTTTTATGAATTTTCCTGAATTTTCCTGAATTTTCCTGAATTTTCCTGAATTTTCCTGAATTTTCCTGAATTTTCCTGAATTTTTCTGAATTTTTCTTAATTTTTTCCTAATTTTTTTTCTAAATTTTCCGGAATTTTCCTAAAATTTTTCTGAATTTTCCCAAAAATTTCTTGAATTTTCCTGAATTTTCCTAAAATTTTCCTGTATTTTCCTGAATTTTCCTGAATTTTCCTTTTTTTCCTGAATTTTCCTAAAATTTTCCTGAATTTTCCTGAATTTTTCTGAATTTTTTCCTAAATTTTCCTAAATTTTTCCTGATTTTTCCTAAAATTTTCCTGAATTTTTCTGAATTTTTTCCTTAATTTTCCTAAAATTTTCCTGAATTTTCTTAAAATTTTCTTGAATTTTCATGAATTTTTCTTAATTTTTTCCTAAATTTTCTTAAATTTTCCTAAAATTTTCCAGAATTTTCCTAAAATTTTAATGAATTTTCCTGAATTTTCCTGAATTTTCCTGAATTTTCCTGAATTTTCCTGAATTTTCCTGAATTTTACTAAAATTTTCCTGAATTTTCCCAAAAATTTCCTGATTTCTCCAAAATTTTCCCAAAATCTTCTTTACTTTGTCATAAATTTTTCCTTAAAAATTTTTCAGGGAGGTTCAATCGGAATTTCCTACAAATACGTCCTATTAAATCAAGGAATTGCGAATCAAACTTCATATCCATATACAGGAAGTGTCAATACATGTGCCTACAACTCCTCCCTATTGGCACAAAGAATTTTATCATACACTT
The DNA here is from genome assembly GCA_026123125.1 of Chironomus striatipennis. Taxonomy (NCBI): domain Eukaryota; kingdom Metazoa; phylum Arthropoda; class Insecta; order Diptera; family Chironomidae; genus Chironomus; species Chironomus striatipennis. The sequence goes on along the minus strand of CM047391.1, from coordinate 2,652,122 downwards.
ACGTGACTGGAGATGAAAATTACTTAAAAAGTGTTCTAGCTGCCATTGGACCAATTCCAGTTGGAATGAAAGGAAGTTTGGATTCATTTTATTATTATTCAAATGGAATTTATGATGATGCAAGTTGTACGGGTTTGATTGATCATGCTGTGTGTCTTGTTGGTATGTATGAAGATTTTTGATCAATTTAAGTAATCAAAATGAAAATTTTTTAACGTCTTTTTTTGTAGGTTATGGCACCGACAATACGACAAGTCCACCTAAAAATTATTGGATTGTGAAAAATAGTTGGTCAACTGATTGGGGTGAAAATGGATATTTCCGACTCAAAATGGGATCGAATATGTGCGGAATTAGAAATTATGTTGTTTATCCGACAATTCAGTGATTTTTTTAAGGAAATGAATGTTTTGAATCGGGTGTGGTTCATAAGTTGAGCTTCATTAAAAAGCGGTCAGGATTAAGTTTTACTAAAAAAAAATTGAATAAAAAATTAAGAGTTAACTTCCAAACCATTCTTGAAGCATTTAAAAGTCTTTAACACTAGCTCAATCCTTAAAAACCCTCCCAAAACCACTCAAACCCTCCAAGATCTACTTAAACCCTCCCAAAACCACTTAAACCCTCCAAGATCTACTTAAAACCTTCCAAACTTATCCAAACCCTTCAAAACCCATCAAAACCTTCCCAAACCTTCCCAAACGCACCAAAGCCTCATAAACCTACCCAAATCCCAAAACATCTAAGTATTCATTCGTTCAAACTCTCACTGCAGAGTTTAACCCCTGGCCTATTGTAGACACTCGATCGAAATTTTTTTCACCCTAAAAAATAACCCTCTACCCTTTCAACATGTTCAAAAAACGTTACTAAACTAAATGAGAAATTTTGAAAAAAAAATGTTTTTTTTTTGGACCCCCAAGACCCCACCGGTCCTCAAAAATGACACCCTAACCTTCCAGCATGTTCAGGAAGTGCCACGGAATTTTTTGTAAAATTTTAAAAAAAAAAAATTTTTGGCCCCCCAAGACCCCCCCTTACATCCTCAAAAGACCCCCAACTTTTTCAACATGTTCAGAATTCGCTACAAAATTTTTTGTAAAATTTTAGAAAAAAAAATTTTGGCTCCCCCCCAGATCCTTACAAGACCCCCCTTCTCCCAAATCCTTAAAAGAACCACCCCCCCACCCCCAAATTTTTCATATTTTTTCAGAAAGTGCCACAAAATTTTTTTGTAAAATTTCAGGAAAAAACTTTTTGGCATCCAAGACCCCTTCCCCCTTCCAGATTTTACAAGACTTCCCCCCCCCCCCCTCTCAGACTTTACAAGACCCCTCCTCTTCCCAGATCCTTAAAAGACCCTCCTCCCCCATAAATTTTTCCAATTTTTCCAAAAATTTTTTGTAAAATTTTAGAAAAAAAAGTTTTTTGGCCCCAAAGGCCCCCCTCCAAGATCCTTACAAGAACCCCCCTCCTCTTAGATCCTTAAAAGACCACCCACCCCCAAATTTTTCCAATTTTTTCAGCAAGTGCCACATAATTTTTTGTAAATTTTTTTTAAAAAAAAGTTTTTCACCTCCCCCCCCCAGACCCCTCCAGTCCCCCCAAAATGACCCTTTACCCTATCAAAAATTTAAACCTGCATGTCAAATTTCAGTCAGAAATTACGCTAAAAAATCCAAAACATTTTTAAAAATTACAAAAAGTTTCAAAAAAATGCAAAAAAAAATTCGAAAAATTCACGAAAATAAAAAAAAATTAAAAAAAAAGTGCCAAAATTTGAAGAAACAAAAAAAACTTGACTAAAAATTAAACTTGACTAAATTAAAATCAACTCACAACCACATACAAATCATAAAATATCCATCCACCCACACATCCAACACCACACACCGCTCACACATACAACCACAAAATTAGCTCTTTTTAATTTTTTTTTCTCTCTTCTGTTTTTTTTATAACACACAAAAAAGTTGTCTATAGTTATGCATTTTTCGCTCAGTTCAGTTCTCTTTTGTCGGTGATTTCGTCACGATCAAAATTTTATTTTATTTTGTGTTGTGATCTTTTTTTTGTATTTAAATTTATTTGTTTTTTTTTTGAGAATAAAATGATGAAAAAAGTAAAAAATGTGAATTTAAAGTTGAAAATCTTGAAATACTGAATTTAAAATTGAATTATTTTGTGATATTAATGTGAATTTAGTGATTTAAAGACTGAATTTAGAAGAAAATGTGAATTTTTGAAGAACTTCCAGGTGGTTTTTTTTCTGTGAATTTTATAAGTTTTTGATGAATTATTTGTGAAATTTAATTTTAATTCAATTTTAATCATTCAATAAAAAAAAAATGAAAATAAAAATTGTAAATAAAATTAATTAATAAATTTAACAATCAAAAAATTGTATTTGAATAAAAAATAAATTAAAATAAAAAGACGGTTGGGGGTAAAAAAATAAGATTTTTGTGCAACTAAAATATGAATTTGACACTTTATTGTTTAGACAGAGTTTAAGATAGCAAAATATCAAATTACTTGAACACTTTAACCAGTGACGTAGTTCTGTAGAAATCTTGATGGAAAGTTGATTGAGAAAAATGTTTAAAAAATAAAATTTAATTTAATTCGGTAAAAAGTTTTGAATAACTTTAAAAAAAAATTGTTACAAAATTAAATTTTTTTTAAAAAAGAAAAATTTTAAAAAATGAAAAATTTTAAAAAATGAAAAATTTTTAAAAAATGAAAAATTTTAAAAAATGAAAAAAAGAAAAATTTTAAAGAATGAAAAATTTAGAAAAAAAAATTGGGAAAATCTTAAATTTTAAAAAATTTCAAAAATTTAATAAATAAATTTTAAAAATTTAATAAAAAAATTTAATAAAAAAATTTTAAAAATTTAATAAAAAATTTTTAAAAATTTAATAAAAAAACAGAGTTTAAAAAATGATTTTAAAAAATTAATTTTTTTTTTCAAATAAATAAATTCGAAAAAATTTTAAATAATTTAAAAAATTTAAATAATTTAAAAAATTTTTATAAAATTTAAAAACGTTTTAAAGAAGTCTACTAAAAATTGATAAATTGAAATAAAAAGTTTATAAACTTAAAAAAAGTAAAATTTTTTGAAATAAATTGAAAAATTCTAAAAAAAATTTTAAAAGAATAAAAAATAATTAAATATGTAAACTTTTTAAAAAAAAATTTGGAAATTTGAAAAAAATTTAAGAAATTAAAAAAATTAAAAAAATTTAAAAAATAAACAAAATTTTTTAAAAATTTAAAAAATTTGAAAGAAATTTAAAAAATTTGAAAAAAATTTGAAAAATATTCAAAAAAATTTTAAAAAAGTTTAAAAAAAAATTTTAAAAAAATTTAAAAAAATTCAAAAAAATTTTAAAAAAATTGAAAAAAATTTAAAAAAATTAAAAAAAATTTTAAAAAAATTGAAAAAAAAATTAAAAAAATTCAAAAAAAATTTTAAAAAAATTTTAAAAAAATTTAAAAAAAAATTGAAAAAAATTTTAAAAAAATTGAAAAAAATTTTAAAAAAATTGAAAAAAATTTTAAAAAAATTGAAAAAAATTTTAAGAAAATTTTAAAAATTTTTAAAAAAAATTCAAAAATGGTTTAAAGTTTTTTAAAAAATCTGAAACTAAAAAAATTAAAAAAAATGTTGAAAAAATTTTTAAAAATTGAAAATTAAAAAAAAAATGAAAAATTTTTAGCAATATGAAAGATTAAAAAAAAATAGAAATTTAATTATTTTTAATTTTTAAAATTTTTCTAACCCAGGTAGAAAGGCTTTCTTTTCTCAGGTAGAATCTTAATTTTTTAATTAAAAAAAGCAAAAGTTTTAATTTACTGACTGCGTCAAACTTTTAAATCTCAAAAAACCCACATTCAATTAAGATTTTTATTAATTTTTTAATTTTTACCTGAACTTATGTTTTCTTCAACTTAAATCTCATTAAATTCTCAATTATCATTTGTCGTATATTAATTATTTATTTATGAAATTTTCTTACAGATTGTAATTAAAGCTTCTGAAGTTAACAACAAAAATTTATTATTCATCGTCATCTGCAATTAAAAAAAGATAAAAAATGTCATTTAATCCTGAAAATTATTTTCTTAAACGAATGGGAAACTGCAACTTTAAAGTTCATCATAGAAATTATTCATTTTCAAAATCAGAGACGCTGTTTGGTGAGTTGTGTGAAAATTATTTTTACTTTGTAATTTTTTATTAAAATTAAAAAAAAATTGCAATTAAAAAAAATTGCAATAAAAAAGCAAAAAAATTTTGTCAAAATTTTAATTTTTGAAACTTTTTTTAAAATTTTCAAATTTTTTAAAAAATTTTTCAAAATTTTTTAAAAAATTTTTTTTTCAATTTTTTTTTAAATTTTTAATTTTCTAAATTTTAAATTTTTTAAAATTTTCTAAATTTTAAATTTTTCAAAATTTTTTTTAAATTTTTCAAAATTTTTATTTTTTTAAATTCTTCTTTAACATTCCAAAAATAATTTTTTTTTTAAAAAATTAAAGTTGTAAAAAAGATTTTCAAATTTTTGTAAAAATTAAAATATTGAAAAATAAAAAAAAAATATTATCTTTCTCATTCTTACCAGCACAAAAATTTGTAACTTGATCTTTAATTTCATTTCCGACACACATGTACTGAGTCACATTTTTGTTGTAGATAAAAATTCCTTCTGAATGTATTTTTTTTAATTCTAAGAATAAATTGTATTAAATCAACATTTGTTGCAAGTTATACAACGATTAATGTTTACATTAAATTTTTTTATTATTTTAGGTCGTGGAAGAGATTGTGACGTCATCCTTAAGAATATGAGATGTTCGCTGATTCATTGCAAAATAACATTTGAAAATGGACGAATATTTATTGAAGATTTTGTAAGTATTAAAAGTAAAATTTATGAACTGTTTGTAATGTAAAAATTATATGTTTTAAAAAAATAATTTACTAAAATTTACTTATTTTAAAAATTAAAAAATTCAATTTTTTAAAACTTTTTAAAAAATTATTTGCATTTTTTAATTTTTTATAACTATTTTTAATTTACTTTAAAGTTTTTAAAATTATTCAAAATTTTTATATTTTTGATTTTTGAAATTTTTCTTTTTTTTTTTAAACTTTTAAAAATTCATTTTAAACTTCTTAAAATTTACAGATTTTTTTTACAGAAAAATTTAATTTTTTAAAAAAAGATAGTTTTAAAACAAGCTTTTTTATTTTTTTAAAACATTTTTTTTTTGAAACTATTTAATTTTTTTATTTTTTTTTTAATTCAGTTTTTGTTTTGATTTTAATTTTTTAAATTTATTTTAAATTTTTTTATTTATTTAAATTTTTTATTTTTATCGTTCAAAAAATTTTTAAAAATGTTTTTAAAATTTTTTCGAAATTTTTTAAAATTTTTTTGAAATTTTTAAAAAATTTTTTGAAATTTTTTTGAAATTTTTTAAAATTTTTTTGAAATTTTTCAAAATTTTTTTGAAATTTTTTTGAAATTTTTTAAAATTTTTCAAAATTTTTTTGAAATCTTTTAAAAATTTTTTTGAAATTTTTTAAAATTTTTTTAAATTTTTTTAAAAATTTTTTAAAATTTTTTTGAACTTTTTTAAAATTATTTTGAAATTTTTTAAAATTTTTTTAAAATTTTTTAAAATTTTTTTTAAATTTTTCAAAATTTTTTTTTCTAACTTAACTTTTAATTTTTCAAAATTTCATTTTTAATATTATTTGAAGTTTTTTGAACATTATTTAAAATTTTTTTTTATAAAAAATATTAATTTTTTAATTTTTTATTTTTTTTTGAATTTAAATTTTTAAAAAATTTTAAATTAAAAAAAAATTTTTTTCAAATTTTTAATTTTTAATTTTTTTGACATTTTTTAAAATTTATTTTATTTCTTTTTTTTACACTTTTTGATTTTCAAAGATAATTTTTTTTTACAAAAATTACTTCTTTTTAAAAAAAAAAGTAAAAAAAAAAGTTTTTTAAAAGTAAAAATTAATTTTCCCATTTTTTCCTAAAAACCAAAAAAAAAGCATTTTTTCATCAAATTTTTTTCTCTCTATTTTTTTTTAGTCATCAGCCGGAACGTTCGTCAACAACGAAAAACTCAACCGCGGTCAAAAAGTCGAACTCTTTGAAAACTCAACAATTGGCATGGGCGCCGACCCCAACCGTCCCGACCATGTCGACAAAACCAACTTCTACATTTACAAAGTCCAAAAAGTTGAAGCACCAATAATTTTAGATTCAAGTGACGAAGACGACGTCGAGGAACCAACAGTCTCCATTCCAATAACAAGTTCAACTACAAAACCAGATGAAAACCAAAATTTAGAAGAATCCATGTCCGAAAATGTGATGGATGTTGGCAGTGACGACAGCAACGATTCAGATAAGACAATTTGCCTTAAAAATGACGAAAATTCTGAAGATTTGACACAAAAAATTGACGAGCATTTGTCGATAACAGAAGAATCCAAACCCGAAGCTGTGGAACTTGACGCAACAATTCCAGTAAGAACTGACGACATAAAGCTGGAAAATGACATCGGACCACAAATTCAAAAGATTTTGAACCTCAAAAATAAATTTACAAGCAAAAATCGACAATTTAATCAATCTGGATCGGATGTTGGAGGTTCGACGTCTGCTGACTTACAACCTGAATGGATCAGCTCTGCGCTCATTCCAACGGCTGATTCGGCAGTTAGTTTGAAGGATTTGGTTATGGAAAGTCGGAATTTAGGAGAAGATTGTCCAAATTTGAATCAAGATTGTCAAGGTTTGGACCCTGAATGCCAAGATTCAGCTCCAGTAAACCAAGACTCAGCTCCAGAAAGCCAAGACTTCAATCCAGAACCGCCAATTTTTGCACCAGGATTGTCAAACTTTCAGCCATTTCCATTGCATTTAACCGAAGGATCAAGTTTGAAATCGTCAGTGCAATCCGAAGACAATCAGCCGGTTCAGCTATTAAAAGTTGCCAACCATCCAAACTTCCTCCCAAATCCATCCAAATTGACACAAAATTCAACAAATTCTGGAGAAAATTTTGGCAGAAATTCGGCTCAAATTCCGACAAACTCGGCTCAAATTCCGGCGAATTCGGCTCAAATTCCGTCAAATTCTGTTCAAAAACCTATAAATTCGGCTCAAAAACCTTTTGATCAAAAATCTTTAAATTCGGCTCAAATTCTGACAAATTCGGCTCAAATTCCGACAAATTCGGCTCAAATTCCGTCAAATTTCGCCCAAAAACCTTCAAATTCGGCTCAAAAATCTTTTGATCAAAAATCTTCAAATTCGGTTCAAATTTCAGCAAATTCGGCTCAAATTCCGTCAAATTCTGCCCAAAAACCTTCAAATTCGGTTCAAATTTCATCAAATTTGGCGCTCAAAAAGAAGCAAAATCCAGCAAGTACCTCGACTTCCGCAGCATCCAACCTTCCAAATCCAGACCAACAAACCAGCACCTTAACACCAGAACAAATAAAATCAAAGACAAACTTCCTCCGACACTACGGACAGCAATGCACAAAGCTAATTGACGTGCCAGACAATCCACTAAACCAAACTGCAGACTTGCTTGATGAAATTGCCACGCCAAATGATCCACCGCCAATATTCTGGATAAATGGTGAAGCGAGGCTCAAACCAGTCCGCAAGCCAAAAAGAAAACGCGGACGTCCAAAAAAACCTTCAGAATCTGAAAATCAAAGTTCAGGCTCTAAAAAGTCCAAATCGAAAGAAAATGAAGCAAAAATCTTAAAATCTAAAAATTCCGACACAAAACAGCCAAAAGATCAAAATTCAACTTCAGATAATGAAAGTTCAGCCACCGAGTCAGTCAGTCACTCATCCAATGCCTCAAGTCCAGCCAAACTCAAGCCAACAGCCAGAAAGACAACAAATTCTGGATCAATTGCACCAAGAATTTCATTTTCAAGCAAAAATGTCAATAAAGTTGAATCTGAAGGCTCTGAAACGTCCAATGAATACCAAAGTGCCAAGTCTGATGATTTTGAGGCTGAAGAAAATTTAGAAGATGAAAAAAATCCAAAAAGACAAAAAATTGAGGATCCAAAGTGCGAAAATCAAAAATTTTACTTTGAAACTGGACAGTTGTTGAGTCAGAAGGAGAAGTTGGAGGAAAATGGCAAGGATGAGGTGCCGAAGATGCCATTGAGGACATATCCAGGTCCAGAAGCAAAGAAGACAACTCCAATGTCGAAAAAATTGGAAAAATTTCCAGATTCTGATGAAGATGAGTCGGGAGGACCAAAAGTGGTTGGAAATACATCCGAAGGGTCAAAAAATGCTGAAAATGTAGGCACAGCAGCACCAAAAGGCAGAAGAATCATTCAACGTCGAGAGTCAATAATTGACATAAAAAAACTAAAAAATCCAGCAAAAAACATAAAAAATGGCATCAAAAATTACGTAGCAGCACAAAAACGTCAATCTTTGATCCTCAAGCGCTTACCAGACATCCCAACACCATCCATCAGCAATGACAATCCATATGCCACCAACCAGTCACCAAACACTAAACAACCATTCCCCCAATCACCCGAAAAAGCCAAACCAGCTTTTCAATCAAAATTTCCTCATCTTTATCAAAGTTTAGTCGATAATGAAGCTTCGGCGACTCCATCGACCACCACGGAACCAAAAAAGACAAATTTAATAAAAACTCGAAGAAATTCAGTTTTTGATGAGCAAGCAAAATTAATTCCAAATAATTTGCCATTAAATGAACGATCAAATATGATGAGACATTGGAATCAGAATACAACAAAGTTGATTGATATGCCGGCTGAGGATCCGAGTCGGAGACGACGTGGACGACCAAAGTTGAATGAGGATGAAAGGATTAAGGCGTTGGTTGAGAAGAATAAGGGTGGAGAGGAGAAAAAGTGAATGGGTTTTTGAGGGAACTTTTCTAGATTTTTTTTGGTATTTTTGGGAAAAATTTATCAAAAAAATGTTAAAAAATTTAAAAAATTGCAAAAAATTTCAAAAAATTGCCAAAAATTGCTAAAAGTTCTCAAAAAAATTTACAAAAAGTATCAAATTGTTCATTTTTTAAATTGTAAAATTTTTTGTCAAATTTTTGGCAATTTTTTGCCAATTTTTTTGCAAATTTTTGGCAAATTTTCGAGAATTTTTTTGCCAACTTTTTTGCAAATTTTTGGCAGTTTTTTGGCAATTTTTTGGCAATTTTTTGTCAAATTTTTGCAATTTTTTTGGCAATTTTTTTTAAAAATTTTTTGTAAAATTTTTTACAAATTTTTGACAATTTTTTGCCAATTTTTTTGCAAATTTTTGGCAAATTTTCGAGAATTTTTTTGCATTTTTTGCCAATTTTTTTAAAAATTTTTAGCAATTTTTTGGCAAATTTTTGGAAATTGTTTTTATAATTTTTGAGAAATTTTTGGCAGTTTTTTGTAAAATTTCTCAAAATATTGACCAAGATTTCTTAAAAGTTCTTCAAAAAATTGGAAAAATTTCGAACAAAAATTGACAAAAATTTCTCAAAAATTGCCAAAAAATTGACAAAAAATCTTCAAATTTTGCCGAAAATTGTCAAAAAATGACAAATAAAAAAAAAAACTTGTTAAAAATTATCAAAAATTGCAAAAAAATTGACAGAAATTTAACAAAAAAATATCAAATTGTCCAATTTTTGGCAATTTTTTGACAAATTTTCAGTAATTTTTGATAATTTTCACTGTAAAAACACGCTAAGCCATAAAATGTTCAATAATTTTCTAAAAATTTACTCTTTGCTTTATTTAAGTTAAAAATTAAGAAAATTTTAATTTTAAGCAAAATCTTTGCCAAATTTTTATTTTTTTTGACCTTAAAACTACTTTTTCTGGCTATGTTTATGGTTGGAACTTAATTTTAAGTAGAATTTATTTTATAAATTGCTAGAGAAGTTAAAAAAAATTCAAATTTTTAAATAGACAAACATAAATGATCCACTTAATCTACTTAATTAGAATTAGCAACAAAATTTATTTTTTTTTAAAAAAAAAAATAATTAAAATTAAAATTTATATATTTTTTGGTTAAGCTGGCTGTGCACTTGGTACGTTCAATTTTTAGGGGGGACGGGTGGTATAAAAAATTTGTCTTTTTTGTGTAACGTATTAAGTAAACGGCCAACAATTGAATCTCAAAAAATCATGCTGAATGCATTAAAAAAATTTATTAATTACTAATTTTAAGAATATTTTTTTTAAATTCTTTTAATTTCATTTTTTATTTTGCATTTTAAAGACAAAAATAAAAACTATCGCGGAAGTTAAAATCTCAAATTTTTATATTTTTTTTATAAAAAAAATTCATATTAATTAAAATAAAACAAGTGCCAAATTTTGTATCTCTATTAAAAAATTAAATAAATAAATACAATTTTTTTAAAATCTAATTTAGATTGTTATTGTTGATAATTTTTATTCTTAAAAAATTTTTGTTTTCAGATTTGAATTAAATTTTTTTCTAGCAAAAAAAGAATTTTTTTGTTAAATTTTCTATTTTGAAAATTGAAAAAAATAGAAAAATTTAAGAAAAATTTTAACAAAAGATTAAAATAAAACTTTAAAAAAATGATAAATCAAAAAAATGCAAATTAACATAAGTAATATTTTTTTTTTTTGAAAATAAAAACTTTTTAATTAAATTAAATTTTTTAATTAAAATGTTTTTTTTTTTAAAAAAAATTGAAAGCAAAAAAAATTTTTTTAAAAAAAATTGAAAGCAAAAAAAAATTTTTTTTAAAAAAAATTGAAAATAAAAATTTTTTTGTTGAAAATAAAAAAAATTTGAAAATAATTTTAAAAAAAAGTTTTGAAAATAAAAATTTTTTAAAAAAAAATTTTGAAAATAAAAATTTTTTAAAAACAAATTTTTTGAAAATATAAAAATTTTTAAAATATTTTTTTTTTTTTGATAATTAGAAAAAATTAAAAAAATAATTTTTTTTTAAAAATAAAATAGAAATTTTGAAAATATAAAAAATAAACATAAAATTTTGTTTTTAATTAAAAAGATAAAAAAATAAATTAAAATTTTTTGAAAAAAAAGTTAAAAATTTATTCTAAATTTTCTTGTTTTTGCAATTTTTTTTAAATAAATAAATAATTTAAAAAAATTTGAAAAATATATAGAAAACACGCTTTTTGTAGAAAACTTTGTAAGAAAATTGTTCTAAAAAAATTGAAATTGAAAAATTTATAAAAAAAAATTGGAAAAAATTTAATTTTAAATTTCAGCTATAAAATTTAAAAAAAAAGAAAAAAAAATTAATTTCACAAAAAATTAGCAAAAATATATAAAATCACTAAAAAAACAAAAACAACAAAAAAAATCCATCAACACATGATTTTTGCATCTCAAAACAATGCTTCGCATCATCCAAATTTTCGCTTCATTTTCACAAAAAAAAGTTCACTTTCCTTCCCTTTGTGTTACTCAAAATTTCTCATTCTTCAAGTTTCTCTCACACAACTCAGTCGTCAACAAAAACAAGTCGGAACGAAGAAAAAAAAGTGAAAAAAAAACTTGAAAAATTGTGAAAAAAATTATTTGCCGGGCCTCAAAAAGTCATAAAAATCCTCAAAAATTGTCAAAAAATGTCACAAGACGAGACATCGCAAAGCTTTATGGACTTTAAGCAGACAATCACGAACGTACCGGCGTACGGTTTAAAGTTCAAATTTAATCATAAATTTCCGGAAAAGGAAAATTTTTCGCAAAATTTGAAGCCATCATGGAAGCAAATTTGGAATTTAGTGCCGATGATGTTTCGTTATGTTCCGTATTATTGGCGTAATTCGAAAGGTGGAAATCCGGTATTGATGGATTATTTTAGTATGAGGAATCATGATGGAATTTATGGATGTCCGATTGGTGGAATTGGTGGTGGTAAGTGGATGGGAAATTTTTTTTGCAGGGGTTTGTTTTGAACTCCCGTGCTGGAGAAAAAACTAAAAATTTCCAAAACATTTTAAAAATTTCCAAAAATTTCCAAAAAAGTTAAAAAAAATTTAAAAAAATTGAAAAATTTCAAAAAAAAATTAAAAAAATTAAAAATTTCCAAAAAAAAAAAATTAAAAAAAAAAATTAAAAATTTAAAAAAAATTAAAAAAATTAAAAATTTCCAAAAAATTTTAAAAATTTTCCAAAAATTTCCAGAAAATTACAAAAAAGTTAAAAATTTCCAAAAAAATTTAAAAATTCCAAAAAACTCAAAAAAATTAAAAATTTCTGAAAAAAAAATTAAAAAATTTCAAAAATTTCCAAAGAAGTTAAAAATTTCAAAAAAATAAATTAAAAAAAAATTAAAAATTTTCCAAAAATTTCCAAAAAATTAAAAATTTCCAAAAAAATTAAAAATTTTCAAAAATTAAAAAAAAAATTTAAAATTATAAATTAAAAAAAAAATAATCCAAAAAATTTAAAATTTCATAAAAAAATTAAAAATTTTTAGAAAGTTTAAAAAAAACTAAAAATTTTTAAAAAATTTAAAAAAAATTAAGAATTTCCTAAAAAAGTTAAAAATTTCCAAAAAAAAAATTAAAAAAAATAAAAACTTCCAAAAGTTTCCAAAACATTTTAAAAATTTCCAAAAATCTCCAAAAAATTAAAAAATTTTCAAAAAAAAAGTTTAAAAAAATTAAAGATTTCCGAAGAAAATTTTAAAAAATTAAAAAATTCCAAAAATTTCAAAAAAAAATATAAAATTTCCAAAAATATAAAATTTTCAAAAATTAAAAAAAAATAAAAATTTCCAAAAAATTCCAAAAAAAAATTAAAAATTAAAAAAAAATTAAAAAAAAATTAAAAAATTTTAAAAAATTAAAAAAAAAATTAAAAGTTCCATAAAATTTCGACAAATTTAAAAAATTCCAAAAAAATTAAAAACTAAAAAAAAATAACAAAAAAAAATAAAATTTCATGAAAAAATTAAAAATTTTTAAAAAAAATCAATTGACGGTGAGGGGCAGTGGGTTCTAAAAATTCAAGTTTTTGCCCCTTCAAATTATTAATTTTCTTCTTATCTTATCTTATCAGATCTTTTCTTTAATTTCATTTCAATACAGGCACAATTGGACGCGGATTTGCTGGCGAATTTTGTCGATATCAATTAAAACCAGGTCTTTATGAGTGGAATGTTGTTCATGCGAATCAATTTATTGTGAACATTCGTGATGAAAATGATAAAACAATTTTTCAAAGTTTATTATCGACTTACAGGTGAGTCAAGTGGAATTTTTTTTTTAATTTTTGTTGTCGTGATTTGATAAGTTTAAAGTGTGATAAATTGAGATGAGAGTAATTTTGGAGTAGTCAGGGGTGATGGGGATGCTGGAAAAGCGACGAAAATAATTTCAAAAACATTGAAAACTAGTATTTTTCCATTAAAAATCGTAAAAAAATTATTCTTTATAATTACAGTACTTACATATATAAAATTGTAATTATAATTTTCGAGTTTTTTTGCAAAATTAAAATTAAAATTAAACAAAAAAAATTTTCAAAAAATAAAAATTTAAAAAAAAACTAAAATTATTCAATAAATTTTCAAGAAAAAAGATTAAAAAAACTTATAAAATTTAAAAATTAAAATGTAAAAATTATTTAAAATTTTCAAAATTTAAAAAAAATCGAAAAATTTTTTAAGAATTTTAAAAGATTTTTTAAAAAAATTTAAAAAAAAACTTTTTTAAAAATTAAAAAAATAGAGAAAATTTAATAAAAATTTAAAAAATAAATTTTTTTTAAAAAAATTTGAAGTTTTCAAAAAAATTAAATAATTTTTTAAAAAATTTAAAAAAAAATTAAATAATTTTTAAAAAATTTAAAAATGATCTAAAAACTTAAAAAATTGAAAATTCTTAAAAAAAGTTAAAAAAATTGATCAAAATTTCAAAATTTTTCTAACAAAAATTCCAAATTTTTTTAAAGTAATTAAAAAATTTGAAAGTTGAGAAAAAAATTAAAAATTTAAAAAAAAATTTAATTTAAATTTTATTATTAGATTTCGAAAAAAATTTAAATTTTCAATTTTCTATTTTAATTTAAATTTTTAAAAAATTTTAAAATTTTGAAGAAGTTCTGAATTTTTTTTTTCGAACATTTAATAAAATTAAATTTTATTAAAAACAATTTTATCAGCAAACTTTTTAAAAGCTCCAAAAATAAATAACAATTTTTTTCGATATAAACAAAAATGACCTTGATTTAATTTCGCTCTGTTGAACCGTTTTTTCCTGCTTAATAGTTTTCTAGCTGTTAATAAGCACTTCTATCTTCAAAAAAATCACATTTTATCATTACAAAGCCTCTTTCCTCACAAATTCTAAATTAACCAAATATTGAAATTTAACTATTAAAATCATTGTTAGAATTAAAATTGTTTCTATCTCCAACTCGTTATCATTGACAATGACCTTTTATTTTTTTATTCTTGTTTTAAAAAAAAAAAATATTTTTAATGGGTTTTAAATACAAAAATCACAATTTTTCGGGGGTCAATTATTTATAGTTTTTTGAAGCTTGTTTATTTTAAATTGATGATTTTGATGTCAATTATTACACAATAATTATTATTTGGAAGAAGACTACTTCCTCATACTTTAAATCATTGCCAGTGGTGGGTTCGTAGACATTTTAGAATTTTAAAAAAAATTCAAAAAAAAAAACAACGAAAAAAAGTTTATAAAATTAAATAAAACTTAAAAAATTTTATTAAATGTTTTAATTTTTTTTTTGAAATTATTTTAAAAAAATCAAGTTTTTCTCTTTTTTTTAAAATTTATTCAAATTTTTCAAATTTTTTCAAATTTTTTTTAATTTTTTCAAATTTTTCCAAATTTTTTCAAATTTTTTTCAAATTTCCCAAATTTAAAATAATTAGTTAAAATAAAAAGTAAAAAATTTCAAAAATAAAATTTGAGGCAAAAATTAAAGTAATTTAAATTAAATTTGAAACAGGATTAAAAAATCCAAAATTCGTAATAAAAATTTTAAATTTGATTTTTTTTTTATTTTTTAAAAAAAAATTCATAAATTTTTTTTTGCAATTTTTGTTCCTTTTTACACATTTTTTAATAATTTTTCACTTTTTTTTAACACCAAGAAATTATTTTGCCAAATCATTTTCCTTCTAAATTATTAAATACATCCAAAAAATTATAAATTCTCGTCTTCAGCTTCAAAATATCAATTTAAACTTGAATATTCCGGTTCCTCTTTCAAATGTATGTCATTATCAAATTTTTTTTTCTGTGCATTTTATTTTTCTTTTTTTTTTCTTCGTCGTCTTCTTCAAAAATGTATACAAAAATAAATTCAAGGTCTCAAGGGTAGTGACCGGAGCGGAGATATGAGTTGTTTTTTCTGTTTTTGTTTATGTTTATGTTTTTACTTTATTTGTGTGAACTTGAAGGTTTTTGGAAATTGAAGTAAAAATTTGAAAGGAAATTAAGAACTAATAGAAATATTTGGAACAGGAGCGTAGCCAAAGGAGGGTTCAAAGGGGTCTCGACCCTTGAATTTTTTCTTTCATGCAAAAAAAAAATTTGACCCTCCTTAGAAAACATTTCTTGCTACGCCCCTAGTTTGGATGTTCATAATCATGTCCTAGGTTGGGATTCAAAGGCACGTATCTAGCCAAGAGGGTTCGACCCTCCCATTGGGAACCGCAGCGAGAGCACGGCTCAAAATTTTCTAATAGGGGGTTAGAACCCTCCTGGCTACATCCCTGTTCGAAGGTATAACCCTTAGTTTACCTCTAGGAAACATCCAATAAATTTGGGCATATTGCGTACGACTGACCGAAATTTCGGCCGAAAACTTTTATTTCGGCTGAAATTTCGGCAGAAAACTTTTATTTCGGCCGAATTTTTTTATTTCGGCCGAAATTTCAGGTAAATTTTTTATTAAGTTTTATTATTTTTTGTATGGGCTGAAATTTCGGCCGAAATTTCAGCCGAATTTTTTTATTTCGGCCGAAATTTCGGTCGGTCATATGCACAACAATCCTCAAATGTTTACGCCTTTCTACGACTTAATTAATATTTTTATTCCTATTTGTGTAAATGTTATGTTTCATTACATTTTTTTTTCTTTTGTTCAACTTAAAATAATTCTTTATACTTGTAAATTTTTTTTAAAGCTCATTCAAAAATTTAAAAAAAAATGTTAGGGTTGTAATTGTGTCACGCAAGTGTTTTAACGATGAATACTTTTTATTTTGTATATAAAAAAGACACTTTACACAAGAACAAAGAAGAAAATTGTTGCATGCAAAAGTTATTGAAGAATTTGTGCAAAGCTAGCTGCAACTGATTAAATATTATTTTTTATTTTTTAAAAAATATGAAATGCATTTTAAAATTTAAAAAAATTTACTACTAAGTTCTCAATTTTACAACAATTAAGACTTCAAATGAAAATTCAAACTAACTTTAGCCTAGTGCTTTTAATTACATGTTCATGTACAAAATTCTTCTATTTTTATTTCATTTTCTCGTGATTTTTGTATGAAACTTCACGTTTCTAAGTTGTCCACGACTTCGTACTCATTCCAATGATAAATTCCTAATTTAAACTAGCTCAATAGTCAATTTGAGTAAGAAATACAAATTTTTGATCAATTTTGGAAATTAAAATCTTAATTTTGAGGTTAAAATCTTAATTTTGAGGTTAAAATCCTAATTTTGAGGTTAAAATTCTAATTTTGAGGTTAAAATCCAAATTTTGAGGTTAAAATCCTAATTTTGAGGTTAAAATCCTAATTTTGAGGTTAAAAATTTTAATTTTGAGGTTAAAAACTCAAATTTTGAGATTAAAATTCTAATTTTGAGGTCAAAATCCTAATTTTGAGGTTAAAATTCTAATTTTGAGGTTAAAATCTTAATTTTGAGGTTAAAATCTTAATTTTAAGGCCAGAATCTCAAATTTAAGCTAAATATTAATTTTTTGCATATTTTCCCATCCACAGCCGACCAAAAAACACCCTCTCATCATGGGAAAACAAACTAGATCCATCAAAATGCAACTACACAGCTCTCTATCCACGTTCATGGTCAGAATATGATTTAACTGAATACGGCATTAAACTCACATGTCGACAAATTTCCCCAATAATTCCACATAATTACAAAGACTCGTCACTTCCATGCGCAATTTTCGTCTGGCAAATTGAAAATGTCTGTAAACATGAACGCAAAGTCTCAATAACATTTACATGGAAGAATGGTGTGGGAAATAAGAAGCAGGACTTGGCTGGATGCCCGAAAGCAGAAACTTTTGATACCGACGACATTAAAGGTGCGACAATTACACAAAATATTGTCGATATGCCATGCAGCTATCACATTGGTGTCTATAAAGCAAGCGATGAGGACATGAAAGTTGCGTCGTCTTCAAAAATTGATCCGAATGGTAATGGTAGTGGATTGTGGACGGATTTGAATGAAAATGGATTTTTAACAAATAAAAGTGATGATAAAAGTGTTAAGGAAGGCAAGGATGTGTGTGTGGCTGTTTGTGGACAGAAAATTTTGAAACCAAATTCAACGGATGAAATTGAATTTGGACTTGTTTGGGATATGCCGAAGGTTCGATTCCCGAAAGGACAAAGATGGTTTACGAGATATTATACAAAGTATTTTGGAAGTGACGGAAAGGCTGGTGAAAAAATTTTGGATTATGCATTTAAGAATTATTCAAAATGGGAGCAGTTGATGGTGGATGAGTGGCAGAGGCCGATTTTGGAAGATGAGTAAGTAATTTTTGGCAATTTTTTGAGCTTATAATTTGAATTTTAGGTTAGAATTTCAATTTTGAGGACAAATTTTCAATTTTGAGGTTAGAATTTCAATTTTGAGGTTAGAATTTCAATTTTGAGGTTAGAATTTCAATTTTGAGGCTAGAATTTCAATTTTGAGGTTAGAATTTCAATTTTGAGGTTAGAATTTCAATTTTGAGGTTAAAATTTCAATTTTGCGGTTAGAATTTCAATTTTGAGGTTAAAATTTCAATTTTGAGGTTAGAATTTCAATTTTGAGGTTGGAATTTCAATTTTGAGGTTAGAATTTCAATTTTGAGGTTAGAATTTCAATTTTGAGGTTAGAATTTCAATTTTGAGGTTGGAATTTCAATTTTGAGGTTGGAATTTCAATTTTGAGGTTAGAATTTCAATTTTGAGGTTAGAATTTCAATTTTGAGGTTAGAATTTTCAATTTTGAGGTTAAAATTTCAATATTGAGGTTAGAATTTCAAATTTTGAGGTCAGAATTTCAATTTTGAGGCTAGAATTTCAATTTTGAGGTTAAAATTTCAAATTTTGAGGTTAAAATTTCAATTTTGAGGTCAGAATTTCAATTATGAGGTTAGAATTGCAATTTTGAGGTTGAAATTTCAATTTTTCGGGTTAAAACTTACAAAATATATTTTCCATTCACAGCAACCTTCCCGACTGGTACAAAGGGGCAATTTTTAACGAGCTTTATTACATTGCGGACGGAGGCACATTGTGGGCAGTTGTTGATGATGAAAATCAGCTTGCTGTAGATGATCCAAGGTAAATTCTTCCTCTAACACAATTAAAACCATTAAAATCATAACTAAATTCACAGACATGCATACGGAATCTTCGGCTACTTAGAAGGACACGAATACCGAATGTACAACACATATGATGTTCATTTTTACGCTAGTCACAGTTTAATTAGCTTATTTCCAAATTTACAAGTAAGAAACTCGGATTTTCTGTTTTATGTTATAAGGATTCACAAAAATATTAGAATTGACCTAAATTTTTCGATGTCTTAATCTTCATTTCAGGTTAGCATTCAATACGATATTAAAGACACAATAACACGTGAAATTCCAGACACAAGAAAGCATCTTTATGATGGAAAAGTTTGTCAACGTAAAATTAAAGACACGGTCGTGCACGATATTGGTGATCCAGGTAAATTTGACATTAAACTTCCACGCTGACTATGGATACAATTAAAATTTTAATTTTACCTCTTTTTTAGCTGAGGATCCATGGAACCTTATCAACTCTTATCCAATTCACGATGTCAGCGAATGGCGTGACTTAAATTGCAAATTTATTCTTCAAGTTTATCGCGATTATTATGTGCTTAATGAGTTTGCACAGCTTAGTGCCGATAATGCAAGCAAATTCAGTTCAATTGAGTTTATTGATAAAGAAAGTCTATCTGAGATGTTTATTTTGGATAATCGGAATAAATTGATGGATGATAAGAGTGAGTATGAATTAAAGAATTTTTTAACCTCAAAATAAGAACTTTAAGTCTTAAACTAAGATTTTAACCTCAAAATTTGAAATTCTAACCTCAAAATTGAAATTCTAACCTCAAAATTAGAAATTCTAACCTCAAAATTTCAAATTCTAGCCTCAAAATTTCAAATTCTAACCTCAAAATTGAAATTCTAACCTCAAAATTTCAAATTCTAGCCTCAAAATTTCAAATTCTAACCTCAAAATTGAAATTCTAACCTCAAAATTGAAATTCTAACCTCAAAATTGAAATTCTAACCTCAAAATTGAAATTCTAACCTCAAAATTGAAAATTTAACCTCAAAATTGAAATTCTAACCTCAAAATTGAAATTCTAACCTAAAAATTGAAATTCTAACCTAAAAATTGAAATTCTAACCTCAAAATTGAAAATTAGGTTTAGGTCAAAAAAATTAGGTTTAACCTCAAAAATTTCACTAATCTTAATTTTTTCAATCATTTTTAGGCAAAAAATCAGCATCAATGTACATCAATGAATCAAACGGCAAAGTCTACCTTATGGACGCCATGAAGTACTTAAAGGACATGTATCAAGTGTCCAAAACAGTCATGGACAAGACAATAGAATTTGATCTTGATAACGACGGTCTAATTGAGAATAACAACAGTCCCGATCAAACTTACGACACGTGGGTGATGTCTGGACCGAGCATTTATTGTGGTGGACTATATTTAGCTAGTCTTCACGTCATGTCAGTCATGGCTACAATTTTGGATCAACCAAATGACTGCATACGATACCAAGAGATTCTCGAAAAGGGCAAAAAGTCAATTGAAGAAAAATTGTGGAATGGAAGTTATTACAATTTTGATACAAGTGGAACTAAGAATATTATGTCAGATCAATTGTGTGGACATTGGTATTTGAGAAGTTGTGGATTTGAACATGAAATCTTTCCCAAAGAGAATGTTAGAGCGACTTTAAAGACAATTTTTGACAATAATGTGATGAAGGTTGAGGATGGAAAGTGTGGAGCTGTTAATGGATTTTCACCGGAGTTGAATGGACCTGATACTGCTAATATGGTAAGTTTGAGCCTTGAAATTGAGACCCTAACCTCAAAATTCTAATTTAACCTCAAAATTAGAATTTTAACCTCAAAATTTGAATTTTAACCTCAAAATTAAGATTTTAACCTCAAAATTAAGATTTTAACCTCAAAATTATGATTTTAACCTCAAAATTTGTATTTCAACCTCAAAATTAAGATTTTAACCTCAAAATTAGGATTTTAACCTCAAAATTAGGATTTTAACCTCAAAATTAAGATTTTAACCTCAAAAATCAAAATTCTAACCTCAAAAATTTCACCAAATTTTAGCAATCTGAAGAAATCTGGGTCGGAGTTGTCTACGCACTCGCATCAACAATGATCTACGAGGACATGACCGAAGAAGCAATGAAAACAGCTGGCGGATTATACGAAATGATGGCACAAAAAGTTGGACTTCCATTCGAAACACCCGAAGCAATGTATGTAAAGTCAACATACAGATCCATTGGATACATGAGACCGTTGTCTATTTGGTCAATACAAAGTGCATACGAAAGGATGAAAAAGTATAAAAATTAAAATTAGTTTAAATCCTGACATTTCCTAATGTACCTTTATCGCCTTTTTGAAGAAAAAATGTTCATTAAAAATACATTTAAAAAAAATTAAATAGTAACTTCCGTATTGAAGTTTAGAAGAATTCTGATTGAAAAAAAAAAGCTTTCGGAAAATTGAGTGCAAAATTTGCTTTCTAATTAAATCTTGAAACATAAAATGCTTTGATTTAATCTGGGGCCGGTTTTTTGACCTACTTAGGGCATTACCCCCACTAGATTAACCTATACTACCCTATCCCTCCTGGGCTAACCCTATCTACTACAAGGGTGTGGAACTGATCAAATTGATTTTTGATCATTTTTGACCTTTTTTGATCATTTTTGATCATTTTTGATCATTTTTGATCTTTTTTGATCTTTTTTGATCTTTTTTGATCATTTTTGATCATTTTTGATAATTTTTGATCATTTTTGATCTTTTTTGATCTTTTTTGATCATTTTTGATCTTTTTTGATCATTTTTGATCTTTTTTGATCTTTTTTTATCAATTTGATCAGTTTTACATCCTGGATCTACCCTTAACCTAGGGTAAGGGTACCATTGAGTATTATTGGTTAACTTAGTGGGGGTAGGCACAGATCGGATAATCAAAATGAAATCTGGTACCAAACCGAAGTGAGTCCAGCACCACTCCGGCTTGAATTGTATGCCAGTTTGGTGCTGGCATGACTCCGACTTGGTACCATGCCGGATTTCATTTCAATTATCCGATCTGTCCCTTTCGGGCTAATGGTGGTAGAGTAGCGTAGGGAGGTAGCCCTGGTTATTTCAAAAAACCGTCCCCTGGCTTGAAAAATATTTGAAATTTTCCAAAAACTTTCCTAATTAAGTTTATTTTTGAGCAATTTGAGCTTTGAGCTACAAAAAAAAAGCTTTAAAATTGTTGAAAAAAGAAATAAAAGCTTTTAAAAAATAGAAATAAATTCAATGAGCTTCTAAACTTTAGAATTAAGTCTGATAAAAATTATTTCCATTTGTAGGGCCTTTAAATTTTATGATTTAATCAAATTTGTCAATTTAAAGCAGTTGAGGTCAACATTTTATTGTAATTTGGCACAACTTAGTATTATAAATGATCGGAATTGTGTACTGTGTGAGGTTTTTGGCATTAGTTATCATTGAAGTACGCTTTTGCATTATTAGTTACCAAAATCATGTGTCGCTTACGGTTTTTGTTAAAAATTACAAGCATGGGACACCTTAGTGGTATCAGCGTCGCGTGTCGCGTCCAAAACCGTGTGTCGCGTACGATTTTTGTCATGACATACTAGTAGAGTATACTTTCTATGTAAATCATGCCTAAAACCGCATACAAAATAAAATTTTGATTATGGATCGCTACTTAAGTATGCTATAATAAAGAGCGACCAAAACCGTATACTTTGTGCGATTTTTGTATTAATTTACAATTAAGGGTTAAGTTGATAATATGAATGACAAAAACCGTGTATTGTGTGCGGTTTCTGTCAATACTTACCATACCTATCAACCTTAATGATGTAAATGAACATAATCGCATAAAGCGTACGGTTTGTGACATGATTGATCATTAAAGTACACACTTTTATAATGAAGAATCAAAATCGTGTGCCGTGTGCGATTCTGTCAATTCTAATATATACAGCAATATTCAATTTTCATAGTAAATCGCAATCAAAACCGCACACGGCACACGGTTTGTGTATTTTAGTTGTTAAAAAATTAACCTTGAAGTTAAGCAATGACAAAAACCGCATATAACGTGCGACTTTGGTTCAAATTTTATCATTAATTTGTGCAAAATTACAAAAGCAGGTTGACAAGCACTATTTATTTAAAAAAATGATTTTTTATCGAAAAATTTGAAACAATTTAGTTCAATAACAAGGTATTGACCTGCTTTATTATTTATAGTAAAAAATCATTTTTAAAATCGTGAAGTAAATATTTTTTTAAGGTTTAAATAGTTATCGATGATATTGACATTTAATGGATTGTCGATATAAAAAAATCACGACTTCTTTAGTTTTGTTTGATTTAATATAAAAAAATTAAAAAATCT
The DNA here is from genome assembly GCA_026123125.1 of Chironomus striatipennis. Classification (NCBI taxonomy): domain Eukaryota; kingdom Metazoa; phylum Arthropoda; class Insecta; order Diptera; family Chironomidae; genus Chironomus; species Chironomus striatipennis. The sequence continues at coordinate 2,629,070 of CM047391.1, read as the reverse complement.
TTTATAAAATTTGTAAATGAAGATAAAATTGTTATTATTGTACTCCTAATTTAAGTTTATAGGTTTTGGGACGTTTATTTTAAGCTTTTTAGTCCTTATTTTATATTTTAAGCCTTTTTTTTAAACAAAAAATCACTTTGATACTTCATAAACTTCATAAACCATTAATAATTTAACAAAATATGTAAGAAGTTGAAGAACCAATAAAATTATTTATTTATTGAAGCTAGCTTTAGCTTTTTAGTGTTAAAAAAGAATTTAAAAATATTGTTTTATTTATTTTTTTTTGTTTTCAGGTAATAAATTGAATTTTTTTAAGTCAAGTTTTGAACCAAATTTGAATTTTTAGTCAAGTTTTGAACCAAATTTGAATTTTTAGTCAAGTTTTGAACCAAATTTGAATTTTTAGTCAAGTTTCGAACCAAAATTGAATTTTTAGTCAAGTTTCGAACCAAAATTTAATTTTAGTCAAGTTTCGAACCAAAATTTAATTTTAGTCAAGTTTCGAACCAAAATTTAATTTTAGTCAAGTTTCGAACCAAAATTTAATTTATAGTCAAGTTTCGAACCAAATTTGAATTTTAGTCAAGTTTCGAACCAAATTTGAATTTTAGTCAAGTTTCGAACCAAAAATGAATTTTTAGTCAAGTTTCGAACCAAATTTGAATTTATAGTCAAGTCTCAAACCAAAATTTAATTTATAGTCAAGTTTCGAACCAAATTTTAATTTTCAGTCAAGTTTTGAACCAAAATTTAATTTTTAGTCAAGTTTTGAACCAAAAATGGAAATTTTTAGTCAAGTTTCGAACCAAAATTAAATTTTTAGTCAAATTTTGAACCAAAATTGCATTTTCAGTCAAGTTTCGAACCAAATTTGAATTTTCAGTCAAGTTTCGAACCAAAATTTAATTTTTAGTCAAGTTTTGAACCAAATTTGAATTTTTAGTCGAGCTTCAAACCAAAATTGAATTTTTAGTCAAGTTTTGAACCAAAATTGCATTTTCAGTCAAGTTTCGAACCAAATTTGAATTTTCAGTCAAGTTTCGAACCAAATTTGAATTTTAGCCAAGTTTTAAACTAAAATTGAATTTTCAGTCAAGTTTCAAACCAAATTTAAATTTTTTTAAGTCAAGTTTTGAACCAAAATTGAATTTTTAGTCAAGTTTTGAACCAAAATGGAAATTTTTAGTCAAGTTTCGAACCAAAATTAAATTTTAGCCAAGTTTTAAACTAAAATTGAATTTTCAGTCAAGTTTCGAACCAAATACAGCTATTGTGCAGTCATTTAACAGCTAAAATAAATAAAAACAACAAATTTAGATTAATAAAACCGATTTAAAATTAATTGCATAATAAAACATTGAAATCGTGCATCACGATTGAAAGAATTTTAATTCTTAGAACGTGAGTAAAGAAAAATAATTTGAAATTATTTAAATAGACTTGAAAATTGTGAAAATTTGTTTTGTCTTTAAAAGAAGTTGAAATTGTTAAGTTTTGATTTTTTACACAAAAAAATGGAATTTATTTTAAAAATTGTCGTTTTTTGTTCAGTTTTTGTTACGATTGTGTTGTCTGGTGGAAGTGATTTTTGTAAGGACATTTTTTTAAAGTTTTTTGTAGAAAAAAAAAATTTGAGGAAGTTTTTTAATTTTTTTTTGCAAAAATTGAAAAAAAAAATTGAAAAAATTTGAAAAAAATTAAAAAAATTGGAAAAAATTAAAAAGAAATTGAAAAAAAATTGAAAAATTGAAAAATTGAAAAATTGAAAAATTGAAAAATTGAAAAATTGAAAAATTGAAAAATTGAAAAATTGAAAAATTGAAAAATTGAAAAATTGAAAAATTGAAAAATTGAAAACTTGAAAAATTGAAAAATTGAAAAATTGAAAAATTGAAAAATTGAAAAATTGAAAAATTGAAAAATTGAAAAAATGAAAAATTGAAAAATTGAAAAATTTAAAAAAAATATTTTTTTTTTTATTTCCCAAAAAAACCAAAGCTGACGCAACAGCCACAACTCCACGTGCCAATATGTTCACCCCATCCGGAGTAGCTAGATGTACACAGCAACTTGATGTCGGTTATCCGTGCGACGAGTCGACAAGTCCAGTTGAACTTTTTCATTTTAGTGTAACTGAAGAGTTTTGTGAGCCTTTCGAGTATCAAGGTTGTGGTGGAAATGGCAATCAATTTATTAGTTTTGAGGAATGCGACTTGTATTGCAGTTTCCAAGGTCATCATCGTCCACAGGAACCGACGGATGAGACGGATCATTAAATTAATATTTTTGTCGTGTTTTTTAAAAAATTAAATAAATTGTTGAAAGTTTTGAAATAAAAAAAAATATTTTTTTTGCTATATTTTTATAAAATTCAAAATTTGAAAAAATTTGTTAAAAAATTTGAAAATTTCTAAAAAAAATTAAAATTTTAAAAAAATTGAAAATTAAAAAAATGAAAAATTTGAAAAGTTTTGAAAATTTTTAAAAATTTTAAATTTAATTTTATTTTTTTTTTTTAATTTTTAAATTTTGAAAAGTTTAAAAAAAATTTTAAAAAAAAACTTGAAAAAAATTTGAAAAAAATTTGAAAAGTTAAAAAAAATGAAAATTTTGAAAAAATTTAAAAGAAATTAAAAAAAAATAAAAAATGAAAAAATTAAATTTCATAATTTTCAAGCAATTTTTCTACAAAAACAATTAAAAATTCTCAAGTTTTAATCAATTTCACAAGATCGCAAACAAATTATCATTTTTGAGTAATTAAAAAAATTTAATGAAAATTCCCCAAAAAACAACAAAATTTCACATCCAATGTCAAATTGATTAAATACTTTTGACAGGAAATGAAACCAAAAAAATATTTTTAAATGATTTAATTGCTATTATTATTGATGGTATATAAATGGCTGGATTAGAGTCTGTCAAATCAGTTCATTTTGAATTTTTCTTAGAATTTGTTTTAAATTTTTTCGAGAAAAAAGTGATAAAAATTGTGAAAAAATGAAAATTGTTGCTGGAATTTTGATCATTGTTGGAGCTTATTATGCTGTAAGTCGAATTTTGATTAAATATTTGAGGATAGATTTGAGTTTTTGGAAATGGATTTTTTTTATTAAATTATTAAGGAAGGGAAAATTCAGAAAAATCCAATAAAAATCTAAAAGGTTTCAATGATTTAAAAAAAAAATAAAAAAATAAAATTAAAAATATTTATAAAATTTCAAAAGTATCAAAAAACAAAAAATGCACGAAAATTTAAAAAAAAATTCAAAAAAGTTCCAAAAATTTTAAGAATTTTAGAAAAATCAAAAAAATTCGAAAAATTCAAAAAAAAAATCAAAGAATTCCAAATATTTCATGAAAATCCAAAATTTTAAAAAATTTAAAAAATTTTTTAATTTTTTATTTAATTTTCTTTTAACTTTTTAAAATATTCAAAAAAATTAAAAAATTTCAAACAACTTCAAAAATTTTCAAAAAATTTTTAAAAAAATTCAAAAATTTTCAAAAAAAAATTCCAAAAAAATTGAAAATTTAAAAAGAAAAACCAAAATTTTAAAAAAATTAAAAAAATTATGGAAAATATTTTTAAAAATTTAAAAAAAATTTAATTTTTAATTTTTAAAAAAATCTTAAGATTTTTAAAAAAAATTAATTTTCAAAAAAATTCAAAAACTTTCAAAAATTTTCAAAAAATTTTAAAAAATTTCTTAAATATTGACAAAAAAATCCAAAAATTCAGAAATTTAAAAAAAAAATCAAAAAATTTAAAAAAAAAAATCAAAAAATTAAAAAAAAAAACCAAAAATTCAAAAAAAAAAATTTCAAAAATTCAAAAAATTTAAAAAAATCCAAAAATTCTAAAAAAATCAAAAAAGTCAAAAAATTTAAAAAAATTCAAAAAAATTTTAAAAAATTCAAAAAATTTCAAAAATATTCAAAAAATTTCAAAAAAAAAAATCAAAAAATTAAAAAAAAAACCAAAAATTCAAAAAAAAAAATTTCAAAAATTCAAAAAATTTAAAAAAATCCAAAAATTCTAAAAAAATCAAAAAAAAGTCAAAAAATTTAAAAAAATTCAAAAAAATTTTAAAAAATTCAAAAAATTTCAAAAATATTCAAAAAATTTCAAAAAAAAAATCCAAAAATTCAAAAAAAAATTCCAAAAATTCAAAAAATTTAAAAAAATCCAAAAGTTCTAAAAAAAATCAAAAAAATTCAAAAATTTTCAAAAAATTTTAAAAATTTTCAAAAAGTTTTAAAAAATTTCTTAAAAATTGAAAAAAATTTAGACAAAAAAATCCAAAAATTCAGAAATTTTAAAAATAAATCAAAAAATTTATAAAAAAATCAAAAAATTTATAAAAAAATCAAAAAATTCAAAAAATTCAAAAAATTCTGGAAAAAGCTCAAAAAAGTTTTTAAAATCTTTAAATTCTCTCAAAATTCCATATTTTCCCCCAAAAAACTAAAAATCTCAATTTTTCTTTTTATCCCCCAAAAACCCCACAGAACGCCAAGTTCCTAAACATGCAACGCATCGAAGTCGACATCGATCCAAAATACATCAAAGTGTCGTCACATTTAGAAAAAGTTGACAACTTAAATGTCGTAAATATCGACTTGGACGTCCTGCAAGAAGAAACTGACGTCCAATACATGGCAACAGTCTTCAAAGAAAATGTCAATCACTACGAACTCGTCTACAAATCAGAACTCGTCAGTGGCTGCACACACGACCAAATTAATGATCCAATTTTAAAATTTATCTTCAAAGAAAGTGAAAAGTACGGAAATGTGACACAAGCATGTCCATTAAAAGTCGGACATTATACATTGAGAGGATTTAAAATTGATTCGGATGATTTGCCACATCAATTGCCGTCCGGAAATTATCGATTTGATTTTTCAGCTTTTATTAAAATGAATGGATTTTTACATGAAATTTATACTGATAAGTATTATTATATGAGTTAAAGTGTTGCAGTTCGTATCCCTAAAAACAATCTTAGCCTTAAAAAAGGTTTAAAAAATGATAATTTGGAGAATTTATTGTCAATTTATCAGAAAAAAATGATTGAATAAATTTAAAAGATTGCAAAATTATGCGAAAATCTTGTTTTTGTAAAAAAAAATACAGCAATTAATTTAACGGTTTTTTGAAATTCAAATTAAATATTTAAAAAAAAATCGGAAATGTCGAAATTTTGAAAATTTATTGACAGCCAACCAACCAGCCAGACAGCCAGCCAGCCAGCCAGTCAGCCAGCCAGCCAGCCGAACTAAGTGAAAAACCGATAGTGTAGAACTAATCAGATCAATTGAACGCTTTTGTTGAAGAACGTGCCCCTTAAAAAACGGTCATTTTTAATTTGAAAAATTGTTGACCGATTTTTGCAAAACACAAAATTAAAATTTTTTTGTTTATTCAGTAAAATTTAATTTTTCATGCTTCAATATTATTCATTTAACATTTTAAATTATTATTGTAATAAAATTAAAATTTGACAAAATAAATTTTACTGAATAAACAAAAAAATTAACTTTGTGTTTTGCAAGAATCGGTCAACAAATTTCAAATTCTAAACGACCGTTTTTTAGGAGCACGTTCTTCAACAAAAGCGTTCAGTTTTTGATCAGTTCTTTTTGAAAAAGTGTCAAAAATTTAATTAAGAAAAAAAAGCATTTTTTGTCCTGTACTCTAATATTTATCAAAAATTTATTAATATTTTATAATTTAAATGAATTTTCTTCTATAATAAAGTCAAAAAGCTCATCGAACAATTTTGAAAAAAGCTTCACTTGAAGCGACGTGTCTCAAGTTTCCACCTTCAAGATACGATGCATTGACGTCAGCACGGAAATCTCCAACTGGTAATGGCATTGGGAAATCAGTCTCTGATAAATGAAAGTCATGAAGGTAGTAGTAGTGATTGGCTTGGACTGGACAGGCCTAAAGGGGGAAATTTGGGAAATTTTTTGGTTAAAATTGGTTTTTTTCAGCTAATTTTAGTTTTTTTGTGTTTTTTTTCAGTTTTTTAAATTTTTTTTCAAATTTTTTTAAATTTTTTTAAAATTTTTTTTAAATTTTTTTTTCAATTTTCTAAATTCTTTTTTAAAAACTTCCTAAATTTTTTTTGAATTTTTAAAAAAAATTTTTTGAAATTTTTTTTCAAAATTTTTTAAAACATTTTTTCAAAGTTTTCTTAAAAATTTTTTTCAAAATTTTTTTATTTTTTTTTTCAAAATTTTTGAAAAACTTTCTTAATTTTTTTTTTTGAATTTTTAAAATTTTTTTATCGATTTTTTTTTTAATTTTTTTTTCGAAATCTTTTTAATTTTTTTTTTGAAATTTTTTTTTTAATTTTTTTAAATTTTTTTTGAAATTTTTTCAATTTTTTTTTTTTGAAATTTTTAATTTTTTTAAATTTTTTAAATCATGATTTAAATTTTTAAAAATTCAAAAGTTTAAAAGATTTGAAAAATTTAAAAAAAAATGAAAAATTAAAAAAAAAAAAAAATGAAAAATTTTAAGCAATTGAAATAAAGTTTCAAAACGTTTCTCACCTTTGTTAAATTCCCAAACTTAATGATTTCATCGTGAATAAATTTAACCAAAGGATCTTCGTGCTCGTGAAATTTGCAAACATGAATTGGTTCTGGTTTAACAAAAGGATTATAAACACCGTCGACTTTTGAATACAACGCAAGCTCAATCTGACAAATAAAAAAATTATTGCAAAATATTTAAAAATTTACTTAAAAATTGAAAAGTTCACTCACGACAACATCATCACCAGCCTTTATTGTGTGTGCATCGACAGTCATAAAAGTTTGATCTCTGACATTGTATTTGACGTCGGCGTATGTTTTGTCGATTTGCATTTCCCATTTTTCGATTAGAATCTTTGCACTTGACTGTGGATTTTGTGAAAATTTGAAAAAATTAAATTTGAAAAAAGTTAAAAAATTTTAATTTTTTTTAAATAAAAAATCGAAAAAAATACAAAATTATTTTAAAAAAATTAAAAATTTTTAAAACATTAGAAAAAATATTTAAAAAATTTGAAAAATTAAAAAAAAATTAAAAATTTTGCAAAATTTAAAAAAAAATTGAAAATTTTTGAAAAATTTTTAAAAAAAATTAAAACTTTTAATAAAAATTAAAATTTTTTAAAACAAAATTAAAATTTTTAAAAAAAAAATTAAAATTTTTGAAAAATTTTTAAAAAATTGGAAAATTTAAAAAAAATTGAGTATTAAAAAAATTTGAAAAATTTAAAAAAAAAATTGAAAATTCTGAAAAATGTAAAAAAATTAAAATTTTGAAAAATTTTTAAAAAAAAATTAAAATTTTTGAAAAGTTTTTAAAAAAATTAAAAAAAAAATAAAAAAAAAAATAAAAATTTTGAAAAATGTAAAAAAAAATTGAAAAATTTAAAAGAAATTTGAAAAGTTCAAAGAAATTTAAAAAAAAATGATAAATTTTAAAAAGATTTGAAAAATTTAAAAATTTTTAAAATTGCAAAAAAAATTCTTACCAAAGCAATAAAAATCAACAACACAAAAATCTTCATTTTAAAATTTCCAAAAAGCAATCAACACTCAATTTGCATTATCCATAAGCTTTATATACAAAATTTATTGTTAATTTTTTCAATTCTTTTATAAATGCCAAACCAATTAGCCAAAAAAAAAATACGATTGCAATCAAAAAAATTTATTTATAGAAACTAAATAAAGAAAATTAAATAAAAATACAGGATGAGGATGAAATTTGATTAAAATTTAGTAATTTTTTGATAAAAATTGAAAATTTTTTAAATTTTGTAATTAATATATTAATCGTGGGGACTTTTTTTCAATAATTTAACAATTAGTCAATGTCGAAAGGTGAAATAAAGTCAAAGAACCAAAAAATTGTCAAACTGACTCAAATGTCGAGAAAAAATTGTTAATTAAAAAAAAAAAAGATAAAAATGTTTGAATCTTTAATGATTTTGAAGAAAAAATAAAAAATGAAATTTTTAAATTTTTTTTTGTTCGTTTGTCATTTTTTTATTTTTTAAAATTATTTAATGACCTTTACCCCTCATACTCTTAATTATTATGATTAGAAATGCACAAATTAATATGCAAAAGTTTTACCAAAAAAAATGTCAAATTTGTACATAAATTTTGAATATTTTTCACTTTTACCAGCCATAACTAGGGAAGGAAATGACCAGATCCAAAAAAAAAACATCACATAATTTGTTCCTAATATAGAAGCTACGATTGAGCCAAATTTCAAGATAATTGAAGCTTATCTGATAAAATTATACTTCAATTAGCCAATGGGAGGAGAAGTTGAAGAGTTTTAACCCCCTTCCCTCTTTATGAAGAATTTTCTTCAATTTTCTAAGGTTTTTTGTTTTTTCGAGAAAAAAAAATCACTCGGAAATGACTAAAAAATTTTAAATAAGAAACTTTTTACGATTTTTAATAAAAAAAAAATAAATTTTTAAATTCATTCAAAAGTAAAACTAAATATTTTTTTCTTATTTTTCTCCTGTTTTGTCCTGTACTCCTTAATATTTATTAATATTTAATTCTTTTTTTAGTATAAAACATGCTACAAATTTATAAAATTTTCATTAAAACTTTTCATGGAACGATCTTGAAGTAAGTTTCGCTTGATGCGACGTGTCTTAAATTTCCACCTTCAACAACCGATGCATTGACATCAACACGGAATTCTCCAGCTGGAAGTGGCATTGGAAAGTCGGACTCGACCACACGGAAGTCATGGAGGTAATAGTAGTGATTGGCAAGGACTGGACAGGCCTAGAAGAAGAAAAGAGGAGAAAATTTTTGATCAAATTTTTGTGAACTTTTTCATAAAATTTTTTTAATTTTAAAAAATTTTTTTTAAATTTCTAATTTTTTTTAAAAACTTTTTAAAATTTTAAATTTTTTTTAAAAATTTTTAACTTTTTTTTTAAAATTTTTTTAAAATTTTTTTAAAATTTCTTAAAATAGTTTTAAAATTTTTTTAAAATTTTTTTTTCAAAAATTTTTTTAAATTTTTTTTTCAAAAATTTTTTTTAAATTTTTCAAAAATTTTTTAAAACTTTTCAATTTTTTTTTAAATTTTTCGAAATTTTTTTAGAATTTTTCAAAATTTTTTTTAAAATTTTCAATTTTTTTTTTAAATTTTTTTAAATTTTTTCAAATTTTTGCATACTATTTTATAACTTTTTCAATTTTGTTAAAAGTTTTAGAGAAATATTTTGTAAGATTTTAATTTTTTAGAATTTTAAATTTTTAAGAAAATAATCTATATTATAAAATAAAGTTATTCTTCCTGATTCCGTGATCGAAATTTGAAATTTTTTTGACGGTTTTTTCTGAATTTTCTTCTATTTAATTTTTTTTCTTTTTGGGCAGTATAATTAGACTACTCATGCATAGCAATACGTGAAAACACATTTTCAAAAAAATCACGTGGTCGTTAAACTGTATAATAAAAACATTTAAATGTTTTTTGACCGTTTTTCGTCATCTTTCTTTTCGCAATTTCTAGGGTTTTGGATTTTGAAAATTGACTTTATGTATGTAGTGGGTCATGGAAACATAATTTTTAAAAAAAAATTTTTGACCGTTAAGCTGTTTAATCATTAAATTTGAATACTTTTTGGCCGTTATTTTTGACTTTATTTTTTTCTTAATTTCATGAGTTTTGAGGTATAAAAACTGACGCAACATGCACAGCGCACTGTAGAAATATGTTCTTTGAAAATTTTGGAAGGAAAAACATAAAATTCAAATATTTTTTTACCGTTACAAATTTTCAAATTTATTCTTTCTAGAATTTCTTGAATTTAAGTTTTGAAAATTCTCTTTTTGTGCAAAATACGTAGTCAGAACATACATAAAAAATTTTTTCATGACCGTTACACTCTCAAATTATAAAATTTGAAAAATTTTTGACCGCTATTTTCGAGTTTAACTTTTGAGCTTAAATTGACTTTTTTTGCAATGTTAGTTTTTTTTTCAGTAGTTTCATTTGTAAAATTGCGTATATTAAAGGGTGAAAAATTTTCGCGTTCGCGCTAGCGCGCGAACGCTCAATGAGATTCAAAAAAAAAAAATTAAAAAATTGTAATGATTTTAAGTGAGTGATTTCATTTATTTTCTCAAGTCTTGCACACAACACATTCTTTAAAATTTTCTATCAATTTTCTGTAAAAGCTAAAAATCTATAGTATCAAGGGCGTAGCCTGGGGAGAGGGTTGTGTGGTGATTTTAACCCCCCTTCTTTTGGGAAATTTCTTTAAATTGCTAGGGATTTTGGGAAAAATTTCCAAAACCCCCCTAAATTTTTCGTTCCATACAAAAAATTTAACCCTCATCATGACTTTTCATGATTAGCGCATGCAAAAAATTTTTTTTTTTCAAAAATTTAGAGGTTAGGACTTTAACCTTACGAGCTTTAATTTAATGTTAACCTCAAAAATGAAGGTTTTTTGTCTTTTTGTTTTAATTGTGGTGGTGAGCTATTAAGGTTTTTTGAGCTGAAATTTGGCATGTAGGACATGTGGATGATGATTAGAAAGACTGTGTAGTTATTTTGTATTTTGAGGTTATTTTAGGTTAGAATTCGTATTTTTTACGTTGCAGTGATCTGTTAGAGTATTTCAAGCTGAAATTTAGCATGTAGATCAAGTGAGTGACGAGTGAAAAGGCTGAAAAGCCACTTTTGGATTTTGAGGTTATTTGAGGTTAGAATATTTATTTTTTGTGTTGTAGTGTACTGTTACAGTTTTTAAGCTGAATGTCTCCTTTTAAAATTTAAATTTATTTGAGGTTAAAATCGCAACTTTTGCTATCGTAGTGAACTTTTAAGCACTTATGAGCTGAAATTTTTGCTGGAGATCAAGTGTATGGCGAGTTAAATGGCTGGATGATTGCTTTTGGATTTTAAGGTTATTTGAGGTTGGAATACTAATTTATTGAATTGTACAAGCTTTGAAATTATTTTTGAAATTTGAACACTATGGATGTGTTCAAAAAATTGTCATTTTTCAAAAATTAAGGTTATTGGATTAATAACTTTGAAGGATATTGATTAAAACTTAATCTAACTTTTTACCAGCAAAATTAAAAATTCTAAAAAAAATTCAAGAATTAAATTTAATGAAAATTTGAAGTTTTTTTTTTTTTTAATAAATGAGATGTCCGATAGCTTTAAGACAAATACAATGGGGCCCGTGACGGGCCCTAAACACTAGTTTTTTAAATATTTAAAAAAAGTTTAAAATTTTTTTAACAATTTTATATAAAATTGAATAAAAATACCAAAAATTTTCTTACTTTTGTGATGTTTCCAAATTTAACGATTTCATCGTGAATAAATTTAATCAATGGATCTTCATGTTCATGAAGTTTACAGACATGGATCGGATCTGGTTTCACGAATGGATTGAAAGTTCCATCAACTTTGGAGTAAACTGCAGCTTCAATCTGTCCAAAAATTCTTTTTAAAAAATTGAAATTAAAATATTTAAAAAATTTCACTTACAACAATATCGTCGGCAGATTTCAATGTATGAGCATCGACTGTCATGTAAGTTTGATCTCTGACGTTGTATTTGACATCGGAATAAGTGCTGTCAATTTGCATTTCCCATTTTTCGATTAAAAGTTTCGCACTTGCCTGAATTAAATTTTAAAAAATTGAAAAGTTGAAAATTTGAAAATTTTTTAAAAAACTTAAATCCAAAATTTTGATTTTTTTTTGAATTTTAAGAATTTGAAAAATACAAAATTAAATTTTTTAAAAAAATTTTGAACTACTTTTTAAATAATTTTAAATTTTTTTTCTTACCGCAGCGACAAAAAACAACAGCACAAAAACCTTCATTGTTGTCTTCTGGAAGTTCCAAAAAGTAATCAACACTCAATTTACAATTGTCATGAGCTTTATATACCAAAATTTAACTTCCTCAATGATTTCAGATTAAAACTTAGCAATTAACCAGAAAATTGATGACTTTGCAAAATTTATTTTTAAAAAATAATTTTATGATAAAAACAGGATGCGAACTGAAATTTGATTTGAAATTTTTGATAAATGAAATAATTTAAAATTGAGGACAGACGGATGATGAGAGTTGATTAAAATTGATAAAAAAAAAAGTCAATTTGAATAATGGTTCAATGTCAAAGGTCAGAAAAGTGTCAAAAATTGTTTTAAAATTAGGGAAAATTATCTTTTTTAATGGTTTAAGGTTTATTCTGTTTGATTTTTGTAATTATTTAAAATTTATCTGAAATATGAATTTCAAAATTAATGCCAAACTTTTCTTTTCTGTACAAAAAACAATAAAATTTAGGTAAAAAATTGACCCGAATTTCAGCCGAAAAGAAAAATTTGGCAGAAATTTCGGCCGAAAAGAAAAATTTGGCAGAAATTTCGACCGAAAAGAAAAATTCGGCAGAAATTTTGGCCGAAAAGAAAAATTTGGCAAAAATTTCAGCCGAAAAGAAAAATTTGGCAGAAATTTCAGCCGAAAAGAAAAATTT